>JAODKF010000044.1:8125208-8155062 GCA_026779585.1 Mormyrus proboscirostris
TAACTGTATCTTGCAGTGTGTATGGCAGGCTAGCATCATCAGAGCATGGCATGGTAACTGTATCTTGCAGTGTGTATGGCAGGCTAGCATCATCAGAGCATGGCATGGTAACTGTATCTTGCAGTGTGTATAACAGGCTAGAATCATCAGAGCATGGCATGGTAACTGTATCTTGCAGTGTGTATGACAGGCTAGCATCATCAGAGCATGGCATGGTAACTGTATCTTGCAGTGTGTATTGTAGGCTAGCATCATCAGAGCATGGCATGGTAACTGTATCTTGCAGTGTGTATTGTAGGCTAGCATCATCAGAGCATGGCATGGTAACTGTATCCTCACCTCTCGATCCACAGCTGCCAGTGGCTGGATCTCCTGCTTGATACTGGCCTCCAGGACCACCATGATGGAGGACGGGATATGGGCTTGCTGGTGAAGCAAAGACAAATGTGTGAGTGGAGAGAGGCAGACCAGAAGCTCTACCGAAAGCACCACATCACTGGGCATTTATAATGATTTATTATTGTAAATCATTGAGGCACCAGAATTGGGAAATCCTGCCTAGACAATCACACCAAACGAGCGAGGGAGAGAGGCGTGGGTTAGGGTCGGCGCTCACCTGGTGGGGGGTGAAGGAGTGAACGTGCTGAAGCAGGGGCTCCCTCATCTCGGGGCAACGCTCAAAGACACTAGAGAGCTGCGTGGGGGGGAGCTGCAGCAGCACGTTGAAGGACTGCGGCTTTGTACGCTGGCAGCACTTCACAAAGCCTTCCCACACCTTGGGGTACTTCCATACCTACAGGGCACATTGCGGACACACACCCTCAGCTGGGCCGGTTACCCCCCCATGAACGGAAGACCTCGCATACAAACACAGGGCACACTGCGGGCACACACCCTCAGCTGGGCTGGTTACGGGCTGCCCTCCCAATGGTGGGATCACTCTGCTGACCACGGGATTTGAACCAGCAACGTTCTGGTCAAGACACAGTGTCCTAACCCTTTGAGTCATAATTATAGGGCTTGGGTTAAATCATTCAGTAGTGTTCTCAAATTCTTGAAATGAAATAACCCTTTTCTGTCAGTCACATAAATTTAAATGTTTGTCGTGAGTTATGTTTCTAAATTTCAAATTTGAGAAAAGCATGGCTCTCTTTAATGCACATATGATACACAATAAAGATTTTACAGGTGAATTAGCATTTACACTATTTTCCCACTACGTTTACCAACACGGGACAGAAAACGAAAATCCTGATTCTGAAGTTTTAGAGCTGAATTACTGCCATCAAAAATGGTCGTTGATGACAGTAAGTCCTTCATCTATAGCTGAACTGCATCCCTTTCATTGTTTGGTGCTTTAATGTCTGCATCATACCCTTATTTCGCTAGGATGGACACTTTGATCACTTAAAATATTTTCACAGTGACAGGAAACAGAAAAATACGGGAAATACACTACAATTAAGACCAACTTATTCACGGCTGATGGGGCCATTGCCGTATTACTAATCCAGTAGGCAAGCATTCAAACATCTCTTCATGTTCTTCTGATGGTGACACACAACCGTATTCCTAAGAGCACGCAAAACCACACACACACACACATCAGGGGGCGCACATTGGCGGAGGCTGACCTGCTTCTGAATGAGGCGGGACAGGATGTTCATGACAAAGCCGCCCAGCCGCGGGTACATGGTGAGCGACTGGATGACGGTGCGCATCAGCAGCATGGGAAGGGGATTCTGCTCCATCAGCTGCTGCATCACCACAGCTAGCACCTCGGACGTGTACACGTTCTTCTCCCCGAAGCAGAGATTGGTGGCTGGGCAGAGACGGAGTGTTCGAGGGTTAAACGACAACATGTGCGTCACACATGGACTCCGTCGTCCGACTGCCGGCTAGCAAGAGACTGCAGCATATTGTCAGCAAGACTGACTTTTACGTCTTCTGCAGGGAGAGTAATCGATAAAAAAAAAAAAAAAAAAAAAAATGCATCTCTATGTCTGCGACGTAATGTGTCGATTACCTTTGATGATGGACTTCATGTCGCACTTGGTGGAGTCAATATTGTGCAGAGAGATGAGAAGCTCGCCCGGAGTGAGGGGAGACATGGAGGAACTGCCTTCACCTGAAGAGGAACACTTTGGGTACATCACCGGCTCACCGGGGGCAGGGAAACCACAAACCGTGCTTGCGAGTGGACATTTATGCCCTGCTTACACAGCCGAGCGCTAAACTAAAGCTCTGACCTTCACGACAACGTTTTGAAGTTTCAAAGCAGCTCTTGGTGCCATATAGGTGCAGAGCTGTAGCTTTAACGTGCGGCCGCACACAGGCCACCGCGTGGTGAAAGACGACAGATGTCCTTACTGTGCTGCGTGCCCAGCAGACGATTGAACACCTCCTTCACAACAATGGGGTTGAGTTTAATAAGCTTTGGCAGGGCCTGGATCACCTCTTTCTGTACAAGGCATAGAAAACGACACACCCATTAACCAGAAGAACATTTCAAACACCTGTGCAAAGAGAAATGAAGAGCAGACGAATATAAATACCAAACCACAGAACTAACATCGAAAACACTCATAAGATGCTAAAATGCAAGCAAACCTTCTCCAGGCCATTGATAACAGGGATGAGGAAGCGGACATCTGGAACACGCTTGTGGTACAGGTCCCTCACCCTCTCCACCAGCTCTGGAGAAGGAGGTACTACGGCACAGAAGGCTTCAATCAGCACTCAAAGCTGCTTCTCCATCATTTACGTCAATAGATCTACCCTTCGCCCTAGAGCAGGACGTTAATCCAGTATTTTCAGCTTAACAAATAATACAGCCTGCGTCTATACTCTACACATTTAAGTACAGACAGTCCCCAGGTTATACGCGAGAGCCGTTCCCCAAGTCTGCCGTTAAGTTGAATTTGTAGGTAAGTTGGAAAAATAATACAGTTAAAAAATAATAACACACTTAACTACATATGGTACTGTACTGTACCTTGAGCTGACGAACCACTGAAGCCGCACAACGTTTTGAGTTTTTACCTTTATCAGTCAAGATGTGCAAACACCGTGTGACCAGTGTCTCCGCCCCCTTGGGGCAATTCTCCACCAGCAGCAGCAAATCTGGAGAGCTCATCCCCATTCCCCGTATCTGTGGCACAGAGATGACACTAGTCAGCACAAGAGAGCAAGAAAGCAGCCGGCCAGCAGAGGGCAGCGACAGGAGAAACACAGGCACCGCAAGAAGTGGGAAGAGGAAAAAAAAAATCTGAACCGACATCAGGAGGAGGAGAGGAGGAGACATGGGGTGAATCTCAATATGCATACTTGACTGTACTTGTGGTCTCATGTACCTGTTTTACTTCACCTTCCATTGCAGAAGACCAGTTCCAATACTAAGAACAGAAGTACAAAGGAAGGTAAAAAAAACTGCCAGATGTTGGTCTTGCTCTGGCCCAAAAAACAAGGACGCATCAGTTGCATCCCCACGTAACGATACCAATCCCATGATTCATTTCACCACAAGATCGCTCTTGGAAGGCAAGTTAACAAGACCAGTCTTGCCAAGACCTCAAGTACAGTCTGTGTTCTTGGTATTGAGATTCACCCATGGACACGGCAAGGAAAGCTTGGTTTCCCAGAATGCACTGGGGAGTCCTACGGGCTGCTCGATGACGCGGAGCACGGTGCGTTTGATATCAGCGATGGCCTCGGTGTACACGGACGCCAGCTCGTGGACCAGCCGGTGGTTCAGCGGCAGGAGAGAGAGATACAGGTAAAGACACTGCCTGACCGTCTCCTCAGTCCAGGGAGAGGCGACCTCTGTAGGGGCGAGAGGTGAGTGCCGTCAGGCCGGGGGGGACGTCAAGGGGTCCCTGTTGTCCTTGCACTGTCGCTTGCCTATGACCTGGCCCTCACCTGTGTCCTTATCTGCCCCAAAGAGTAGGGAAGGGGGGTTGGGATGGACGAGGAGCTGCATGTAGTTCAGTGCAAACTTCTCGATGTAGTCCCTCAGCTGGTCCCTCTCGTACATGCGCTTGATGAAGGTCAGGGCATTGGACCGCACCTGTACACATAATCAGGAGTCACACCACGGGACATCTGCCTTTTGACATTGATCGGACCATCATCTAAACTTTTGAAATGTCAAAGGTCTGCAGAAACCTAGCCAATAAATCTAAGTAAAGTAAATCCAAGTGTAAAATGCCGCTTGTTGCTATTCTAGCAAGACCTCAATCCTGCCCGAATTAAGGAGACTATGAAAGTCACCTTTTCCTTCTCGTGAGAGCTGAGGTCCAGCAAGACATGCAGGTACTGGAACTGCCTGGAGGGTCGCTTCATGATGAGCTCCTTCAGTGTGGTCATGCCCAGATACACCCGTGACTGCAACACACAGACATCGAGCATGTCTTAGAGCACTTGGTCTGGCCCGACCCATTCTTATTTCATCTAGCAATATGGAGAAAAGCAACCCGGATACAAATAATTATATTTGTCGGGTGAAAGCATGACGTCCTAATAAATTACGGGTTTCATGGATTGCCGTTGCGTCACTGCTCACCAAAGTGCAGAGAAACGTGAACAGAAAAATGTGCTATCAAAGTCAAATGTGGAGGAACCAAAAAAAAGGACGAGTCAAGACAGCGCATTAAAACAGCGCTTTTTCGAGGAAGTGACTTTAAGGTGTAACTCTGACCTCGTCCTCACAGTAGCGCCGGATGACTTCGAGTGCAGACTCTGTGATCAAGGGAGCCTCCAGCACCAGCTTCGTAAACAGCCTGAGAGAAACAACAGCGAGAAAAGTAGGAGAGATAAACCCAGAGCCAATCAGTCACTCGTCGCCAAATGGGCTCCGATACCCTTAGGCACGAAGGGAAATGGCGGATTCCCAATACTGTACGGTGCTTCTGCAGTAGGGATAAAATATGGCTGACTGTGACTAGGAGCCCAGTGGTGGAAGAGACAAAAATAAATAAATTGACCGTTTTGGGGCAGAACGAAACAAAGAATGTGAGGTCATAATTCAAAAGGGACCATATTAGGCTAATCTGTATTGTCCAAGACACAGATGACAGGACGTTTTGGAAGAATGCAGTCTATATGACCAGCAGAGGCTGTCATTGCCTTGTTGATGTTAGAAGTTAATAGAATTCATGCTATATTCGCGGCAAAGTTTACGTTACATATAAAAAGTATAATTATTTTTTTTTAAATCATAAAAATGAGAGGGTAACACAGCCATCAATAATGAGATGACAAATAATGAGATGACAAATAATGAAATGACGCATGAGGTCCTTGTTGATGTGCAGGAGTGGGATTAATTTAAGGCGGGATAAGAGGGTGTTTTGGGGTTTAAGCTCCTCACCCGTCCCTCTGCTCAGGCTTCTCCTGCAGGCCCGACAGCAGAGTGATGAGGCAGTGGTCGTAGGTGTCCAGGGAGCCGGCGGGCAGCTGGCTGAGGTAGCCGTTGTACTCCTGGTAAAGGAGCGAGAAGGCCAGGTCGCTGCGGCTACGCATGTCCTCCAAGATGAACTGCAGCACGTCCTCCTTCATCGCGCCGTCAAACTGGGTCACCAGCCTGGACAGCAACTTCACCCGTACCTGCGGCGTGGGGGGAGGAGAGGAAAACACAACACGGATCAAGCATACAGGCGTTAGACATGGTATGGAGAGACCCACCCCAGGCAAGGCACTCGCTAACATGCAGAAACACTGCAGGAACGTATCCGTCACGGTGAACTCCATCGGACTGGCAGGAACATGGCAGCTGTTAGATGCCCTCAGTCATGTATAAACAAAAACTACTACATACATTAGAGCTTGGATTAGGGCTGGGCGATTAATCGAACTGGGCCATAATAGATTAAACAGCTAAGCTAAGTTAAGCTATAAAAGACAAGTTATACTTTATTGACCCCAGGGGAAAATATAAATATAAAACATCCAAAGGATGCATCTTTACGCAAACTTTCAAGTTACACATTTTTGAAGAAAAACGTATGGCTGCAATTTTTCTAGACCTACGTGGGCCATTCCACTGCGAGCGATGGCTTTTTCAGCTTGAAGGATGCGCTTGACCGCCATGTTGGTCAGCTTATCCACCTGGATATCATTGAGGGGCTGAATCACGTCGGCCAATCGGAACACCTTCTTCCGCCCAGTCGTGCCAGGAGCTCTGGGCACAGAAGAATGGTCATACATGTGAGAGGAACTGACAGAGCAGGGTTCAAGGAATATAGACGGACCGGTTCTCACTTGGTCTGGGTGGAGGGCAGGATTGGCTCAGGTAGTCTCTTAACTTGGGGGGCTTCCTCCGACTCGCTGGGCTGGTTCTTGCCCCCGTAAGCCCCCAGCACGGAGATCGCCTGCCCCAAGGACACGGCGGACACCTTGCGTTTGATCAAAAGGTCCTTGGCATTGGACGAAGATTCAGGGCCACCCTCCTCCTCTGCCCCCTCCTTCATCTCTTCATCTCTTGCCTTGCACTGCTCCAGCCCTGTACAACAGAGACAATGGGTGTTCAATATGCATACTTGCCCATACTTGTGTTCTCGTGTACCCATTTATTGTCATCTCCCATTGCCGAAGACCAGTTCCAATACTTAAGAAAAGAAGCACAGAGGGTAGTATAAATCCCCAGATATTCTGGCCCTGTCCAAAATATCAAGGATACATCGGTTGCATCCTCGCCAAACAAGACCAATTCTATGAGTCATTGCGCCAAAGTTTGTTCTTGAGAGGCAAATTAATAAAAAACTGCAAGTCCACAAGCATGATCTTTGGGTTCTTGGCATTGAGTAACACTCTAAATCATGGGTCACAAGAAAGAGAGGGAAAAAAAAAAAAAAAAAACAGACGGCCACACTGATCAGCAAGATGCTGCTCATCCTTGTCCTCAGACTTCCACCTTTCTTTCCTTGGCTACTCCTTTGATTTTTTAAATAACGTCATGTTAACTATAAAAATGCTTATTAAGGCAGTTTAGCTAAAACACCAAGGAAGGTACTGAACCTGAATGATAAAACATCCAGATGCATAAACAGGTAAATATTATCTATTTACTTTCGGTCAACTGACACTACATTTATCATTGCTTACATACATTAATGCACAGTACTCTGAAGGTCTATGAAATCATAAAATGTTTAAGGTTGTTTATCTGGTAGTATATGTGTATTGACTGAACACTGCTTCCCTGCCCATTCCTCAGGGGCACCCCAGCCATTCCATGTATGTGTAAAATTTTGCCACCAACTCAATTGGCTGAAGCAGCACTCAAAGGCGACTCTCTCACCCGGCCCAATTCCGGCCGAGGTCATCTGGGTCGCCATGAGCCTGGCCAGGTGCTTAATCTGAGCATCGGTGCCGGCGGATTCTACGGGCGTGTAGGTGGCCTGGAACGAGGCTGGCATGGCATCAGGAAGGTACACCATGCTGATCAGCACCTGCAGACACATGGCTACGGTTAGTCTGGGCAGAAGAACGGCACAACCTCCCCCCCAGGCCCCCCGAGGTCCCGTGTCCTACCAGGTTGGCAACGTTCTCCGGGGTTAGCAGTGGGAGCAGGAAGTCGGCAGTGAGATCGATGGCAGATTGGGTTCCTGGGACCAGCGATGGCTTCGGGGATGACACTGGTTGGGGGTCCTCTTTATCTTCGTCATCTTCTATGAGATTGGGCTCTGGAGAAAATGGAAGCCTGGCTGAATCTTCTCCTACAGCACAATGACCATCCGGCAAGGAGCTAGACTGCCTCCCCGGCCCCGAGCTCACCGATCTTGATCTTCTTGCCCTCGGTATAGGCCTCATGCCGGGCTCGCTTGCGTACGTCGCGCGGGGCCGGTGTGCAGCGGGCAATGTCGCCCTGCGTCATGCCCAGGTCCAGCAGCAGCGTGCTGATCTGACCCTGGAACTCCAGGCTGCAGGGGTGCCGCAGGACGGACACCAAGTGCAGCTTCAGGTTCTTGCGCACGCTGCTCACTTGCGACTTGGCCAGCGTCGGAGGCAGGTTGGCTGAAAGGGACGTCATCAAATCCCTGTTGAGCTTACGAAACGTGACCCAACTGATGTTCCGGTCCCATCGCTATTCGACGCCCGAACATCCTGGCAGCTGATCCGCTCGACGGCGACGCCTACACCGCTTACCGTGGAGAGTCTCGTAGGCCTGCACCACGTCCGACATGAACATGGGCCGCTGTCGGGCCACAGTGGCCAGGGAGCCCAGGGCAGTGGTCAGGTTAATGCTGGAAATCGCAGGGTGCACCATGAACTTGAGAAGCTGTTCTAAGGCCGACTTTCCCTCCTCACACAGTGTTTCTGAGCGAACGAAACACAAATGGCATCGGGTGAACTTTCAAGCCAACAATATAAAATGATATTTTCATGTCACATTTTGCCTTGTTACACAAAATTGAAATGTGATTAGAAATGTTCAAAATGAGGGATGCTCTGATCTGGGTTTTTGGGGCAGATCGCAGATTGCTTGAATCAGAATTGGCACATACCGATTACCAATGACAGGATGTCTATTGAGGTTTGTCGTATTAAAATGTCATTGTTGCATTTCACTACGAGGGATTTCTGCTTCACAAACATTGCGAGTAGCGATTTTATTGTCTTTTTTGGACACCTTGTAGAACTGCCAGACCAGTAAGACCATTTTCGCGAGCTTCTTTTGCCATCCAGAGATGAGTCTCACGTATTTTGTCACCTGACTCACTCTTTTGACCAGCCATAAGGAGAGTGAAAATCAAACTACAGGTCAGTGTTAACTTTTGACCACAATCGGTTCCAACTTACCGATCATAAATCAATATGGTCATAAGTCGGACCTTTATTTTACATGCAGAAATGATCATATGTTTAATATACTGCGCAATGAAATTATATCATCTTTAAGTCATATTGTTTGGCGCTTTTTTTTTAAACCTTATTTTCTTGTGAAGATGCTCGCGCCAGCAGCAGTTGGGGCGGAAACTGTCATACACTCATGCAAGGCAACACTCGTGGTGCCAGCCGCAGCCACATATCTGTGGTCTCGGAGAGGTAATAATGTCGATCAGTCATAAGGTCATAATTCGACGATGGCTTGTATTTAGTATGAATGATCAGTGGCTGATGGATTGCAGCATCTCTATTCAAAAAAGAAAAACGGAAGCTTTGAGATTTAAATGTCGAGCCAAGGGCATAGCTAGGAATTCTGCCTCCCACCCCGAATCTGCCAGGGTATCACTATCCACCCTAGTACCACTCTCACCAGAGCGGATATACGAATGATCTTTTGGTATCTTGTCCAGACTGATGTCACCCTCCTGTCGACGAGGCGTATCGGAGTCTGCCGTCCGAGTGGACAGTGTGATGATGAGCGACTCCGTAAATTTGATGGCATGGGTGCGCACGCCGTCGTTATCGGAGTCCAAGAGGTCCAGCACATCCCCTTTCATCTGTGTCACCATGTCCCAGCAAGCCTCTTGCATGTCAGACACCACCTTGGAGCGCACCAGCCACTGGCGGAGAGAAAGAGGGAACGCTCAGAACATTCCAGGAAACTTGTCAAGTGCGGTGCATGGTTGAGCAGTGTATGTGGCAGCTTGTACAGCTTGTGTGTTGCATACATTTCCATGAAATGCTTGCTATGTTGTGGAAACCATGTAAGAGGTACGAGGATTAACACCTGTAAGGCCACTTTATAGAGCTGCGTGAGGGTAAGGATGGCCTTCTTCACCACGTTGACACTCTCATCTTTCAGTAACATGTTCAAGTTGGCGATCAGCTTCAACAGCAGCTCATTATCCCTCTTACTGAGATTAAAAGTATAATCAGTGCTGCTTACATATCATGGGTGGAAAACACAAATGAGAACTAATTTTTCAGATGATGGTAAAGAAAAACAACACTTGCTGCTATACATGTTTGAAAACCATAAACCTTGAATCTTGAAACCATTCAAAGAAGAAGTATATCATGTGCAATTTTAATAATCATCTGGGGGTTTAAACTCACCAGGCCTCCTCAATGAATCCGATTACAAATTTCCGAACTTCCATCGATTTATCAGTCTGGAAAGCTATGATTTCCTGTAAAACAGAAATAAGAGAAAAAAGAGAAATTCACAAACCGTTATTCAACATTCATCCATACTGCAAATGTTACAAGGTACCAGTCCACCACAGGGCACATGCAATCATATATTTAGAGATGCCAATTATCTTAACTGTACATTTTTGGACTGCTGCCCAGGGCAAACCAGTGCAATAGGGAGAGAATATGCAAGCTCTACACACACAGTGAAGGTAAGACTAGAACCTGCAACAAACAGAACTTACATCTAAAAAATTGTCAAGAAGTGAAGGGTCTTTATTAATGATCAATTCCTGCACCTGAAAATTAAAAAGAATACAGATAAGTTACCTCAAAAATAACTTTACAACTTTTCAGTAAATATACATAAATAACAGCAAAAAAAACACAAAATGCACTCGCATAGCAGAATGGTTTCATGTGTCAGTCTTTCAAATAAGAAAAGATGAAGATTTCCATCCAGTAATAACAGCTCATCAACAACCTGCTTCAAAACTGTAAGCTTGTTCTCAGTCGATATCAGTGCAGCTTGGTTCAACAGGTCCACCACCTAAAAAGAGATATCAAAATGATTTAACCACAAAACTTAAACCAAGGCAAAAAGATACATCCATTACAAGACGTTTTGTAACACCGGGTAAAGAAACTATACCTTTTCACTAGTGGTCATGTCAATAGCAGCGTTTTCTTCCCCAGTGAAGAACTGGGAAGCAACCCTCGTTCTCACGCTTGCATTTTCCCCACTGCCCGAAGCCATCCTGACATACAAGTGTCAGTGGATCTAATCAGAAATAGCCCTTCAAAGACAGCAAACATGCACAGACCTTTAACTCTATTTTAACGATCATTATTTTGCGCAGAGACAGAAAAAATACTCAGTAATTTGTCTCAAAGTAAACATAATGCTGCTGTTGAGAGAGTTTTCACAATGCAATATGTCCACTGTTACGTTTTTAGTTTCTTATTTAAGACAGGTGTAAATTAATGAAAAACTTCATAAGTTGGCAACTTTCAGTACTGGTCAAAAACAAATCCAATCAAAATAATTTGTCGTAAGAATCTTTGCCAAAGTGTATTAAAATGGATTTTTCGTACTGCAGAAATATAATAATAAAACTGATAGGACTGATACATCTTTTACAATGGGTTGTTTCCAAGTAACGTAACGTAGCTAACTGACCCATGATGATGCTATCGGAAATAGGTTTAAGGCAGTATTATTCCAAATCATAGCTTGCTAAACCACATATTAGACGGCAAAAAACATTTATCTAACCTGGATATGACACTGATCTCTCTGTAGAATGTATTTCAGGTTGAAATTAATTATCACAAGGAACAACCGAACACACGAAAGGCGCCATGTTCACTCGAGACGATAGGAACAGGAAATGACGCGCTATTTTAGATAATCATGGGAATTGTAGTTTTACTAGATTATCATTCTATTGCGATTCTTACGTTGTTGCAGTACGTTTTATTTTCACAGAAAATTAAATCAAATAAACGTTTTGAGCCTATCCAAAATTACTATATCTGTAATAGACATATGAATTGTTTTGTTGTATGAAAAAACAAGTACTGTATAAAAAATAAGCAATCAACTGTCTTATGCAAGGAAATGTAAGGAAACCCCTACAACAAAAATGAATAAAAATTTCTTTTAAAAACCAATATGGATATAATTATCCACATGGTTTTAGGATCGATTCTTGTAACTCGTAAAAGTATGTCGAAAGATCTTTCACACGCTTTGCGGTCAAATTGTACAGGTGAAGAAATTGAAAGGAACACAAGCCAATCTGTGCTCCCTGTTCTTCCTCAATACAGCACTTCGCATAGCACAGGCGAACCACAATTTAGATCCCTGTTGTAGTCACACTGCCGAATGGACATTTTTTCCACAGATACATATATATAATCATAAATACAGGGTTGCCTATCGGATCACCGTCTGATCGTTTGTTCTGCACCACTGTCCGATATAACTTGTAGCTACAGAAACCTGTAAAATTATTCATAATATGCAAAGCTTCCAAAGCTTGTAATCAAGACATTCAAATACAGTTATTAAATAGCCAATTAAACTGATCAAAACTAATCCTGATTACTGAAATGAAGATTATGTTTTTTAAAGCAAACTTAGAATCAGTTCTGTTTTAGAGTTGGATATTATAAGGTTTACTGTTGCTCATGAAACAGGCATTAAAATGCTTTTAAAATAATAGTTATCAGTTGTCACAGCGTTAGCCAGCAAAAACGATTGCTTGATCACACCTCTGGGGGCGTGGTTTACTAAACTGGGTTGGAAATTGTGGACGCGAATGATAGCTCTCCTGTTTGCTGGGTAATCGGACGATTTCAGTAATATTTCTTGCTTTAAAAAGTGCGACTCGGCCATGCATACTTAATATAAGAAGTGACTTCCAAATCATTAAGCAAAAAAAGTTACTCTTAGTAAAATAGGACCAATTGTAGTGCTGAATTAGTTGCACGTGTGATGGTTACCATGGAGTTTTGATTTTGGTGGCCACACTTCTGCGTGTGTTTTTTTTTTTTGCGTTTGTTGAATTTTCCTTGCAATTTTGGCTAAATCATGAGTGGAGTAAACGTGCAGAAATTAATGGTCAGTGAACTCATAGAGGAACTCCAGCGGCGAGGCCTGGACACCCGCGGCCTGAAAGCTGATCTCGTCGACAGGCTGCAGGTGGCACTCGATGCCGAGGCCATGGGCGAGGGGGTCGGGCCGCCGGGACCAATGAATGAAGCGTGTGTGGGCGACAAGGAGGCTGAGCACGGAGCCGGCGAGGGGTACCAGGATGCAGGTATCTAATATACAGTCCAGTTGCAGCGTTAATCCATGCTGTCTTTGTATTTGTCTCTCCCATCCAAAGTAAATTAAGGATTTATGAAAAATTGTTGCCTGCCGCTGGCACGTTTTGCACTTGTCGGTAAACAGTTTTAAGGAATCCTCCAGGGAACTCGTGAAATGCCCCGAGAAGTGGTCAGGCTTTATTCCATTCCGTTATCTATCTGTATGACGTATCTCTACGAATTAACTTTACACTATACTTTACAGAATAACGAAAAGTACTGTAATCGGTAACAATGACAAAACAACAATACAATAAACCAGAGAGAAGCAGGGGCATACAGGATAGATAATACATAATAATACATAGATAATACATAAAATAAATTATGATATATACACTCGGTCGCCAACGCTTTCAGACTCAAGCTCATGCAAGAAGTCTTGCAGCAAATCTATATTGTTTTATTATAAACCTAAAATTAGTTACACCAAAAACCTTGGGCAGTTTACAAACCCTACAGGCTATTTACAAAGGAATAATACTCGTACATACATGTAAATGCGTGTTCATGCGTGTGCAGACTAGTCTCGAATTGAAAATCTCACTCCAGCCAGCTGACCAAATTTGACAACCCTGTATGCAGGATGAATATGGCACCTAAGATATGTTATGTGTAGATGTCGTTAGTACCACAAAATGGTGACGTGTGTGTATATATAAAGCAATGTATCCATACATGTATTGCACATTTGACAGATACCTTCTATTTTAGAAATTTCATTAAGATTAAGAAAAGATACATTGACTTAAAATATTGATGTCAATACATTTTCAGCGTCGACATCATGAATTACATTGACTAATTGCAGTAGCCCTAACTGATATAATTGATACTGACAGCCTTACTTTATAGACCGGTTGTTACAATGAAGAGCTGGAGCATATTACATTTTGAGACAACTCATCCCAAAATTGAAGCACCGCAACTTGATGGCAGCAAAGGGAAGGGTGAAAGTAGGTAATGTGACCTTGTGAATGTAATATGTCAAAAGGTATTTGATGGCTCTTATTACTGCTTCAGAAAACAAAAACATTATATGGATGAAAATATACAGTTGATTTTATTTAGAGACAAATTCCCAAAAAAATTAGCAGCAGAGCTGTATGGCTGCAAAGGAAGGAAAGACAGCTGTAGAAGAAACATTACCTTATTAACAGTCACTCAGAACCAAAAATATAAAATTATTTTTTAGATCTTTTTAAAAACTTTGCAGACACATTTTATGGGTGAAGAACTGGAAGTGATCCAAAGTATTTTACTTTAGTTTGCAGACATCTGGGATTTTTTTTATAGTCTCTTAGTGAGGAATCTCATAAATGCTAGTATTTATGGACTTTCTTCAAATCTGCTGGCTGTTTGATTTCAAAGGGTAGAAAAGGTGTTAGTATGCAATCTTAGGTCTGATCTCCGTCCTGACTTTATGCTAGTTTTCCTCTGGCCAATAAACAACAGCGTTGTGTCACAGCACAGAACAGACTGTCCACACTGTTTCAATTTTTGAGTAGTATCTACTGTGTGCAGCTCTCAGACGCGATCCCTGTGCCCAAATTCTTATGAAAATTGTGTTACAGCAGCTGCCCAATGTATTGAAATGCACTTTCATCAAAGCCCCCAGTGAGCAACTCAGAGGTGACTAGTTCAGAAACTGGCTAGTAGGAATGGTGCGTTCGATTATCTCTCGGAACTTGGAAATTCCGAGCTGATCATGTCTAACAATCTCCCGTTTGAGCTACCACATCTCGGAACTTCCAAATCAGAACTTGGATGAAAACGTCACGAAATATCACGAAAAACGTCACTTTTATGAATCGCGCCTCTTATGATGTTGATGTCGGATAAGATTTTGTTGTCCAAGTTGCCCCTGTGATGTAACTTCAACGCTAATTCTATTTTGTAAATCTTTAAAAATGTTTATTTTGTTAAATGTATTAATAGTTATAAGTGTAATTGCACGTGTTCGATTTAGAGAATACCATATCATGACCGTAAACAGTATCCTAGCATGCAATATCAGATTTTTACCAGACTTGTTAGTGTCTTTGGTTTGTTTGTAGTTTGTTTTACTCTCGAAAAAAGAATATCGCTATGAATGTACTGTATTTTCTGCACTATAAGGCGCACCTAAAAGCCTTCAATTTTCTCAAAAGCTGACAGTGCACCTTATAATCCGGTGCGCCATATTTATGGATCAATATTGAGCCACAACAGGTCTCAGCAGCGACAGCAGCGACATTGACTCAAATAATGACGACTTTGACGAGACGGAGCCGGGCATGTTGGATGCCGTATTCGCCCAACTGTTCAATTCGGACACTGAAGAAGAAGAATTCGTGGGATTCGTTGATAAGGAATGAACTGATAAAGTGAAATTTGCGTGTTTCTTTTGTGTGTTTACAGCTGAACAAGGTTGGTCATATTGTGAATATGGACATTAACGTTTGAACAACGTTGAGTTATTGTTATATTGTTATTGCTTTGCACTATTTCGAGAGTTACTATATTGTGATTGCACTAACGTTTGATTTACCGTAACGGTATCAGACTGTTTCTTTTATGTGTTTACTGAATCGAGGAAAAGTTCCCCTCCACTACGTGCTCAAAATCTTGCACTACCTGTTATACCTTGCTGTTGTTAAAAGATAAACTGTGTCGCGAAAATACTATGTTACTGACATTACCTTGGGAAAAATAATAAAACAGCTGTTTATTCATTTTGGGAGTGAATGGAGTTGTCAGAATGCTGGTTTGTATTCTATTGATAAAGTTTGACTGACTTATCTGACTGTTTTGTTGACATTCCCTTTAGCGCAGCTCCATCTAGTGGATGTATAATGAAACCCCAGCCACTACTGTAGCTTCTATTCTATGCGCCTTATAATGCGGTGCGCCTTATATATGAAAAAAGTTTTAAAATAGGCCATTCATTGAAGGTGCGCCTTATAGTGCGGAAAATACGGTACTAAGATATTTTATAAAGCTTTTAATGTGGTTTGACTAGTTTGTGTTTCTTGTTTGTTTGTCTCTCAGAAAAATAATCTCACTCCAAATCTGCTACAATATAAAACAACAACACATAGCAGCGTGTTCATGGAGGCAGCCATGTTTGTTCTGAAATGTGGTAACTGGAATGGGAGATTGTCGGTGAGCATGATGTCACTGAGCTCGGAGTTCCGAGAGGAAAACGAACGTGCCACAAATTCTGTCCAATATCAGTGTCATAAGAGGCACGTTTCCGACGGGAAGTGATGTTTTTCGTGACGTTTTGTGACATTTTCATCCAAGTTCCGACTCGGAGAGAAATAATATGAATGCAAGACAAGAAACCTTGGGAAGAATCAGACTCAACAGGGGAGCCTATCCTCCAGGGGGCAGCATAGGAAGCATAAAGCAGTGTCTCAAAATTTATAATTCATTATAAGTGTCTTATTTTTTGCTGTTGCTACATATTTATCAATATAATCTACATTACATTTATATATTTTTTTCCAGCATATTGTACCGTTTTTTCGATTACTGTATTGTACGCATTGTTTTTATTTTCTGTTTAATATCACTGCTATTGCTTAAGGACTTCTCCGCATTCTCCTTATTTCTGTTGCACTGTCCGCTTTGCTGCTATAAAATGCGAATTCCCCACCTGTGGGACTAATAAAGGCTAATAAATCTTAATTCTGTGCAGAAATGTTTGTGGTGAAAAAGGAGATGAAAGAAGAGGATGGACAGCAGTACCAAGATGGTTTAGTTTCCAGAAGAGCAGCAGCACCTGCATCCAGTGCCGGCCAATGAGTGGGAGGCTCAGGAGGCCGTGCGGGTTAAGATGGAGGACAGACACATGCCTTATGGCCGTAAGAGACCCTCCCACGAGGGCCGAGGTCTCAGTTACTCTGAACTCCGCGAGTACAAGAGGTAATTAATGCCACGGTTTTTAGTTTTTCCTTTGAAGGAAGACTGGCTGAACGTTTATTGAGATTTAAAGAATGTAGATATGCAAGTAAGCTCTCTGTCACTGACCCTCATTTGCAAATCGTCTTTGCAAATTCTGCAGGGCAAGGAAAACTCTAGTTGGCGGGAGAGTCGATAAAGCTACAGTGGAAGACCAAGTGCCGAGGTACCAAGAGCTAAATCAGTTTGTGCACCGTCAACCAACAGACATGAACATGCCGAATCCAGGAAAGGTATGTAAAACAAACGACCTGGGGTGCGTTTCTGGCGTCTTACAAAGACACTAAAGATATATCTTACAAAGGGTAATTCTTTTTCTGCTTCTGTTTCCCGAACAATCTCTTAGGAGATTGCTTAAGGGAGAGCTTCTTAAGAGCGACCTTAAAAGGCGCTGTCCATGGTGATTGTGCAGGATTGGTTGACACTTTAAGGATCAATTGCTTCCTCCATGGCACAACTGCCTGACCGCGTTGTGAGAGAAAGCGGTGTTCTCTCTTTAGGGCTGGGCATCGTTTAAAATTTTTCCATACCATTACCAGAGCAATTCCTTGATTTCAATACTAGTTACTTTCTGCAATTCCAGTATGTTCTTAAATCATTTTAAAAATTGATATTCCACTGCACCTGGTACCATACTTTTGATACTTCAAGGTGTTGGTTTTCCACCGGCGTAAGAGCTGGTACCAGTGCTGAATGACATCACAATGCGAAGCTGGATATTTTGTGCTGGATTAAAAAATTGTCAATCATAATTGTTCTCATCCTAAAGAGTTTGGGAGAAATTTATGTTAAACTATTTTTTTGCTATATAAATACCCCAGTTTTTATTGCAAGAAAATCACATTTTGATGTTTGAAATTTGATATGCTGCCCTAGTATTTTATGCAAAATATTTTGTCTTGCCACTCTGATCTTGTATCTGTTCTTCTGGTCAGATTGCAATTAAAGCTTGAATCATTTCTTTATTTGTTCACGCATATGTTATTGCTTTTCACAACTTTCCGTTTTTTTTTCTCCCTTATTTATCGTTTTCTGAGTTTGCACATTTTTTCCAAGACTGTTGTGTTTGAGGCAGGCTATTTGCATAACCAAACAACAAAGAAAGTCCCCCCCCTGAAGTACCCCAGCAAGTTTGTCAGTTTTGGTACTGATAGCCCACAAACGCTAAGATTTACCGTGTTGGTACCAGAATTTGGCACCAAAAGGTAATTAATTTTTCGATCCTCAATAGGATCGTAACGTTTTGGTCGGTACTGTAAGGGCACTTTTCCATCGCGCAAAGTATGATACTTTTGGTACTTTCGCTTTTCCAATGACTTCCAGTCCAGTACCAGAACTTAAAGCTGAAGTACTGAAAGTGCCAAAATAGCTGGGGTACTTCTTTGGTATTTCGGTACTTTGGAGTGGGACTTGCAAACATATTTGCTGTCAATTTGGTTATGCAAATAGCCTGCCACTGAAACACAAAAGTCAACCGCCATCTTTTGAAACACATAGCGAACAGCAAGAAACTAAATAAAAAGTTGTAGCAACAAAAATATTAAAAAAGTTAAATGGAAGGATGGACAAACGAGGAAACGCAGGCTTTAATCGTCATATGGATGAACAGATCCAGCGGGATTTGAATGGCACGACTCAAAATAAAAAAGTATTTGCCATAATAGCAAGCCGCTTGGAAGAAATGGGGCACAAGCAAAACACAATCTCAAAAAGCTGGTTGACCGAGCTTCTAATTATAAGAATCAATAACACTAGTCTCGGTACGTCTACCATGTTTGAAACCAACAAAAGAAATACCACACTTTGTGGTGAAGTCAGTCAGGGGCGGTCTCTGATGTCATTTGGTGCCCTTACCAGTTTTTACACCAGTGGAAAATCGACCCAAAAGAAGTACCATACTTTTGGTACTTTTATGGAAGTACCAAAAGTATGGTACCTGGTGAGGTGGAAAAGCGCCCCAAAAGTACCGAAGTTCGGTACCCTGCCCTACTTCCGTAAATAAAACAGAACAGCGTCAATCAGAACTAGTGGCAACCTAAAAATGCAACATAAAGATGCAGAATTATCTAACCGTAAATGTAAATTTTGTCGTTCGCATGCACACACCCATTTCCCCAAATTCCAGTATCACACCTCCCCTGGCACGTCACCTGGCAACACAGCTTTTCAGCCGTGTAATCAATGAAATACCCCTGCCCTGGGGCATCAAAGTACGTTGTAATGAGCGTTAATTAACTAGCAGCCTCATCCCAGTGCTTGCATAATTCACAGTTGTCCACGATTGGCTGATGTGTGCCATAAAAGTACTGCATCCACCCGAAAACAGCGCACCATGGCAGGAAAAAAGCCACGGAAGAAGCGGGCCCCCAGCTTCACCGCCGCAGAAATGGAGATCCTCCTAGAGGAGGTGGCGCTGCACAGGGACACATTACTGTCTAGTTTCCGCAGCACGGTGTCCAATAAAAGCAAGCAACAGCTCTGGGAGGACATTGCTAGAAAGATGGCAGCTACCAGCCTCAGCCCAGAGAGGGAGTGGGATGTCGTAAGGAAGAAGTGGCATGATTTTGCCAGTGTAGCCAGAGGTGCTGCAGTCCGGAGAGACCGAGAGCAGACAGGTGGGGGCCCCAGTGCTGTGCCTACACTCACCCCCAATGAGGAGAAGGTGCTGGAGATATTGGGAGAGTCAACCTCCCAGGGCATCTTGGGGGGCATTGACGTCAGAGCAGAGGAAGGTATCAGCCGTAATCCTCAGACAAGGTCATCCTCACCCCCCCACACCTCTGCGGCCTCCTCCCCCTCCAGCAGTGGTGCAGCTTCTCCGGCACCACCGTCGTCACATCCCTTCGCAAGGTCACCAGGCTCTACTGCGGTCTCACTGCGCCGACTACCCAGGCCTCAAGGCAGGACTAGGCGGCGATCCATCCAGTGCGACTGCAGTGCGGAGCTGATGAGGTTGGAGAAGGAGAAGCTGCAGGTGCTGCGGGGGATAGAGAGAGAGCTACAAGAGGCCAACCACCTAGCGCGGGCCACGTTGGAGGTGAAAAGGGTGAAGCTGGACCTCATGCAGCGACAACATGCCCTAGCTGAGCCAGAGTTCCAGAAGCCACACATTTCAGTGCCCATCATACTGCCAAATCAAGGTAAGTCTATTCACGGCAGTAAACACACTCCAATCATGTGCATGACCATTTTTCTTAAGCCTGGCTCTGATCACATTACAGATGCTGAGCAGTTGCAGGACCAGTGACATGGCCATAGCAACACATCGGCAAAAGTTCCCAAGTGAAGAATATCTTTCATTTGTTGCAATAAAGGCTGGTGTGCACCAATACCTGTGTATGTTGGTGATCTTACGATGACCAATGGCAGTGGGATTTGCTAGACCCCTTTTACTGGGCTATGCACCCCAGTGCAATCTCACGATTGACATTTGGAAGTTGGGTAATTTAGATTGATAACATTGGGAAATGACTGGATGCTGCCTAATACCACAATGTCGAAGCAACGCAGTGTACCAAATAAGGTACAGGTGAGGCATGCTCCTTGTAATCTGGATTTGTACACCCCGCTGTGCTAAATCAGTTACTTGTACCATTTGGGGGGCAGTCAGTAGGGCATTCTGGGTCCTCGGGTGAGTCTGGAACTGTTCCTAATAACTGCAAAAAGGTCATGAAAAGATTAAGTATACAGCAATTGTGGCCATGCAGTGGATGGATGACCGACAAATTAATAAAGGCATGGCAAGGGGCAAAAAAAGAATGTGGGACTGAGTGATTGGCAGGGGGTGGGGGATGCGTTGGGGATGGGACAGTTTGAAAAGGGGCAAGGCTGTGTGACTGGTGTCTGAGCAGGAGACAAAGGAGACAAAAACTGCTTGGATGCGCAGTGGCGTCTTCCTTTCACTCCAGCAGCGTGAAGGGCAGCTTGTCCTTTAGGGGGATTGTGGACACTGCTGTCTCCCTCCTCCTCCTCAGGCGAAGGTGCACCTGTGCCAACGGCGATATTGTGCTGCATGGCTGTCATAACTGTAACGGCACAGCACCTGCTTAGCCTATAGCGCAGCTCTCCTGACGATTTATGCAGGCACCAAAATTGCTACTTCCAATGACTGAATGTGTGCTCCAATGATGTGGCGGGGGCGGGCGTGAGCACTGTTGCAGTGGTGTTCAGCATGCATCACTGGATTGCAGACTGGATTACGGAAGTACCATTGGAGGGGGTAGCCGCTGCCTCTGAGGAACACACTCTGGAGAAGATCTCTTGTTTGGTATCGGGAGCCACAGCTCAATTGACCCACGCAATTGCCGTGGGTACTCGCTGGCCAGCACATCCTGGACTTAGTGGTTGACCACCACCTGAATATTGATGGCTACAAACCCTTTCTGGGAAATGAAGGACTGGTCCATCGTGGATGGGTTTGCAGTCCAGACGAGAGTCCCGACCACCACACCTTGGACTTCGGGGATACCCGCAGTTGCATGGAACCCTTCGTTCAACTCCATGATCTCATGTCTTGCAGAGGGCAGACATGTGATGTCTCATGAGAGAGGAGGATGTTTGTCAGTGCCTGGACGCCCTCCACACAGTGTACTTTCTCAACTCACACCCATCCCCATTTACCTTCTGTCGCATAGAAGCGCAGAGCTGCCAGAAGCTGGATTTCTGGGCTGAGACTCTGGCAGCATCGAGTGGGTCTGATTAGACTCGGGGAGCTGAAACTTCTGCAGCAGACAGAAGACATGGTGTCTAGAGGGCAGAAGTTTTAGCAGATGAAATGATTGATATATTTTGCTCGGGTCCACTGACTATGTGTTGTATCGGTGACGTGGTTTGGCTTTACGCTGCCCCATTACAGTTCCCTATATCATTGTTTCCCAACCCAATCCTAGAGGAAGCCCAGATAGTCCACGTTTTTGCTTCCTCCCAGCGCACCTGTACCAGGTATTCAGTGTTCCTGATTGGCTGGGAGCTGGTAGGGAGCAAAAATGTGGACTGTCTGGGATTCCCCCGAGGAGTGGGTTGGGACACACTGGCCTATATATTGGCTCCTGCCCATTTAGCCTCTGATTGTTTGCTGGCTTGTTTAATTTTAGCCAATATAACTTGAAATGCAAGTACGCATGCAGCATGCATCCATCTCTGTGTACAAATTGATTTATTGTGACGACACTCCCATTAATGTATCGTTGTTGACAAACTGTACAATTACCCAACTACATCTGTTGAATTATTAGGGGTGCATATTGCTTCACAGCTTGTGATGTTGCTGAGTGAAAATGCTGACTTCAGTGGTGTGTGGTCCGAACAGTGGGGGCCACCAACGGTATGACCTGACAACAGTGATGAGAGACAGCTGAAGGATGCTCAGACCAACCTTACCAAAGAATATCTTACGGAAGATATACTTAACTAAGAACATTTCGGGCAACACATCAGAGCATTAAGAGACAACTTAAGGTAGAAATTACGAACGACGTAGCGTTAAGAAGGTTTCGGGAAACGCACCCCTGCATACGTTAACTTTGTATTGCCATGAGTTACTGCCAAAAGCTTTGCCAGCTGTTATAGCAGTGTTGAATTTTATTAAACAGGAGGATGCCGACATGATCCAGGAAAACCGAAACGGCTGTGACGTGCAGCAGACTAACAACCCAGCGGCTGCTACGGGAGACAGCATTTCTGTTTACTTGGAGGATAGCAGCTCTCTTGCTGACACTTTGTCGGCCACAGCGTACTGCACATCCGAGTCCAGATCCAGCACGCCTTGTTCCGAAACATCTGGCCACGTGACTAGCAAGAAGATACCAAAGAGAGACGGTAGTTTTGATGAGTACATTGACAAAATTTTCAAGGAACTGGACAAACGCAAGGAGCAGCGGACAGAGGATGCACACGACAGGTACTCACAGACAATAGCGGACTTCATGCGTGGACTTTCTCAAAGGCGCTGCGTCACTTTTAAAAAACAAGTAAATGACATTATATATGAAATGGAGCTGGAAGAGTTACAAGACCTGTAAAAAGTCTCTACTGTGTACAGTGCTTGAATGTATAAAGACTAGAGTACTACTAAAAGCAATGTTGACTTTTAAGGTTGAAGAGTTTATATTTATGAACCTTGAGATAACAAAAACAAAGACTATCTTATGCATTTCATTCTTTATTTGAGCTGCAGGTCCTGCTTGCAGGTGATTGTACAAATAAAGATTATTATAAAGTCACATGTATTCATTTTTCATACCAGGGAAAAATCAATCATGCTTTGAGGTTCACATGGGGGCCATAGCAAGCTGGGCATGACACAAGTTCATCTCTCGGGCCATTTCTGATGCTAAGCACATGTATACACACGCTTATGGGAAGTTATAATTTTCTTAAAAAGCAGTCGGCGATAATCAGTGCTATTACTTTTCACACACTACTCAGCATCACTGACAGGACAAAAGCCTAAATTAAAGTGATTCCAAAATGTAAAACTATACCCTATACACAGGTGAAAATGCCAAACCAATATAGAGCACAAGCTAATTCATAGAAGCGAGACAGTGTTCTTACGTATTGCAGTCTGTCGGTGAGGTAGCCGAGAGTCCAGGATACACCTCCATCCTCTGATTTGTTCCTCAGCAGTGATGGTTTGATAGTGTTGAAAGCACTGGAGAAATCAGAAAGCACGATTCTCACAATGCTTTCCAGTTTTTCCAGGTGGGATATGGATTTGTGCCACATATGAAAGATTGTCATCCACCCCAATTAGGCAGCTGATAGGAGGAATGTAGAAAGTCCATAGAGGAATTCAGCAGGGGCCTGAGATGGACAGGCCTTTCCAAAGTCTTCATTAGCTGTGATATCAGTGCCACCAGTCTGAAGCCATTCAGCTCCTTTGGGAGCGCAATCTTTGGTACTGCCACTAGACGGGAGGTCTTCCACAAGACCAGGATGCTCTGCTGGCTCAAGCTGAGGTTGAAGATGTTTGGACTACCCCACACAGCCGGTCTACACAGGCCTTGATGGAGCTGATGCCATCCGGTCCAGCAGCTTACTTCACCCTGATCTTCCTCAACTCGATTCTTACCTGGTCAGTTGAGATGTGAAGCAATCCTCTCCAGACATTGTTCGCACTGTTCTGTTGAAGTTTCTTCTCCATCTTCCTCCTTCCTCCTCTTGAAGCAGCTCTTTGCATCCTTGAGCCCGCACTTCAGCTCTCTCTGGACCTGCCGTAGCTCCTCCTCGTCCTCTGAGATGAAGGCTCTTTTTTTTTGATTTAGCAGCTCCTACAGATACGGTGTAATGCAGAGCTTGTCATTAGAGAAGCACCCGACCTTCTTGCTGGGCTCAGTGTTATCCACACAGACGTTAAAATTAGTTTGTACAGTGACCATATAAGACCATCGATATCCTCCTCATGTGGCCCACAAAGTGCATTCCATTTTGTGGTCTCAAAGTGGAAAAAAAAAACATGAAAGCATGAAAAAAACATTGTGTCGGCGGTTGTCTGTCCCTTTAAGGAGTCGCAGGGAGATGACCTGCCCTCTGGTGGCGAGTTCATCAGGTAGCGGATATGAGTTTTGTCTGTAGCTCTAAATCAGGGGTGGCCAAGAGCCGCTGTGTATGCGGGTTTTCACTGCAACTCCCTAATTAGATTACTAATTGGAGGACTGATTGGCTGAAGAGTCCTCACACCTGGGTTTGAACAGCTGACCTACAGGTTATCCCAAAAACCTGCATACACAGCGGCTCTTTGCAGATAAGGTTGGCCACCCCTGCTGTAAATAAAAGCTCCCGTTCAGGATTTTCATATTACCTACATTCCTGGCTCAGTTTGTCTTTGCATCCAAACTCCTATAATATATGCATAATCCTCAAAACAGCTGCCGTTAAAACTTCTTGTGGGGGGGAGGGTGTTCTAATTATTGTTTTTAGTCTGTGGAAAATGATCATCTAAAGCAGTGGTTCATAAACTTGATCTAGCTTGAATGATCTAGCTGGGTACCACCATTATAACCGATATACGCACTCTTTGAACAAAAGTATTGAGACACCTGGCTATTACACCTACAGGAACTTTTATAACATCCCATCCTGAATCCATAGGCATCAATATGTAGCTGGTCCCCCCACTGCAGCTATAACAGCTGCCACTCTTCTGGGAAGGCTTTCCACAAGATTTTGGAGTGTGTCTGTGGGAATTTTTACCCGTTCATCCAGAAGAGCATTTCTGAGGTCAGGCACTGATGTTGAGCTGTTCTAGTCCATCCTAAAACTGTTAGATGGGGTTGGGGTTAGATCTCTGCAGGCCAGTTAAGTCACCTGATTGTCAATATAATGTTTGTAAAGTATGAAAGATTGCAAAAGCCTGACCTCAGCCCAGCTATCGCAGTCCGATGTGGGAATTACATGTGTATAACTTGCATGTTGATATTAATATCTCACAACGCCCAGCCAAACTTGTTTGGTAGTGGTTTTTGTATTATAACTGCACTGTCCTGTTAATAGTCTATATGCTGTGGATTCAAGTAAGAATTACATTGTACTTTGCACTACACTTTGTACGTATGATACTGCTTTCTAAGCTCAGACTGAATTAGGCATCATTGCTTACTTTGGCACCTCTGAAATGAGATGGCGCACTGCTGATGAGGCTGATGAAGAGCCACAACACCCAGTCTGCAAGCCGTCAAGAACCTCTGGTTCACAGCTGACTTCAATGACCAATTACACTGCTCTACATTTGTTTCAGCTCTTCTTTTCTGCAGAAGTTGTCCAAGGAAGTTTCAACCACAGCGACACCTATGGGGCCAGAAAAACACATGGAGCGACATCATTACAACCAAATTGCTATCATTTACTGTAGTAGTTATTTACATGGAACTCGTAAAATGCTCCACATTGACTTGTTGGAGGAGGTCCAAACTGTACAGCTTTCCACTTCCTCGACAAATAATGTCATGCAGAAGATTTCTACAGGTTTTGAATGCTCTACATTTGAGTGACATTAATCTTGATGCAATTTTTATTACTGTATACATTTTATAGCTCTTTCGTTACTGTAATTGATTTTTGGCTGTATAAATACTGCCCTCACCCCCCCTCCAAAGGGATCAATAAAGTCAAGTCCAAGTTTAAATTATGTAACCAATGTAATCAATTAGCCAACCAGCAAGTTAATAACTGGGAGGTTGTTGTTATTTAAAGTGATAGATTGTTATTTAAAGTGATAGATTGTCCCTTAGTGAGTATTCAACAGAGCAGGGTTGGGGCATTAATAAATGAATTTACCCATTCCAAGTCAAATCAGGAAATAGAACTGAACTGGAAAAACCCCACAGGAAACAGAATTTCAATTCAATTAGAATTTCAGGAAGTAGAATTGAATTCAATAAAATTCTGTGCAATTCCATTTTTCATTGGTTTCTTTAGCATAAATTTCAGCATAAGTAGTGTTATTGGCCTGTATTTCCACTGATAAATATATTAAACCCTTGTCCATGTCTGAAAAACTTTGCTTGAAAAGTAATCATCCTACTGGATCAAAATCACAGAGGAGGGCTTGCCTGGCAAAAAGGAATAAAAGGAGCCAAAAAAGCTTACTCAAACACCATTTTCTGCCAAAGACTCCCCTACATCCTGCAATAGCATAAAAGATCACAGGTTATAAGAAGAAGCCATCTAGCTGTTAGGTTATGCCCCAGCTGGCCAAATAGCCAAACCAATTTTACTGCAGGTTTGAAAAACAAAATGTCTGCTCTTCTCCGTCCCCATGACTGCCTATCTCCTCCTTCACCATTCCATCTGGCTCCCCCATTTCCCTAATTCAACCACACCCTTCCCCCCATTATCTCTCTTAAGGACGTTCATGCCTTGTACAAGAAAATTCACAGGGAAGACAACATCTCTCCCTCCACATTAATGGAATTGTTCTCACCAGCTGCCAGTGGTCTTTACAGATGTATATAATCCAGGGGTGTCAAAGTCATTATAGTGAATGGGCCACATTGGAACGTGTCCAAGCTCATGTGGGCCACATAATACTTTTGCTAGATTTGTAAAATATTATTAACACCCTTAGTACTTGTTTTATTTGTTTTCATCTGTTAAATTGCATTTTCAGTTTCAGTAGTAGAGGTTTCTTTTCTCCCAGTAGAGTTATGCTAAATGAACAATTGCATTGATCATAAATTATGTAGAATCAAATGGACAGATTGGAATGCTTTATGAAACTTATGCACAAATAATCAATGGTTTTCTCATATACACAATCAAACAATTACAGAGAAGTTATACTTAGCGATGTAAGAGTAACAGTCTGCTTAATAAATAAATAACATGTGATAGTTCCAGTGATCAGAATCTATGGAACAGAATTACAGTAATCGAGTATGAAACCCGAACTTTTATTTTGACACAAGAAGCGAAAACAGTATCCGGAAGTCTTCCCCTTATTCCTGTCAGGTTCCCACTACTATAAAAATCAGGCATGCTAACGTACAAGCAACAGCAATAGTGATGGCGGTGAAACAATCAAAGAGAAGAAGAGCTGCAGCGCAAAAGTTTAAAAAGAAGTTAAATCAGGCAAAGGAGCAGAGCTGCGTTAATATCGGTGAAGCCTTTGAACAATGGAGAGACCTCCGCGAGCTGAAAGGCATGAAAACTGATGAGGAAGTTGCTCTATTTCTGCTGGATAGGTAAACATTCGTTTTGCTGTGCTTCACAGAACCAGTATGTCAGTGTCTTTTCCAGTTTGCTAATGCTTGGGATGACTAATTCCAGTTAATTAACTTCACGGCAGCAGCGGTAGCGACAGTTTGCTAACTCACAACTTAGCCAACGTTACTTTAGTTGTTGTTTGCTCCAACGTTTTATTATGTTTATATATGTATACACCTTGTATATTGGCATAAGCCGCATAACACCAAAGTTTTAAATGATGTATGTGTAAATTTCTTGCTGGGGAAATTATTATCGTAACTGGGCATCACCATTTATGAGACAGTGCTGATTGACTAGCACAAACCAGCATGGGAATCGATATTTGTTGTCCATGCTGGTTTTTACAGCAGTGCTACTGGACAATGCAGCTGCGTTTACACGTTTTGTATGTATACTCTCTGCATATATTCGCCGTTGTCTGCATTGTGGTTGTGATCAAATGTTATTTGGTGGCATTTATCTTGTATCAGGCCACATTGGCACCGCGGTTAAGTTAGCCTCATATTCAGTTTTCTAGCTTTAATAACTTTTCAGTTAGTAAGGTGGGGCGTTTTTAATGACAGAATCGTGTTGTCCATTACACAGACAACGATGCACACCGATTATTTTTGCGCTTCAAACCATTTCGTGATTTGTGCAAAATCGTGTTAATAGCTAACATTATAGGTGCTGTCAGCCATAATGACGTGGTGGTTTAGCATTTTGGGCTCATGGCGACTGTTGCACACCCCTTGGATTTTCAGATTATTTTTGTCTAATAGTTATTTAATTATTATATTGCATCCATTTAAAGTGCAATGGGGCAACACTAAAGGGTTAATAGCTCTGAAACCAAATTGAACAGCCATATCATATGAAGTCTGCATGGACCAGGGGAACCGGGGGGACAATACACACCCCTTGGATTTTCAGGTTATTTTTGTCTGTGATAGTTATTTATTATCATATTGCATCCATTTAAAATTCAAAGAGGCAACAGCAACATGGCTGTCTCAAAAATAATCGGTATGCATCGTTGTCGGTGTACTGTACAACACGATTCTGTCATTAAAAACGCCCCACCTTCTGTGAAAAGTTATTAAAGCTAGAAAACTGAATATGGAATATGAGGCTAACTTATCCACGGTCACATTGGCTTTATACAGAACTTTTTCCAAATGTAGTGAAATAGCTTATTTCTCTGTGTGTTTTAGCTATGAGAAAGTTTCATCAACTTCTATACTTTTGAAGCATGAATCGATTGGACCACATGAATCTCTCTCCGAAGGGTGAGTGTAACCTGAAGCATATAGGGCATGACTTAGACCACTGTTCTCTATGATGGGCAGTATTCATATATATATGTATCTTTCTTTCATGTGTGGCTCATTTGTTTTACCTACTTGACTGTGTGTCGTGGAGAGAATAAAAAACAATTCTGTGTCCTGTAAACTGATTCAGGTCGAATTCTATAATTATAATTTTGGCAGTGATGATGCCCTCTCAGTTGCTCCCAGGAGACTTCTATTCAGCAACTGGATTTATGGTGTGTTAAGTGTAGAGACTAATATTTTAAATATTTCACGAGTAAAATTTGTCTTGAGCCTCTTGTTTACTTCATCAACATGTGGCCATGCCACCTCCCGTCCATTTTTTTGTTTGTTTGTTTTCTTTTTGTTTAGTAAGTCCTCTCTGGATGTAAATTTAATGACACTGGGCGATATCATACCGATATTGCATCGCGCATGTGCAATAATCACCAGGGCTTCAGATGACCGGCGCAACATTTGGCCAAGTGCAGCTTTCTGGTGCTATAGGGACATTTTATATATATGGCCATTTATTTACATCTATTTATGTGCTTGTGGGGTCGTATTAGATTTGCGTTTCGAGCGGCTTGCCGTTTTCACTGATGCGCCCACAGGTGTAAAATGCGTATGAGAAGTCATTGCATGTCTCACGTTTTATATCGTTTCGAAATAATGAGTCCGCCCATACTCAATTGTAATGTACACCGTGTTCCAAATTATGATGCAAATCATATTTAAGTGTCCTAAAGATTAGATATTTTGTTTTTCAGTTAAACTCCATGTATGGTATTGTGTCTCGGGGCTCCTTGGATCTCTCAAATCAATCTTGGACACCTGTGATAATTAGTTTGCCAGGTGAGCACAATTAAAGGAAAGACTACTAGAAGGACGTTCCACATTATTAAGCAGACCATAATTTTTAAGCAATATGGGAAAGAAAAAGGATCTCTCTGCTGCCG
>JAODKF010000044.1:8160707-8170767 GCA_026779585.1 Mormyrus proboscirostris
AAAATAAGACCTGGGCATATTTTGGCATTTCAAAAAATATAAGACAGTGTCTTATCATCGGGGAAACACGGTAGTAAGAACTTTTTTTTAAATCATGGTATGATTTTATTGCTATGATGGTGTAGTAATGGTTTGCTGAAGAAGGTTTTGTTGTCACCAGGCTTGTATAACACCCCCTTCCCCATAGTGGCCCCATATGCAGACATTACATTTTACGTTTACTGCACCTTACAGTTCATCCTGCTTAACTTGGACCCATCATCCTTATTTGTGCCATCTAGTGGTAGCAAATGCACAATACACTGATCAGTGCTAAAATGGCATCAGTCTCAAGCAACATGTTCTACAGCCCAGTCTGATATTAAAATGGAGAAGGTATAAAACCTAATCAGACTTTATGCTTAATAACATTCATAGTTTGATATGGTATATGGGTCTGTGACAGATAAGGGTGGGTAAGATGAGCAATTCAAACATCTTTTAGAAACTTGTAGAGGCATGTATCAGATTTGTTAAACTGTACATTTCGTATTTTTGTTGGTTTCATGTTATTTGAAATGACATTTACACAATGTTTTTATTATTATTTTTTTTTTTTTACAAAAGATAAGACTAAATGCACCTGGAAATGTCAAGCAGTATAACCACAAAAGAATGAGAAATCATGAGGAAACCATAAACTGTCTTTAACTCCCTAGTGGACAGCAAAAAAAAAAAAAGATAATTTAATATCATTATCACAATATTACTATGCCCATGTAATGCTTGGGGTCAAACTTCACCCCACAGGACATGTATTTTTTCTTAATACTGTGATGGTAAACTGCTTTTTACTCCTTGTAATAGTGATTTATTTTTGCTTTTTGTTAGGTTGTTCAAATATGTGGCATTCAGATTGTTTACAGAGACAAGCTGTAAGTAAATTCCAGTCACAACTATTAGCAATAACTGGAAATGGAAAAAGTTTTGCAAGTTATTTGAATCTGACTTTGTACTTTTATTTTAAATAGGAAATGTCATCGGGAGAATACATCCCAGGCTCCACGTCAGATTCTGAAGCTGATATGGATGATCAAGCACCCATTGCTGAGGCAAACCCAAAATGTCACTCAGTCATTGATTCAGACTTAGCAGCTCGTACAACCACCGATGCTCTGAACTGTCAGATTGGTGACTCTTCAGCTGTGGAGGTCACATTAGAGGCCGGTGGAAACTCTGTTGTGAATCAGATAAACTCCACACAGCTTGTAAATTCAACCACATTGGCAAAGGATGGAAGAAATTATTGTTTCCTCTGCAGAACCCCGCAAACTAAATTAGCCAGACACCTCAGAAGACATAAGCAGGAGAGTGCTGATGTGGCAAAAGCCCTGAGCTGTCCTCCAGGCTCTAAGGAAAGGAAGAAATTACTCGATATTTTACGCAACAGGGGCAACTTCATGCATAACAACTCTGTGCTGAGCAAAGGTTGTGGCACTTTGAAAGTTTCACGTAGATCAAAAAATGATAAATGTCGGGCATATGAATACTGCATTCACTGCAGAGGGATGTTCAAGCGTGCAGAGCTGTGGAGACATATGAGAAGGTGCTCCTCAAAATTAGAGGAGACCGCTGATCATAAAGGTCGGAACAGGGTACTGGGTGTTGCAGCTGTGGCAAAGGCATCACTTTCAAGAAATATTACTGAAGATGCATTAAAAGTATTAAACCAAATGAAGGATGATGAAACTGCTGGAATAACTGGAAATGACCTAACCCTGCTGCAGTTCGCTCAGTATCTTTTTAACAATTTGGGCCACAATAAAGCTTGCCATGAATACATTCAACAAAAAATTCTGGTGCTGAGTAGATTCTTAAAGACCTTGCGCGAAAAATCACCGCTGTGGACCTTGCAAGATGCCATAAAGCCTGAAAATTTTATGACGGTTGTAGAAGCAGTGAAAGAGGCTGCAGGTTATGATGCAAATGAACATGCATTCAAAGCACCAAGCCTTGTCATGAAGATCGGATACTCCTTGCAGAAAGTGAGTGACATTGTTCGCTGCAATGCTATAATTACAGAGGACGAGAACTTACAGAAGTCCGTAGAAGCTTTTCAGGTCCTTTACAAAGCCAAGTGGTCAGAGTATGTCTCTCACTCTGCTCGAGGAACTCTGAAGAAAAAGAAATGCGGTAAGCCAATAAAACTACACCTGAATGAAGACATTCAAAAGCTGCACCAGCATCTTAGGCAAAATGCTGAACTAGCTTTTGCAGCATTGGAGAAGCAGAGCTCAATCCAGAACTACTGCAGCCTGGCTCAGGTATCGCTGGCACAGATAATCCTTTTAAATCGCCATTGTTATGGCGAAGTCTCAAAAATGTCGTTAAAGAATTTTCTCGACAAAGACGACTCTCACGTTCGTGAGGACTTGGGCCTGTCGGAGTGTGAAAAGAAGCTGTGCGGTCATTTCACTAGAGTTGTATTGATGGACAAAAAGGAGCATAGGTTTGCAGTCTTGCTCCCCCCGGAAGTGGTAAAAGCACTAGAACTGCTTATAATGAGACGGAAAGAATGTGGCATCCCAGAAGATAACCCCCACTTATTTGCTGTCCCAAAATACATGAGCCACTACAGAGGACATGACTGCCTTAAGGCATACGCCAGCGAATGCGGAGCTCGCCACCCAGAGCACTTGACGTCCGCCCAGTTAAGGAAACAAATTGCAGCTACCTCACGGATTCTGAATTTAAAAAATAATGAAAAGGAACAACTGGGAAATTATGTCGGGCATCATCTTCCTGAAGCTACCATTCAAATGGCAAAGATATCAAAACTGTTACTAGCCCTGGAAAGGGGCAAAATACCACAGCTTGCAGGAAGATCTCCGGATGAAGTTGAAGGTATATAGAAAGGTTTGGATGTAAAGGGAGGGTAGTAACTTGCTTCGTTGAAATGTATTATGTAGTACACATGTTCCACATTTTTTGCATAAACTCTTTTTAACCACTTGAATGAAAACTAATCACCACGATTAATGTGACAAATTCTCTCAGGTTATTGTGTGGATGACATAGTAGAATGTCTTTTATTTGAATTTTGTGTTTTTATGTTGCATTTTTCTTTTCATAGAGTTTACGGATGAAGAAATGGACAATTCCGAGGAAGAGGAAGACCATGATGCTAATGATTGTCACGATGCTACAACAGAAAGGAAAGGTAAGTGTAATTTTGAAAATTTGTTTGGATTAATCCACTTCTAATAAAATGGTAAGATGTTTATTTCAGAAAAGTATCTATAATAAACAATACTTATAATTACTGGCAGTCCTAAACCTAAAAAAATCCATGAAACAAAGATTACAATGATCCAGCACAAAGTACATGTGCAAACATCAAACAAGGTACAAGCATCCACAAGATTGTACACCAAAGATATCTTGAGATACAAGATAGCTTTGTGTACAAAATCCAAAATTTCTTAAGACAATTTTTAAAGCAATTCACAACCTAAAAGGATGTTTAACTAAAAGCACACAAAACAATGGCATGAAAATAAGCAGGCAATGCGGGTTTGGTTGAACAGTGTCAATAATGGATAACAGGTTTCAGTTATAATTGAAGACAGTATTTTATTCTGCAATAGACAATGTCTTGGATAGATTTGGGTAGCTCAACTTGTACAACATAAATTACAAGCTTTATCCATAATTGGCATAATCGCAATGCATCCCCCCACCTATATCAAATTAGCTCAGTATCCAATCAACAGTGATTTGTATCCATAGCCAGTATTAGTTTAAATTGCTAGTGAGAGTATTGTATTGCACTTTTGAGCTTTGCAGTGTGTTTTGTGGTATTGGTTCATGCATTCTAAAGCCATCCTGTTTCTTAAATTTCCAAATGACTTAACATTTATGAAATTAAATGATTAATATACTTCACATGTAAAGATGACAGAAAAATAACTGATTAGAAAAAAGCTTCTTCTAAAAACACAGGTAAGAGTTGCATGGAACTTCAATCAATCAATCACTTTTATTGTCACATCACATTGCTGGTACACTGGTACAGTACATGTGAGTGAAATTCTTGTGTGCGAGCTTCACAAGCAGTAGTGGTGTACAAAATATACAAATACAAAATATAAGAATAAATATGCACATGAATGATTATGAATACAATATACATTTATATATTTTTATATATTATATACATATATATATGTATGCATGTGTGTGTGTGTGGGCATAAGTATATGTATATAAAATTAACTTGGTATCCAATCAACAGTGATTTGTATCCATAGCCAGTATTAGTTTACATTGCTAGTGAGAGTATTGTATTGCACTTGTGTAAACTTGTCCTAATTCTTACAGAGTGACGCTAGAATAATATTTAGCCAGTTTTTGGTGTTTCTAGTTACATTTAAGGCATTGATTCAGGTGGCGGGCTAATTAATACTTAACACAAATCAAGATGTCGGTGTGAGGTAAACGGTGAATTTGAGATTTTAAGTGTATAAGTAAGACGTAAGTTTGAATATTATCCTAATGATCACCTCTTGATGCACTTTGTACTCTTAGTGTTTTAAAATGTGTGAATATACATTGATTTGTTTGACTTTTTAGGGTCTGTAAGGCAGAGGCATATAAAAAGGTCTTGGAGCAGCACTGAAGTAGAAGCAGTCATGAGGCACTTTAAAGGACATGTAAGGAGGGGGGTTTTAGCCTCGGTAACAGAATGCAAAGTCTGCAAAAAAGCAGAAGCTGCTATACTGAAGAACAGAACAGTCCAAAATATAAGGGACTTTGTTCGCAACAGGGGTTTATCATTTAAAAAACAAAATTGTCATTGATTCTTTACTTGCAGTTACTTTTAAATGTTATGTTTCTTATTTTTCTATTTTTCACTTCAGATGTTTTTTTTCCCCTTCATTCATGTTCTGTATAATATTAGGTCATTTGTAATTTGATTATTAGATTTCAAAATTCAAGAATTGTTGCATTGTTGTGAAATACGAGACATGGTGTTCTTTTTGTTTATAAAAAATAAAATTTTAATATCTACTATGAAATATGATGTGATGGTCCTTATAAATTCTTTCAAATGTTACGTGATATATGACTTATATCAACAGAAGCTAAAACTGTAGTTATATACTCTTTATTAGCACTTATGTCTTGTGTCTCATTAAATCAGCCGTACACACACACACACTGTCCCACTGCAATCTGTGGACATGTTGCTATGGTGTTCATGGGTGTAACGTACTGCATAATCAACTGGTATTGCTAATAATGCTATAACCATGAATAGATAGAACTGATATTACAAATGGCTAACCTGGCTAGTTGTACCGGAATGTGGTTAACTTGGATGTGACGTCATTCCCGTCTCTGACTTCCAAGGTAAATGGAACACAGCATTAAACCTGGGAGGTAACCAGTTCTGCAAATTGAAAATAAATGTAGCTAACTTATCAGAGAGGTTGTCTATTGTTATTTAAACTGAGACATTCTCCCATAGTGCCTACTCAACAGAACAAGGGTGAGGCTATTTATGAATGAACTCATCTATTCCAATTCAAATAAAATTGCAGTTTGTAATTGGGGAAAAAATCCACAGTGAACAGAATTGGAATTTCAGGAAGTAAAACTGAATTCAAAGAAATTCTGTGCAATTCCATGTAGGGCTGTCAGAATTTTTTACTCAGTGAAAACATCTTGTCATGGACACACTAGTCTTGCCACCGTTACGTTTGTCTGTGTACAGAGAAGTTGACGGTCTCTGTCTCGGGGACTCAGACACTAGTGACTAGGGAAACTGAGTGATCGATCCACCGGCACCCGCTCGGCAAATGTCACCGCCAGGTAACATAGGGCTCGCATCGAAAATCGGTATCGGTGATACCAACCTTGGAACTAGATCGAAAACAAAATCAATAGTATCGCCCTTGCACGTACTGAAGGGGGTGCTTTAGATGCTCGAGCATCTGCCCCTTTTCCCCTCAATATCCACGGTGTCCTTTTTAGCAAGGCTTTTTTTTTGGCTGCCCAAGGCTCTTGTCAAAAACATTTCACCAATGAATAATATTTAAATTATAAGTTAAAAATGCTCATCTGCATGGCTGTATCCCATAAACCGAAGCGGAAAGCTGTCTGTAGCTGTAGGTTTTCTACGTCATCTGTTTGCGCGCCCCCTCTTTGAATGAAGAGACTATTATCCAATAGAAGTAAAGCGCACAGCCAGCAGCTCACGCATGCCCGTGAATCACAGCAGCAACCGCCGCCTCCTCCAGTTACACTGCTAAATGGGAAGGTAAGGTTTTTCTTGTTCTTCTTAACTGCTTCTTAAATTTAAATATTTCACCAGAGGTGAAAAGGTGAGTTATTTGCACACTTCACAGAGACAGCTATTCCGTGAAGTTGAGAGTTTTAAAGAAGTCGGAAAATCGTGCAGTAGCTTAGTAGCCAGCCAGCAATACATTTTAGGCTAATTAGTTCTATGATTGTTTTGCTAGTTTGGACAGCATGTGTTCGGGTTTTAAAAAGCGTTCTCTACCGTTGTTGTTGCAGTATCTGTCAGGTTTTTACTCTATATATTTTGCATTTGAGATAAGTAGCAATTTCAGGAAACAACACAATTAACACATCAGCTTATCGGGCAGCGCGACGACATGCAGGACTGGTGCCAAGTGTAAGTAGTATAGATAACTGTAGTTAGTGTGTCTTGTGTTGTTGTACATTAATGTCATATATAGTGCTTAATGCTATTTGTTGTAAATAATGTGTGCGCGCGCCCACCGTGGGGCGTGAAGTCCGGGCTTCTAAAGGTCAGTTCATACTTCGCTTCTCCGCGTGCGGACAGTCGTGCGCGCGGCAATCTTAAGTTCCATACTACGTTTGGTTACGGTTACGGATGGTCGCTGTCGGTGCATGCTTACAACAGTCATATTCCACTAGACCTATAGAAAGCAGATATGTTGCAACAAATACAAGCAATGTGGTGAAACGTAAAGTTTTATCAAGTTTTAAACTTGTTAGTCTAGGCTTGGGCTTTATTACGTCAACTCTTCCCCACTGCCATCAGACTCCGACAGGAGTATGATTAATGGACATCGTACTACCATACCATGCCATACTGTATTTTTTTGCACATTAAAAGTATTTATTTTTCTATTTGTTCTAATATATTGTACCTTATTTTTGTGTGGACAGCAAAGTAAGAATTTCATTGCACAGAGAAATGCACTTTTCTACTTTATGTATGAAATTGAATCCTACACCCCGCTCAGGAAATTTTAAAAATTTCAAAGATTTCAAAATACCGGAATGTGCTGCTTTGTGAATTATTGTATACCTCGGTGTAATGTCTGGAGAGTATGAAAAATTAGATATGGTGGCATGGGCGTAAATTACAGAGGTGATGGGAAGGGGGTTGTAACCCCTGGAATAATCAAAATGGGCTGATACAACCACCTCCCAATAATCCCTGCCTAATTGGATGAAAAAATTGCACACCTCCCCCCCAATGTTCAAACCAAAGTTCCGCCCTTGTATGAGGATACCTTATGTGGGCCGAATTTCGTGCCATCTTAAAATCCAATCACGACTTTGGCATGCGGGGCAAAACAACCGACTATTGGTGTGCAATACTGCAAAATTTTGTATCAATCTGATACTGAATACTGATACTGATCTGAATTTAGAAACATCAAATATGCACAAAATTATTCCCGGGTAATACTGTGTCCACATTTACAAATCAGATCACGACACATCCGAGTTGCCCAGAATGAAAACACACCACATGTGGCTGTACATACCGCATATACATACAATGTAATAAGCCTAAAATTGAAAGGATAGGAAAAATGCTGAAAAATGGGTTGGGTTGAAAGGGCTAAAGTGCGACACAGCCATTTTTTTCTGCCCAATCTGATCAAACTTTTTGAAAAATTCTCCTTTGCAGTGTTTTTGGGAGAGAGGCCGTTTCCATACTTTTGGCTCAACAATGAGTGGAGTAAATGTGAATAAATTAAAGGTCAACGAGCTCAAAGAGGAACTCCAGCGGCGAGGCCTGGACACCCACGGTCTGAAAGCGAATCTCGTCAAGAGACTGGAAGTGGTCCTTGAGGCCGAGGTCGCAGGCGAGGAGGGTGGGACACTGGGCTCAATGGACAAAGCACGTGTGGGTGGCGAGGAGGCTGAGTGTGGAAATGGAGCCGGCGAGGAGTCCCAGGACACAGGTATGGTCAATCACTAATATCCAGTTTTTGTATTGATCCACGCTGATTCCATCTGTGGAGCCCATCCAAAGTAAATTTATGGGTTAATAATAAGGCCACCAACTGTTCCCAGCTCTGTTTAGGAACTTGGTTCCGAGTTCCTGGGCTGCATCAGTCTGGAACTTTTGTAGCTTCTGGACACTTGTGTGTCGCTTTCCCTGTAAAACGGGAACCGTGACCTTTATGCTAAATAACCATGGGAGATGCACAAATCTCATAGGTTAAACCCAGATGTAATTTCATACTCAACAAAATTACATTGCCATCCCAAAACAGTGCGGGATGAATGAGTCGTTTTTAGAGATGGGCGATCCACTTTTTTTTTCAGTTCCGATCTGATTCCGATACACAACTGCCAATTCCGATACAGATTCCAGTACAAGAGCTCTTTTTACTTTGTTATACTTTTATATATGAATTTTTTAAGCTAGTAAATACAGATGGGAAAAATGTATGACAAAAAACATTTAGTCTGCTACAAACATACGTAACGTACTGTTCCACCTCGTTTGTTTTTGAGGTATTTGCAGTTCAATATGCATATCTTCAAAGCAAGTATACACAAGTGGTGAATGCTTAAAATTAAGTTTTTCTCCCTTTGTCGTCAGCACAGTTACACTTTTTTTGAGATGGCAGCACCTCTTGTATCACAAGCTGCAGCAAGTTCTCAAAACAGTCCAATTAAGTTAGCGACTCCCAAATCATCCATTGCTTTGCTTTGTCTCGCAGTTGCATGCGCTTTGTTAAATGGGATTGTCCATTAAACGCTATTCCCACCTCAAAACTTTATTTTACATAGATTGCAATCAGTAACAGAAACCAGTGCTACTGGTTTCTGTTAAAAGCGTATAATACTCCCAGATCGTCACGTCTTATCTTACGCTCCTCGTACTGCTAAGGGCATGCGCATGACGTCACAGCAGGCGGAAGTCACTGTACTCACACCCACTGAGTAGCAAAAAATACTGAGGGGCAGCGATAGTGTTCAATTTGAATGCCACAAAAAAACACATGTAAAACTCCACTTTTTGGAGTTATTGCATAATGCTTTGTTACAGTCACTTTAGCCAGTGAAATTTCAAGGAAAGCATCAGTCATTTATTTTTAGCATAGTCGAACCCTGTATTCATGCATGTAAAGCATTGTCTCCTCATCCTGCGCAGAAGAGTTTGTGATGAAGGTGGAGATAAAGGAAGAGCCAGAGGAGCAGCAGCATCTGCATCGGGAGCCGGCCAATGAGTGCAAAGCCCAGGAGGCCGTGCGGGTTAAGATGGAGGACAGGCAAATGCCTTATGGCCGTAAGAGACCCTACGCTGAGGGCCATGGGATCAGCTACCCTGAACTCCGGGAGCACAAGAGGTACTTTAAAGCTGGAATTTTTAGTCATTCCTTTGGGTAGGATTTTTGTTTTTCGGGGCGTTAAATATACTGCACGCTGTCCTTGACAGGTCACGCTCACCCCAGGCTCCAGCGAAGGAGGAAGAGGAAGACTTTGATGACACTCTGGTGGCCATTGACACCCGTGAGTCAGACGGCTTTGTTTTTGGTTGTCCTTGGTTACCATATAGCAGCTTTTTAAAGGCCACTGAGTAATGACTGCTGGGTTACAGTAAGGCTTTTCTCTCGGTCTGGCAGACAATTGTGACCTGCACTTCAAAGTGTCCCACGACCGGTATAGTGGCTACCCCCTCACTATCGAGGGCTTCGCCTATGTGTGGTCGGGCGCCCGGGCATCTTATGGCGTCGCCAAAGGCCGTGTCTGCTATGAGGTCAAGGTAGGCTACAATAAG
>JAODKF010000044.1:8171895-8219688 GCA_026779585.1 Mormyrus proboscirostris
TTTACTTTTTTAATACTCAAGTACAATTTTAATGCGGTACTTTTTTACTCAAGTGTGATTCTGGCTGAATACTTTTAATTGAGTAAAATTTTCACTTATTACTTGTACTTTCACTTGAGTAACATTTTTGAGTACTTTTTACAGCTCTGGCTGCATTGAGTTGCATCAGCTAAGCACATGTTCAGTTGTTAGGCCGCGTTAAACCTAGGTAGCTTTAAATTCACATTCTTTGTTTGCTGCACCCCTGTCGCTTCAGTGACATCGTAGATAGTAGATACTAGACCTGGGTGATATGGCCAAAAATATTATCACGATAATTTTCTTATTATGATAATAATCTTATTGTGTGATGTAACCGATTCATTTTTTTAGTAGTTTAGAAAATGGAATGTAGAGGCAGTTTGTCCACTGCAGGCTGCCATTGAACTTGTGCTAGCATCTCTGGGGAACATTATCCCCTTTTCATTCTGTGTGGTGACTTATTTTAACATTTTTATTTGTAATAACATGTTTTCATGCAAAGCAGATATTAGCAGAATACAACAAATCTATGATCTGTTGTGCTAATTTGCCAACAATCAGATTTCTTCATATGTTTTTGGCCCCCGTTTCACCGTCAGGACTTTGAAAGTGCAGAAGATATCGAGATATATTTTTCAAAGAATGGGAAATGGCTGGACACAGCGTTCTGCATCAGGAGAGAAGAGCTGGCCGGACGACCTCTTTTCCCGCATGTTCTGGTCAAGAACTGTGCAGTCGAATTCAACTTTGGCCAGAAAGAATCTTTCTTCCCTCAACCAGTGGGATACACCTTTATCCAGAATGTTCCAGTAGAGGACAGGGTCCGAGGCACCGTGGGACCTTTCCTCAAAGCTGAATGTGAGGTAAGTGATAAATTTTTACATAGCTTGCAAACTATAGGTAATGTGGAGCATCAGGTAATGTGGAACAGTCAAGATTTCCTGGCTAAAGTAGCATGAATCAGGTACATTTCCAAAAGCTCCCGTTTGTACAGTTGGAACTGTTCAGCTGCATAGTTCTAACTTTGTAAGTTGCTCACGTTGTTAGCAACTATGCTTTTTGGCTTGTCACCCTGCTGACTCATGACTGCACAGCTGCACACAACACTAACCACATCAAGTTTGCGGATGATTTGACTGTGCTGGGACTGATGAGCAGGAATGATGAGTTTGCCTTCAGAGAGGAAGTGGAACGGCTGACCGAATGGTGCAGGCACAACAATCTCAACATTGACAAGACGAAGGAGATGATTGTCAACTTTAAGAAGACACGCCCTGCATATTTCCCCACTCAACATCAGTGTCCCAGCCGTGGAGACTGTGGAGAGTCCCAGGTTCCTTGGGCTGCACATCACCGAGGAACTTGCATGGACGACTAACTTCACCTCCCTAACCAAGAAAGCCCAGCAGACCAACTACACTTCCTGCTGCAGCTGAAAGGAGCAAGTTTTCCCCCTCCCCATCCTCACCACGTTCTATATAGAGGCACTATTGAGAGCGTTCTAACCAGCTGCATCACCGTCTGGTACGGAAATGGCAACGTTTCTGATCACAAACGCTTGCAGAGGATAATTATAACTGCCGAGAATATCATCCGGGTGCCTCTCCCATCACTACAAGACACATTCACCACAAGGACTGTTCGAAAAGCCTGCAGCATTGTGCAGGACCCCTCACATGAACTGTTTATCCTGCTGCCATCCAGAAGGAGATTCTGCAGCATCACAGCCAGATCAGCCAGGCTGCATGACAGTTTTTATCCCCAAGCTGTCAGGCTTCTCAACACTATGCTGCCCCCAGGGTCCTCCAATCTACCTCAACCCTCTCTTAACCCACCTGACCGACACTGTTTTCCTATTGTTTTTGCATTGTAAACTGACTGTGCTGCTAAACCCTGTGATATTATACAGATATCAAACTATACTGTATTTATACTATATTTTTACACAAATCACACTGTATTTATACTGTATTTGCACAAAAATCATATTGCACAAAACAATCTTATTTTGCACTATGCTTCCCTGCCAGAAAGCACTTACTGCCACAGGAAATACTTCTCAGCTCATTTGCACTCTTCTTTATCTTGCACTGTTCTCTGTCCACTTTTTTCTCAGTATCTCCTGACTACTGTCTACTTGCACTATGTGTAAAAATTCAATTGCATGTATATTCTGTGGAGTCTGAGCTTCGCCATCTTGTCTTTCTGTATACTTGTATATGGGAAGATGACAATAAAGTTCACTTTGACTTTTGAGCTACAGAATAGCTGTTACTGAGGTCTTGTCATAAATCACATACCAAGGGCAATGACGCATGCTTTTGCTCATAATGCTTAATATATTATAGATTAATTATTAATCTGTCAAATAATAAATGATGTGTATTTTTTCTAATTGTATCCATAATATACTAGTATAGTGTAATAATATAAATTTTAAATTGTCAGTTATATCTAACCCCTTATTCCTAGAACACCGAACCTGCTGACGGTAACCCACCCGGAACCCATACAGAGATGATTTTCACAGATGAAGAAGTCAGGGACGGATGCACGTCTCAGGTAGGGATCAGTCAGCATTATCCAAGTTTTACTAGATTGCAAACTACTGACACACTTTTCTCAGTAAGACAGACTCTATTAGTAGGTAACGAGTTCTTTTTGGCTATACTTTGTTTCAGGTAAATTTTGTTAATTCCTTTTTGTTATTAAATTGCATATATATCTCAGAGATTTCAGATATTGCAATGTTTATTTTTTTCAGTCAGAATAGTTGATACTGAGGTATAGAATTCAAAACACCTGAAAAAAAAAAAACTATTACATTGGTCTGAAGACACAGGGTGTATGGCAAACGTTTTTCAGGAACATCGTTCATAAATCACTCGGCCAGGCCCCTAACATGCTTTTGTTTGTGTTGACATTGAGGTCAAAGATGGACTCTATTGGTAGATAAGTTTTGTTTAGCTATAGTTTATACTGGGCAAATTTTCAGCTTGTTCTATAAATATCATAATTCTCGCAGATTTCAGATATTGCAGTGTATTTTTTTTTTCCAAAGTACTCCAGTATCTGTCCCTTAAGTCATCAATTAGTGTCTTAAAACTGAAATAAAACTGGAACACACGCTATGAATTTGACACTTATGTACATAAATTGTATTCAACAGGGTCGTGTACCAGTCAGAGTTGAATTAAGAATAGCCTTGCAATTCAAATCCAATTCATAAAATTGGTTTAAAAACGGCATTTAGAATCCAAATTCAAATTTTGAATATAAGAAAGTATAATTACAAGTAAACTGAATTTACATAAATGCTACTTGTGTCGTGTAGGTGCAGCTATAACAATACAGCTTAATATTTCAATATGAATTGCATATACTGAACCCCCCCATCACAATCATGCACTGAGTAACCCTAGCACAACCCTTTCCACCTGCCCATGAAGACTCACATGGAAAGCTACTGTAGACTCCACAAATGGCAACACGCCTAAACAGAAAGTACACACCATATTTGGCCATGAAAAAGGACTTAGGGCCAGAATAGCCCAGATCTATATTGTTAGAATAGGCTAAAATAATTACACCATTATCATGCAAATGTATACTTTATATAAAGTACTCTTTATCTGTTCTAACACATTAGAATCTGTTCTGAAGCGATTGATATATTGGTAGCCAAGTCCAATGCCAACACAGTATTTGTGCAATATTCAGTCAGAGTAAATCATTTTACAAATTACAACGTGATGTGGTTCTAGCAACACAATGTCTAATTCATGGACGAATCTTTCTTTTCAGTGAATTGGTAGAACTAGGCTGTGTTCGAAATCGCGTCAGTGCACTGAGATGTAGTGCATAGTGCGCACTGCGCACTTCCTTCTGTAGTGCGCACTACCATGGATAAGTGCTGTCTTAACACTAACGTTTCGCACTTACCGGAAGTGACGGACTAGCATTTTGATCGCAATTCTCCAGCACGCCAAAATATCTGCCATGAAAACTTGCCGAAAGTTCCTCCCCTTCCGCTACGTAGTCAAAATGGTGTCCATTTAGTGTGCGTAGTGTCCATCGTTCTGCACTGCGTTTTCTGGCCATTTTCAGTGCACCATCTGGGTACTTTCAGTGCACTGAATTTTCGCTTAGTTGTCAGTGTGAACACACTACGCCCTAAAATCACGCACTAAAAGTGCGCAAGTGCACGATTTCTGACACAGCCCTAGTTTTCACATCTAAAAGAATCAAACATCCACACACTACACAGATCAAAGTCTTAGATTTTAAAAATCTAAAAATATTCGATAACATGCAAAAACACAAAGCAACCTTTTATAATACTTATGTTTGCTTTATGTAGGCTATCAGTAGCCATGTTGCCTTCAGTGCCCCTCTGCATACTGTAATCCGTTGTATTTTGCTGTGTCCTTGCCTGGCCGCATGGTGGCTGTGGGTCACTGCTCTCGACTCTCAGCAATTGAAAGGTTAGCCAGTGAGTTTGGCATGTTCGGTTGAAGCGGTTGAAACCGGTCTCATGGGACCCATAATTCACCAAGTGACAGGTTTACTTTTGTAGTATGCATTTCTGTCTGCAATAGTATTCGTTTTATTATATACATGTACTTCACTACCATCAATATGTCAAAGCATTCCGGATCTGCAAAGCCATCCAACACCAGCAAGAGAATCGCCATTACCATACAAGAAAAGCTAGATATAATAAGACTCTATGAGAGGAATGAGAAGACCTGTGACATTGTGCCAGCTATGGGCATTAAGGAGTTATCCCTGATGGTACGCAGCGTTAATGCAGAGAAAATCAAGCAAATAGCAGGGACAACATCAAGTGCAGCTAAATCAGTGAGAACAAGGCCAAAGGAAATGGGAGAGATGGAGAAGCTGCAGGCCACATGGATAGACGACCAAAGCAAGAAGAAATTGAGAGCAATTTCACCATCAAGAAGAAAGCAAAAGCTTATACAGTGGTACCTCAGTACTCGAACTCATTAGAACTCGAATCTCTTAAAAGTCGAACCAACCAGTTCGGAAAAAACTCGATCTGAATCTCAGAAGTCGAATTGTGAAAACTTGAAATGAGTCACGCAGCACGTCTCTTAAGCATTACCCTTTGTTTCTGCTCAGTCTCAGCCTCACATTCTCTGTGATAGCATTGTTTGTTGGTGATACTGCTTTTTTTTTTATTGAATATATCAGGTGGTACACTGTACTTTACATCATTTTGGTAGCCTTTGCTCACCAAAAAGTTATGCGATAGTTGTACAGATGTTACAACCTAAAATTTAGCAATTTACGAACAAATTAACGAATACAGAGTAACAATAAAAATAGACAATGGATCTCATGGCATAGTCTAGTGTTGGCTCAGTGTTGGGGCATGGCTTGGGGTACATTCTTTATTGTGTTGGAAGCCATTAAGAAAAAATTGTTACGGTACAGTGTTGGCGCAGTGTTTGCAAAAAATTAAGACTATTTTTTTTTTTTTTCAGGTTAATCTTTTATTGGTAGCCATGGCTCCAAAAAAAGCAGTACCAAAAGTGGTGAAGCGCAAGACTGTGCGAACCACAGTTGAGTTAAAAAAAGAAATTATTGAAAAATTTGAAGGTGGCAAAACACAGAAGGAACTGGCTATAGAGTACAACATGGCAAAATCTACGCTGTCGACCTTCCTTAAGAAAAGGGAAGACATAAAGAAGGCTGTTGTAGCCAAAGGTGTTAAATCCATAACGGCAAAAAACAGGCCTCAGACCATGGAAAAAATGGAACATTTGTTATTTATTTGGATAAATCAGAAACAGTTGGCAGGGGACAACATATCACAAGCCATGATTTGTGAGAAGGCTAAAACCCTTTATGCAGACATTTTAAGTGAGGGGGGTAACAGTTCTGAACAGCCAGAGTCTTTTAAAGCCAGCCATGGCTGGTTTCACAATTTTGCAAACCGGGTTGGCTTCCATAGTGTTAAGCATGGGGAAGCAGCCAGTGCCAACAAAGAGGAGGCTGAACAGTTTTCAAAAGAATTCTGTACATTTTTGGAGGCTGAGGGATTCGTTCCCCACCAAGTGTTCAATTGTGATGAAACTGGCCTCTTTTGGAAAAAGATGCCTAACAGGACATACATCACAAAAGAGGAAAAGAAAATGCCTGATCACAAGCCTATAAAAGATAGGCTTACGTTGTTGCTGTGTGCAAATGCAAGCGGGGACTTCAAGTTGAAACCCCTCCTTGTTTATCATTCCGAAAACCCCCGTGTATTTAAGCAGCACAACGTAATAAAAGACAAGCTCAGTGTCATGTGGAGGTCCAACACCAAAGCTTGGGTCACCAGGCAATTGTTTGTCGAATGGCTAAATACAGTTTTTGGGCCTAGCGTTAAAAAATATTTAACAGAAAAAGGCCTGCCTCTTAGAGCTGTCCTTTTAATGGACAATGCCCCGGCGCATCCCAGAAATGTGGACAGTGAAATTTCCAGTGAATTTGATTTCATAACAGTCAAGTTCCTCCCCCCAAATACAACTCCTCTCATCCAACCCATGGACCAGCTAGTGATTGCTGATTTTAAGAAACTGTACATGAAAGCACTTTTCCAGAGGTGCTTTCAGATAACCTCAGACAGTGAATTGACCCTCCAGGAATATTGGAAGGATCATTTTAATATCCTAAATTGTATCAGCCTGATAAATAAAGCGTGGGAAGACGTGACTTACTGGACATTAAATTCTTCCTGGCGTAAGGTGTGGCCCGAGGCTGTGCCTCAACGAAAATTTGAGGGCTTCGAAGAGCAAGAAGAGGAGATGGTTGATGACCTTTCCGTGGTGGAGGAAATCGTCTCTCTTGGTCGGTCAATGGGTCTGGAGGTAGATGGGGAGGATGTGCAGGAGTTCGTGGAGGTACATGATGACGAACTCTCCACCCAAGACCTAGATGAGTTAGCTAAACAACAAGAGGATCAGCAAAAAGAGGACCTGTCCTTAGGGGAGGATGAGGGAAGAGGCGAGATACCAACAGCATTGATTAAAGAAATGAACTTCTACTGGATGAGATTGTCCAACTTTTGGATGGAATATCATCCCCACAAAGCGGACATCGACAGAGTGATTAATTTAGTGAATAACAATGCTGTAGATTATTTTCGGAGAATTTTGAAAAAAAGAGAGAAACAATTGTCAGTTGAACAATTTTTAATTAAAAAAGGTGAGAAAAGAAAGAGAAAGAAGACCCCTGAAGGAGAATTGTCTACAGTCATAAAGGAGGGAGATTCTCCTTCCAAAAAATAACCCCCTCTCCTCCCCCTGAAAAAAAAGTCCTCCAGCTTCGCAGATTAACTGTCTTGGTCAAGGTCAGTGTATTTTTTATATATACCTGTATATATATATATATTTTTTAGTACTGTTACTAAGTGTTATTTGTGCATTTTTTTTTCTAATGTTCATATTGTACACTCAGTTTTTTCTAATTTTTAAAAATGTTTTGCTTTTGTTCCTAGATTAAATACAAACCCTTAGTATGAGACTCAAGGTAGTGGTGCTGCGTCTGGGTTTATGAAAAAGGTGTCATTGTGTCATGCATTAAACCAGGGAAGCACGAGCAGAGATCGAAAATCGGGAAATACGGGGTTTATTTACAGGTGAGGCAGGCAAAATGCAGACGGACAATACAATGACCAGACTGGGGAAATGACGAAACGCGGGCATAGCATTAATGACAACAAGAAGAAACAGCTGATCACATGGGGATTGCACACGGGGTTAACGAGGAGGCGTGGCACACGGAAGGAGCGGACGATTGCGGCAGGACATATTGGTGTCTTTTTTTTAAATTTACACGTTGCTTGGATACATTTATTTTCTTACTTTGCAAATTACTGTAAATGTGCTTCGATGTCTTTAGTACAGTATATGCTTTTGTTTTATCCTGTTTATTTTGCTGGGAAAAAAAATCATATTTAGGTATAATTTTTCAGGGCTGGGAATCAATTAATTGGTTTTCCATTAATTTCTTATGGGGAAAATTCGATCAGAGCTTCCTAGGATTCAAACCCGAGTTCTAAATGGACTAATTTCGAGTTCTGAGGTACCACTGTATATAAGACTTAAGAAGGCCGTCTCCAAATCCTGCCGAAGTCCCGCTTTTTAATGCTAGTGAAGGATGGTTTAGCGGCTTCACAGATCACCTTGGTTTCCATGAAGCTGACTGGCGATGCAGCAAGTGTAGATGAGGAAGAAGCAAGGGCATTTTTTTTTTTCGCAGCTGGAGAAGGTAATTGAAGAAGGTGGTTATACTCGGGATCAAATTTTAAATTTTGATGAAACGGGACTCTATAATAGGAGGATGCCGAAGAGATCCTACATCCCGATAGAAGAAACTCAAGCCTCAGGTTTCAGAGCTTAGAAAGATCGCGTGACTGAGTTTTTAGGAGCCAACACAATTGCTGATTTAGGCCTGTGCTAGTTTACCATTCTGCCAATCCAAGAGCGTTAAAGTGCATATTGAAATCAAGCCTTGGTGTGTATTATTATAGCACTAAGAAAGGTTGGATGACTTTTTTTCAAATCTGCATCGATGCCTTTTCTGACAAGATAATTCCAGCTATCAAACACTTCTTGTAGAAGAAGAATTTAGCATCTAAATGTTTAATTATTCTCGATAATGCACCGTGTCACCCAGAATCCTTAAATGATCTTGACCCTGATGTGAAATTTGTTTTTCTACCGTCAGATGCAGTGTCTCTGATTAAGCCACTTGATCAAGGTGTAATTGCAGCACACAAGACATATTATTTAAGAAGAACCTTCAACACATTGATTGATGCTACTGTAGATCAGAACAGTGATTCAGTGATGGATTTTTGGAAAAAGTATAATTAAAAAAAGGGCAATTGACAACATTGTGCAAGCATGGAATGATGTGACTCCTGATTGTTTGCAGTTTGGCATAAATTACTCCCAAATTTAATTCATGATTTTTGAAGGGTTCGAACCAATGGAGGAAGTAAAACGAATTGTTGCCAGGTGCCATCAACTCGCAATCTGGGTGGGATTTCAGGAAACAGAGCAGGATGTTGTTCAGGAAATCATCGATGGGGAACCAGAAGATTTCACCACTGAAGAGCTACAAGAACTCCTGCAGGATAATGCTGTCCAAGAAGATGATGACAATGGAAATAGTGCCACCTCCAAGACCGATGATTATGTTGGAACTCGCCAGTGCCATAAGAAATGTAAAAAAAAAAAAAATCTTTGCAGTGGTTTGAGGACTATGACTTTGACCTTGGACGTAGCAGTATAGCAGTACGTGGCATTTGTGCGCATTTGAAGCCCTACAGGAAAGGAGGTCACAAGCTAAGCAACGCAACCATCAGCATCTAGAGTGACTACTTTTGCTGCAGTCAGCTAACGACAAGCATTAATCCTAGCATTAATAAGCAACCAAAATCCGCTTCAGCAAGCAATCTTCACTTCAATTTCAAGATAAATGCTAGTTTATTAAACTTATTGTCACTGTTTCAATTTTTATTTCATTGTCGCTGTTTGTGATGACAGGGTACTCCAAAACCTCACTAACCTACAGTACTGTATTTTGCCCATAGCAGATGTATGACATTTATCAGTGTAATATTTTTATGTAATGTATATAATTACATTATTGGCAGAGTTGGAGATTTCAGGTCCAGAAAGTACAAATCCAGACCAGCATTTTGTTTCAACCAACCAGTTGAGTATAAACAGTCTCAGTCACAGAGTACTCAGCTGGTTGGTTGAAACAAAATCCTGGTCTGGATTTGTATTTTCTGTACCTGAAATCTCCCACTCTGATAATTGGCCACTGGCATCACTTTTTTTGTTTATTCATTTTGTTTGCTTGTTTTTCCTATTGTGTATTTTAGTACTCTATTTTAGTAAACACAATGTGTTTCAATAACTCATAAGTCACGTTTACTGACTGTAAATCCATTGCGAGTATTTTATGTTTTGCTAGATTTAATGACATTCCTGTGTTGTCTGATTCAATTGAATTTCTTTGAATTGAAATGGATTCAATTATTCTTCCTGTCATTCCAATTCAACATCAATTCAAATTCCAGTTCATGAATGGAATGGAGCACAGTTCATAAATTCTAAACAACCTGGGTATATGAGTTTAATCGGTTAGCTATGTATTCAGTCACATCCTTCGAACTGGGGAAGGTGAATCATCACTTACTCCCAGCAACGACAATGCCAGCTGTCCCAAAGAATTGTGTGTTTATTTTTATTTATTTAATTAAAAAAACATTCACATATTTCTGTGACATATCAATTCACCTCTGAAATGCATAGTATTGATGTTCCTGTAGTTGAGAGAGAGTGTGTGTGTGTGTGTGTGCGTGCGTGCGTGCGTGCGTGCTTTTCTCACGAGGATGCTGGGGATGAACCAACACATGAGTACTTTTAAGTTTTTTTTTTATTATTTTTTATTTTTTTTTTTACTTTTGAGTAAAATTCGTAATTCAGCTTGTATGTCCGCCTGAAATGCCCAACCCTGGTATTGGGGCCGTTGGATTTATCCAAGGTTGACAGTAAACAGTTCCATGTTGACTCCAAAGGTGAAGGGGGTTGTGATCAGTGAGTTTCTACTGATATACAGGCAGTACCCAGGTTACAAATGAAATCTGTTACCCAAGTCTTTAAATAGAATTTTACATAAGTACGAACAATGATAATATGGCGCATAATAGTTAGACGCCCCTCTACTTACGAACTTTCAGCCATATGAACGAAGAGGACTGTAAGTCCAAATTGTGTTCGTTGGGCTCCCGTTTCCTGTCTGCATCATCAATATTTTTTTCTGCGCACCAATTCTGCACACTTCTGGCTGCTACTCCCTCTGTTCTTTGTACTTAGGCTTTAGGGCAGTCCGTTCCTAAGTACGAGTGGTCCATAAGTTGGATGTTCTTAATCCAGGAACTGGCTGTGTTCATACTTTGATTTGATACTTTGACTCACTAATAAATAAGCAGTGGGGTTGCTAGGAATAATGTTTGCACATAAGAGAAAATAGCTATTGCATGTTTTACCAAACCCAATCTATGAATGGAAACAATATGTTAGCATTTACATAATACATAAACCCTGCATGTTCATATAATGTTCAAAAGTAAGGACTTTAGATAAAATCAATGGTAAAAAGTAAAAACTCATCACCGTGGATACATTTTACAGACTGATAAGGGACAGTCAGAGCAAAGGCGTGAACCTAGTGTGAACCTAGTGTGGCCATTTCACCGCTGCTACCAAAGTGCAGTTTATACTCTGCATGCAATGCCTGCATTTATGCGTGTTGTCACTATGCATGAGGTGGTGTTTCCCCTTCTTAGTGTACATCAATCTGGAGAATTAAAAGTTATGTCCACTAAGGGGCAGTGCAGGAGAACCATCTTGGTCTGCTACTTGTTTGTATGAAGTTGTGGCATGAAATTATTACGAATTTTGTTAGTACTACGGAAGCAGTTTCTATATTCTACCTACTGCTCCACTTCATATTGGTACTTTGCTCTGCCACATATCACTTTACTACTTTATTAGTTTAAATACTAGAACTCATGGCCATAAGTAGAAATTAGCGGAAGAACATTTTAAAACAAATTTGAGGAAGCACTTCTTTACACAGTGTGTAGTTAGAGTATGGAATAGTCTTCCTGCTAGTGTAGCGGAAGCTAAAACCCTGGGTTCCTTTAAATCAGAGCTAGATAAGATTTTAACAACGCTGAGGTATTAGTTAAGTTCTCCCCAAACGAGCTTGATGGGCTCCTCTCCTTTGTAAATTTATTATGTTCGTACCTCATTTGGAATTATTATATGTTGTTAAATATCTCATAATAGTATTTTGTACTTTGTACTTTTAGTTATGCCTGTACAATATTGAAAAATTCCAATTTTTGTGATAAATATTGCGACATTTATAAAGCAAAGAGTTCAAAATAAATCCGTTTCTCACAATTGACAGTGATTTCAAACGGCAAGGATGAAAATGATTAGGATTGGCTGGGAGAGCGCATGCAGAGCTCATGCAAAAGTAGCAGCAGTGGATTTTAATGTTAAACATATGCCCCCCTCAGGAAAACTGCTCCGGAAGCTTAGGCGCTTCTTGTCTGGTCGCAGTCAGAGGGTTAGAGTGGGCCCTTATACATCTTCGGCCCTTGGACGGTCCCTACAGGGAGGAGGTGGAGTGGCTGACAGGGTGGTGCAGAGAGAACAATCTGCTCCTCAACACCTACAAAACAACGGAGGTCATCATTGATTTCAGGTGGAAGAAAACAAATTCTTCCACTGTACATAAACGAGGAGTATGTGGAGCGGGTCGTGGACTTCCGCTACTTGGGAGTCCATCTTGAGGAAGACCTGACCTGGGGAGTGAATACTACGTAGATGCTTAAAAAGGCCCAGCAGAGATTGTACTTCCTGAGGGTTCTTAGGAAAAATTACATTTCCCAAAAACTGCTAGTATCTTATCGGTGCTCCATTGAGAGCATCTTGACATATTGCGTATGCATGTGGAACAGCAGCTGCACTGTGGCCCAAAAGAGGGAACTTCAAAGGGTCAATAATACCGCACAGAAGATCATCGGCTGCCCTCTCCCCACACTGGAGAGGCTGCACGGTTCCCGGTGCCCTAGGGAGACACAAAACATCATTAAGAACATTTCTCATCCTAGACACACACTCTTTGAACTGCTCCTGTCAGGGAGATGGTATAAAAGCTTTAAAACAAGTACCAATAGATTTAAGAACAGTTTTTATCCCACTGCAGTAGCTTCAATTAACACTGCCTATACATGTTTTTTGAATGCACATTTTTGTGGGGATTTGTGCAATGATGTTCAAATGTATGGTTGTGTGTGTGCGTGAATTAATTATTGTTTTATCTGTTTTTATATTACCCCGCCTCTTGCCCAAAGATGCTGGGATTGGCTCCAGCTTTCCCGTGACCCAGATGGATAAAGCGGTATAGATGATGGATGGATGGATGTTTTTATATGTTCTCTCTCTAATTTAATGCACTGTTTTAAATGGCATTTAAAATTTCATTGTACCTGGTACAATGACAACAACAATAAAACTGAAACTTAAGTGACGGTCATTAAATTAAATTACAAAACTTGCTAAGTTTTGTTTCCTATAACAACATAAATATTCTAGCGAAGCGTAAAGCCCTCACTCTGCGAATTTTATTACCAAGAAAGATCACTGCTTTCATACAGTAGCTTAGATTGAATTCGGAAACAGAAGAAACTTGAATTAACTTAATCTTGAAGACACTGTACACCAAGGCACACAATATTTGTTCTGCCTCTGAAAATATTAAGTTTTAAATATCTTTCGGCCACTCAATCTTAAAAAAGAAAACTATTTTAATACTAACTATACCGTATATAAGCACATAGTCCTGCAACAAAATGCTGTATCCAGGATTTTTGGTGGAACTGCATCTCTGGTACACCTAGCATTAATTCCTCACAGTGTTCAGTGCGGAAAATGTTTGGGACCTATGTGTTGACTATAATCCAGCCCTAATGCTGTGTTACATTTATCTTGGAAGTCAGAGCTGGGAATGACACCAAGTTTACCATGTTCCCACACGAAGTTAGAAAGTGATTTAGTAATACCAGGGACCCATTTCGAAAAGCATTATTTTTATGACAACTTCAGATTTAAGTTTAAAAGGACTTCATCTTCGTTTACTTACATTTAGCTCAGACTACCTTAAATCCAGTAACTTATCTGGCTAAGCAAGAAATCCTGCTTTCTGAAACAGGCTCCAGTTTTTTTTTTTTTTTTAATTTTTTTATTGAGCATCAATACAATTTACAACGGTGGTACAAAAAGAGCAATGCCCTTTTTTTCCCTTTTTCATTATTGCCCCCCAGTCCCACTCCCCCCCCAACAAATTATGAAGAAATATAATTAATAATAAGGAATATTATACACACATAATTATATTTAAAATTAAATGACAAAAGCAAGGAAGAAGAAAAGGGAAAAAATAATTAAAATGAAAAAAAAAAAAAAAAGGGAAAAAGGGGTTCCTATGGAAAAGTGGTGATGATAGAAATAAACTTCATTTAATTACCAAGCACTTATGTAACACAATCTCCAGATGTTATGCCCAAGGAGTCTATAAATGACCTCAAAGGGTTCCATGTGTCACCAAATTTTTTCGTAGACCCTCCAAGGGAAAATCTAATCCTCTCTAATTTTAAATTAAACGATACTTCTTTTATCCAATGATTATATGAAGGGGGCAAAACCTCTTTCCAATTCAGGAGAATTAAATGTCTTGCAAGCAAAATGCCAAGGCATATCGGGCAACCGACGGCAAGCCATTTTTAACAGGGATACCGAAAAGCGCAGAGAAGGGATGTGGTGTAATCTCAATGCTATACACCTTTGGAAATGTACTGAATATTTTACACCAAAAATTTGTCAATTTTGGGCATAACCAAAACATATGTACCAGGTCAGCAGGAGACTGATCACATCTGTTACAGGCATCAACCACACTGGGGAAAATTTTAGACAGCCTATGGTTAGTGTAGTAAACTCTATGCAAGAGTTTACATTGGATCAGCCCATGACGAGCACAAATAGAAGAGTTGTGAACTGTAGCAAGAATGTTGTCCCACTGGCCTTCATCCACCGTAAACCCTAGGTCTCTTTCCCACAATTCTTTTGTTCGCTGAGGGAAAACCGCCCTGTCCATGGCTTTATAAATGAAAGAAATAATTCCTTTCTGACTGGGATCAGCTGTGCAAATAGTGTCTAGCAATATTCGAGGGGGGAGATCTGGAAAATGAGGAAACACTAAGTGTTTCTTAACAAAGTGCCTAACTTGGAAAAAGCAAAACAGATGTGTTGACGGTAGATGGAATTTAGTGGACAACTCGTGAAAGGACATGAACATCTTATCATTGTACAAATCAGCTATAGTTTTTATTCCTATAGAGTCTGCAGTGGATGGCTTAAAGTTGCAATTATTGAGCACCGGGGCTAAGGTAGAGGATCTTTACAGGTAAAAGTGTTTTTTAAACTGAGCCCAGATCTTCAGTGATTGAATAACTATTGGATTAGTGCTTGCTTCCGTGACACACAATGGTAGTTGTGAACACAGCCATGACTGTAGTGAGAACAGGCACCAGTTCTAACCAGGTTCATTGTTGGCCATTGTTAGCAATGCAAGTTGATTCATTACGTGGTATTTTGCACATACTAACACTGCAGCAACACATCCATGAATAGCAGTGGGACAATACTGTCTGCACGACTGATTTAATGAAGCACAAATAAGACATAAGTGCTAATACACAGTATATAACTACAGCTTTAGCTTCTGTGGATAAAGGGCGCAGCCATCTTGAATTCTGAGGTCGGGGTTGCAGAGGTTCTTCCGACTTTCCAAGTCAGAATTCCAAATTCAGGTGGCATTTCAGCTGAAATTTCTGACTAGGAACTCGGAATTTCCAACTTCAGAGTACAAATGGAAAACAGCATAATTTGTGTATTATTTGAAATTGTAGCATTTGCATTTGATTCAGATATGGGTGATTTTACCGGTCTTGAATGATATACATTTTTCCATAATTTTACCGTGCATTCCTTCATCTGATGATGATTGGGAGTCAGAGGCCAGCATTCGGCTAAAAACAAAGAAAAAAAGCTATACATGCTACCCGAGGTATCAGGGCTTGGGGCAGAGGGAGGAAGCCTCAGTCTGCACGCATTGCCTTCTTTGGCACCTCTGAAGTGAGATGGCACACTGCTGATGAGGCAGATGAAGAGCCGCAACACCCAGTCTACAAGCCAGCAAGAACTTCTGGTTCACAGCTGACTTCAATGACCAATTACAACGTACTATAGTTGTTTCAGCTCTTCTTTCCTGCTGAAGTTGTCCAAGGAAGTTTCAACCACAGAAAAACACATGGAGCGACATCATTACAACCAAATTGCTATCATTTACTGTAGTAGTTATTTACATGGGACTCATAAAATGCTCCACATTGACCAACTATTGGAGGAAGTCCAAACTGTCCAGCTTTCCACTTCCTCGACAAATAATGTCATGCGGGAGATTTCATTTCAAATCTCGAATTTGAATGACATCAGTCTTGATGTAGAAAATGACAAGAAACAAGGAACACCTGGGAAATGGGGAAGGCCTGGTTTTTACAGACTAGGAAGGATAAAACCCCTATATACACAAATTAGAGATGCCTGCAAGAGTTTCCTTCATCCCTGGCAGAACATTTTAGTGGACGAGAGAATGATAGCAACATCAAAAGCAAGGAATAGCTAAAAATAGTATGTGGAAAAAAAAACGCCAAATGGGGTTTGGCAAATTCTTTGTGTGGCTACACTTGGGACGCTGTGGTGGATAAAGGTCAAGATATTATCTCCCCCCCTTTTTTCTGGCATTAAATAAAACTAATACATCAATTACAGTAGCATACAATACTGTTTAATACCTCTGTCACGTCGAGCACCGGGAAGCAGGCGACACAAGCTGTGAATACGAACAAAAGAGCTTTAATGCTGGGGTAACACACTCTAATACACGTAACGTTAATGACCGGACTGGGGAAATGGACTTAACGTGGACTTAAATACACAGAACATGACAACAATCAGGAACCGCTGGTGAACACGGGGAATCCACGCGAGGTTAACAAGTTGGCGTGGTCGACAAGGGGGCAGGACGAGCGAGGCAGGACACTCTGACAATAAATAAATAAAGAAAGTTCTACCAAATTGCAGGTTTGCCATTTATTAAAGAAATGTTTTTTGATGACAACATTGAACAGATTATCACAATAAATAAATATCATCTAAATATTATAGGATTCTCTAATATCATTGAATGCCTAGATACATCGCACATTGCCGTTTCACAGGAGATGACATCTCATTGCTGTTATAAAGTGGTACATGAAGGAGGTTATGTGAACAGGCAGTCTTTGCATAGTATTAATATGCAAGTAGTGTCAGAGCATTTGATTCCAATTCTGAGTTTTATTTCCCAGTGTCTTGTAACTTAATAGGATTTACCTGTGACAACTGTCAAGATCACACAAATAACTTTTAATGTGCAAGCAAAATGGCAAGACTCTGTCCTAAATTTCTACACATATTGCACATAATATTCTGCACATATTACAATACATCTTCACAGGGTGCGTAAATTCTCTATTTGTAGCTTAAATTGAGAGTCCCTATCTGCTTTACTGCACGCTGAGCCATAGCATGAACAGCCTCTCCATACTGCAGGCCTTTGAAATGCTGGAGTTCCCAGAGGTGTCAGTGTAAATAAGCATGTTTCTCAATCACTCACAACCATCACGAACAATGAAATAAAAACAAATTTGCTACAGTTTGATACATGTGCTCTTTATTGCTAGTGTGGTAGTAGAATCGGACATTGGTCGGCTCGGGAGGGAAGGCATATTGGGTCTGTTATGTTTTAGGCCTTAGGCAAGAAGAGACTGTTTTGAATACTGTGTGACCTCGCTTAGTGATAGCTGCCTGCCGTTAGTTCCGCAGACCCTGAAGGAAGCTCGGACCTCGGAGAGGCAGACAGAGGAGCAAAGGGGGGGAGAAACCACTTGCAGGAAGAGATTCGAAGCTGCCCCAACTGGTGCACAGAGAATCATAGCTTTATACAATAATCGCAGTAGACAATATATAAATGTTGTACAATTGCCAATGTATAAGTAATCATGTTAATTATATGCTGACCATGTATTTGCAGTGATTCAATGACAATATGTCAATGTGTTAATCATTAATCAATGGAACACCCAAACATTAACAGTGATTCAATGTCATATAATTAATATCTATATACATATCTCAAGTAGAGTCTAGAAGCTGAAGCTGACTCCAGTAAATTGCGTAAGATGGGTGGACTTTACCTTGCTACCAAGGTGAACCAATGGAGCGGGAGAATTGTGTACATTTTAGCTTAGTTTGTTGATGTTTTGTGACCAATCAGGACTTAGAAGTCTTGGGAGTTATGGTTTATCAACTGGTTGCACTGTGTGCTGGTGTGACTTGGTACCGAGTGCCAGGGTGTGATGAGAGCGCTTTGCTGAAGTAGCTGAAATAAAAGAGATTTCCTTTACTTCACCGAAACTGAGGGGTCCAGGCTTTTTATCAGAGAAGTTCATTTATAATTTTTTTACCACATTCTGCCAAATGCCAGAAATATAAATGTGAATGTATTTTTACCTTGTATTAAGTAGTTCAGTGTCTAAACTAGTCTTTCTTTTTTTAAAGATTAATATGCTTAATCTGGAGGTAACACACTTGGTTTGCTTCTCCAGATGGATTATGTATAGCTTCTAAAGCGGGAAGAGAACATTTTGGTAATCCTAGGTCTCTAATTATTATACTTTTGCTTATACAAAGAACATCAGGAGTAAGTTCATAGTGGGCTCAACGGAGTTGTCAGTGGACCTTCTTTAAACAGCCAAACTGTTAGTGGACAATAAGCGAGTGCATATTACCGGATAGGACTGTTGACATTCTCTTCTTCCTCTAATAAGTGCTTTAAATTATGTAATGTATTTGGCACTATCAGGCACATCTGAGAAAATTCATTCATGTATAAAAGCATAAGACTCTATTGCGGTAGGAGGACCTGCTTGACCAATAACGTCTTTGTTCCCTGGGAAGAGACCAATGATTACATGCAAAAGTCAGTGTCAATTAAAAGTACTGGGGGACAAACAACTCCAATGCCCTTCATTCCATCCATCCATCCCTCCCTCTCTCTAAAATGAGTATTACCCATTAGCCAAAGTCTACAGTTAGACAAATGTTGGAATTAATTACAAATATGCAGTAATGTTCCTACTATTTGGAATTGTTTTTGTGTTTCATTCTAATTGCTGGCAATTGGTTTGCAACTGCATTAAACATATTCCCATATATACACAGCACAATGTTCCATCCGTTTTATTAGACATTGTTATCAACCACAGTGGTGTGATTAATTTTAAATAAAATTAGAGTGATCTACTTACGTGTCGTTTAGTTTTTAATTTTTGCCATATCGCTCTTTCCATTGCTGCGATGACAGTGTTGCGTTTTCTTTACAATAAATTCATGCTTTTCATACACAGATGTAAATATTTCCATTTCCACCTACAAAAGTATGGAGCTGGACATTTTTAGCATCAAATGAAAATAATAAATCAATTGCAGTAGCCTTGCACAGTAATGGCAAAATGTGATTTATTTTTAACAACACAATCAATTCCATGAATTTTTTTCATACAAAATAAAACATCACTCATTGCTGCAAAAGGATGGCTTAAAACATTAAATGTACCTTTGAAACTAGGACTGAATGATATTGGAGAAATTCATATTGTGATATTTACCTCAAAAGTTACCCAAAATAAACAATTACGAAAAAAAGAACTTATTTACCAATAGAGTCTGTCTGGGAAAGGCAAGTCAATATAGCGTATCGTTGTAGTGCAAAGCATTACTCAAGTGTTGTGGTGGTGTTGATTTAAACAAACCTACTGCACTGCCAGTCATATAAAAGTATAGCACATACTATTATCTACAGTATGTAATACTTGGTAATTACTATGTTACTGTTTTATGTATTTACTGTACTGTACATTTTATTATCTTAGTGTACTCTATACTTATATAAAGAAGTTTACTGTAAAACTGCTGCCAGCAGCAGCTTCATATCATGGTTACCGTGTCTCTTGATTGCATTGTTTTCCCTTGTGCTTAATTTAATCTTTTGTTTTTTTTTCATTATGGCCCCTAAGTGTGCAAAACCCACTCCTTATGTTGGACGTAAGAGGCCACGTCGAGTGATTGACCTGGAAACCAAAATAAAACTGATTAAAGACTACGAAGGTGGAAAATCAGTGATGGTTATTGCTCGCCAGACAGGCATGTCCCATTCCACCATAGTTACAATATTGAAAAACAAGAACAAAGTGACAGAAGCCGTTAAAGGATCTGCTTCATTGAAAACGACGAGACTAACAAAAATTCGAGAAGGGCCTATATCAGACATGGAGAAACTTCTAATAACCTGGATGGAAGATCAGACACAGAAGCGTATCCCACTCAGCACAATGATGATCACGGCCAAAGCAAAAAGTTTGTTTGCAATGTTGAAAGAAAAGGCTGGACCCGACTATGATGTTGAATTTACTGCTAGCTCTGGGTGGCTTAAACGATTCAAAAATCGTTATTCGTTACAAAGTGCGAAAGCAAGTAGGGAGTCGGTGAGCGCCGATGTGAAGGCAGCTGATGAATTTGTGGAATCTCTAGATAAGCTGATTGTGCAGGAAAATTACTTGCCAGAGCAAATTTTCAATATGGATGAAACCTCCCTATTCTGGAGACGGACGCCAGAAAGGACTTCCATCCATAAGGAGCCGAGGTCAAAGCCAGGTTTCATGGCTTTTAAAGACAGGATAACAGTCTTGCTTGGTGGCAATGTTGCAGGCTACAAACTGAAACCCTTTGTGATCTGGCACAGTAAGAACCCTAGGGCCTTCAGACATATCGATAAGCACGCATTGCCAGTTTACTACAGGAGCAATAGAAAGTCATGGATGACCCAACTTCTCTTCCAAGATGCCCTCCTGAATTGCTATGCCAGTGAAATGGAGAAGTACTGCTTGGAGAGTAATATACCTTTCAGGATATTGCTTATTATTGATGATGCTCCTGGACATCCTCCTTTCATTGGTGATCTTCATCCCAGTATCAAAGTGGTGTTTCTCCCTCCAAACAACACCTCTTTGATCCAACCAATGGATCAGGGAGTTATAGCAGCTTTTAAAGCTTATTACCTGAGGAGGACCTACGCCCAGGCTATTGCTGCATCTGAAGAAAACACTGAAAAGAGACTGATGCAATTCTGGAAGGATTACAACATCTATGACTGCATCAAGAACCTTGCTTGGGCTTGGGGTGATGTCACCAAGGAGTGCATGAATGGCATCTGGAAGAAGACACTCAAGAGGTTTGTCCGTGACTTCAAAGGATTTGCCAAGGATGAGGAGGTTGCAAAAATCACCAAGGCTGTGGTTGAGATGGCAAACAACTTCAACATGGATGTCAATGAGGACGATATTATGGAGCTCCTGGGGATGGGTCCTGAGGAACTGACCAATGAGGAGTTGTTGGAACTGGAACAGGAACGCATAGCTGAAGAAGAGGCACAAGAAAAGGAAACTGCAGGTAAAGAAAAAGAACAACAACCCCCAAGAAAATTCACAGTGAAGGGTTTAGCAGAAGCTTTTGCAGACCTCCAGAAGCTCCTTAAGAAGTTTGAAAAAATGGATCCCAACACTAAAAGGTTTTCATTAATAGAGAGGAATGTTTATGGTGCATTATCTGCTTACAAGCAAATCTATGACGAAAAAAAGAAACAGACCAAGCAAACTACCACGGACATATCTATGAAATGAGTGGCAGCTCCTCTGAAGCGTTTCAGGCAGCTCCTTTAGGAGGTATTCCAGAAGAAGGCATTGTTATCGCAGGAGATGACAGCTACATGCAAGTCAGTGCTGCTGAGGACTTAGGACAAGATGTGGAGCTGGAGATTTTAACAAAAAAGTAAAAATAATAAAAATTATAAATAGATTAAGCTTACAGAATAAGGATATAAAGGAAGAAAATATTTTTGTACAGTTGTATAGTGCGTCCGTGTTTCACGCTGTTATCACCAAAGAGTTGAGTAAATGAGTAAGCTAAGGTTAATTTCTTGTTGAAGAAAGAAAAGTATTTTTATGAATTTAATGCAGCCTAAGTGTACAGTGGTTTTAGAGTCCACAGTGGTGTCCTGGGCTTTCACATTCACTCACCACTCAGTCATCGACTTACCCAGTGCAACTTCCAGTGCTACAAGCTCCTTTCATGGTGAGTGCCCTTTTGTAACATGTTTTTACTGTACCTTTTCTATGTTTAAATATGTTTAGATACACAACAATTTAGCATTCTGTTACAGTTGCCTACAATATTCAGTAAGGTAATGTGCTGTACAGGTACAGAGCAATATAGTAACATGTTGTACAGGTACAGTTCAGTACAGTAACATGCTGTATAGGTGCGGTTTAGTACAATAACATGCTGTACAGGTACAGTGCAGTAACATGCTGTATAGCTACAGTTCAGTACAGTAACATGCTGTATAGGTACAGTTCAGTACAGTAACATGCTGTACAGGTACAGTGCAGTAACATGCTGTATAGCTACAGTTCAGTACAGTAACATGCTGTACAGGTACAGTTCAGTACAGTAACATGCTGTACAGGTACAGTACAGTAACATGCTGTACAGGTTCAGTTCAGTACAGTAACATGCTGTACAGGTACGGTTCAGTACAGTAACATGCTGTTCCACCTAGGTTTGCGTAAGTACACTCTATGATGTTTACGTAGTAACAGAATCACCTAACGGCTTGTTTCTCAGAATGTGTCGCCATGCAAACCTTTTAAATGACAACCATAACAACCTAAATGTACATCTAAAATGAACAGCAGCAGCATAATCAGGTTCTCAATATCATGTCTATGGAATCCAAACTGTCAGGTCGTATTTGCTTGTTTGCCTCTCTCAGAGGAAACTTCAAGTGTCTGTGAAGAAAGCCCAGCAGCCACAGCATCTTTTTCAAAAAGGAGACACTGGATAAATAAGGTAAAAAGATGGCGGTTTAATGACCGACATAAAACAGCCTGGTGCAGGGTACTGTGAGCTCTGCTGGAAACCTGTGCAATATCAGAAATATTGTGTTGTTATACAGTAGAACATTAAAAAATGGATAACAATTCCTGTCACAGATACCAGCAGTTATGATTTACATGAGGGTGGAGCGTGGGTCACTTGATGGCTGTGTTTTTTTTTTTGTATGAACAGCAGTGACAGGACGCTAATGTGGCACTTCCAGACTGAAGCCCAGATCTTCTCTTGCCTTTTCACTTTTAATGGTTCCCCCAAGCATTGCACAACATTGTTGGTGGTCTCCTCCACAGATGGGATTCTGGATGAAGATGACGAATCTCTCAGGGCTCCCCTGGAGTTTCCCGGATCAACTCATATCATCCCCAGTGCTGTGCATCTTATTAGCTGTGGGCTGCAGGAATGATGTCGTTTACTGAATAGACAATGTAAATAAGAAGGAGATGGACTTGGACTCATAGGAGGATTGAAGCTGGATTAGGTTAACGCATCAATGGTATCAGCAGAAATCATATGGTTTTGTCCACTCAAAGTTACCAGAACCTTCAGTATTACTGTGGCATGTGAATGTTTAATTTTTATTTTTTTCTCGAGAGAAAGTGCTTTCAGTCATGAGGCATCCAGTGTGGATTTCTCGGAGTATAATGTGAGGTGCCATCAGAGTGCCCCCGTCTGACCAGCTTGTCAATAAGAAAAGATGACAAATGACAACTAAAACTAATCAAATTTTGTCATGGGGGGCCTGTGTGCAACAAAGTTTGCAGATTTCCTTGTTCAGATATACCTACTAATCCTGGCAATTAGCTGGTTAGCCAAATAAGGTGTGTTTGAGCAGGGAAATCTGTAAATTGTGTCGCAAACTGTTGCACTAGGACCGAAATTGGGGAACCCTGTGTTATACCAGGCATAGAACCCAGATTTATATCCCATTCACTGGACATGTTAAGATCTGCCAAAGGGTTGGGTACCTTTACTGTAGTACAGTAAGGATACCATTTAGGTACTGGTTATGTATAAAGCTCCCTGCCAAGTGGTCCACATTTTCGCTCCCTCCCAGATGGTCCACATTTTCACTCCCTTCCAGCTCTCTGCGAGACGGTCCACATTTTCGCTCCCTCCCACCTCCCTGCCAGACAGTCCACATTTTCGCTCCCTCCCGGCTCCCTGCTAGACAGCCCACATTTTCACTCCCTCCCAGACAGTCCACATTTTTGCTCCCTCCCAACTTCCTGTTAGACAGCCCACATTTCTGCTCTCTCCCTGCTGTCAGCATACTTAAACTAAGTATACAGTGTTCTTCATTGACTGGAAGCTGGGAGCGAGCAAAACTGTGGAATATCCTGGGGTTCCAAATAACTGGGTTGAGAAACACTGATATAAATCACAGTTTGTGATCTTCGAAGCATTATCTCTGAAACCATTAACACATATAGCCAAGGTATTTACCAGTTGTGCCAAACTGAATAGAAGTTCTCTGCTTAAACCCAGTTTGTAATTTTATAACACACTTCTAGCAAAACTGTAAACATTAGTCTCTACATTCCTACACTATCTTGCCAATTTAGAAAATTCATTTCTGTTTTTTCCTAGCACAAATGTTTTTGTTTTCTTCTACCGTATTTTGTTGTTTGAGCAGCATACTGTAAGACCATTTTGAAAAAATAAAGAAATACCTTTATCCCCTTATTTGTATTTATAATGTGATATGTTGAGAATTCACATCCATACACATTTGGATACCAGTGTGTATGCGTGTTTGCTACACGTATGACAGCACCTTTTTAGAGTCTGCTATGGCCTGCAAACAGGCAATGCTAAAGTCACAAGTGCCTTTCATTTACACTGTTAGCATGTACTTATTGCTTTGTGAGCAAATACAAATGATGGTTTATGTGTTCTGTATTGAGACAAAAACACAATTTTTGAAAGAGATTGAAGAATTATAAGTGTCGTTTGATTTTTTTACTGGTTTGGAGTAAGGTTTTGTAGTTACTGTGTAGAGCTTTGCAAAAATAGCCTATAGTTTCATAGTGCCTAAGCAATCAGAAAAAGCTGCAATGAGCTAATTGACACCATCAGAGAAGAGGTCCATGAGTCCCCATCATCCCGTGTACTGAAATTTTGTTTTTTCATGTTTTGATTTCCTGATTTTAATTCTTCTAAGCCAGAGTAAATAATTATCTTTATTCTGCTAAATAGAATTTACTCACTATATTGTATTTTCCTGCAGTTACATGATCAGAAATCTCTACACTTCGTTTATTTGTCCAAGGGAATGTGGGTAGGGGGGATCTCACCAGATCCTGGGAGGCCTAAGACTTGTGGCCAGGCTGTAGACTGCACCCTACGGAAGTAAGAACATCCTTCAAGAAGATTCTTAGAAAATAAGGCATCAGAGTGAAAATTAGACTGACCTAAGTTATATAGAATAATAAAGAGGATTTTGATGACTTCAAATGGTAAACGTCTACTGGAAAAGTAACATGTATTTATTATCTGTTTAATCAGCTGGACTTTATTACAATATTTAGATTTCAAAAGTAAAGCTCTGCAAAGACCCTGGTCAGCTGTAAGACCTGGCTTGTCTTCAGAATCTTTTTCCACTAAGACTTTCATCATGAAAGTTTGAAACTACAGTTGTGAGAAAAGTTTGTAAATCCCTTCTGCACAAATGGCTCTTAAATGCTATCCGATTCTCATCTAAATCATTACAGTAAAGACAGTATTATTCAGTAAATTACACACGCAATGTTTCACAATGACATATCCATACTGAACATAGTGGTAAGTCTATGAGCTGTGATATTTATTGAACCTCCTTTAGTGACAAAAATGTCAACAGCAGTGGCTTTCTAGAGATCATCAGCTCCCTCTACATTGGGGGTGTCAAACTCGATCCAGTCCTGGGGGGCCCGTCATAATTTTTGATTTCTCCTCATGAAACACACCTAATTCAACTCCTTGTGCTAATTATCACACAGCTTTTGAGCTGAATCATTTATGGTGGAACAGGGAAAAAAGTAAGCTACACAGGACCCCAGGACTGGAGTTTGAAATACCTGCTCTATAGTGACCTCCCATAAACACAAATATCAAGTGCAACATAATACCTGCAAATCCTTATCAATTGCCCTAGGGATTCTCTGTCACTTTTTTGGGATTTTATGGCATGCCCTTATACTGATTTAATTATTTTAGTAATACTCCTACTCACTTTATGTGTAAAACTATTATACTGGGAAACTGCACAATCCATTTTCACCAACAATACTTAAGCAAATGAAAAATATGTTAAATGACGGCACTTGTATAAGACACTTTGCATGCATGTTCTAAAACACTTGTGTGCAACAATCTGAAACGACGTTCTTCTGTGCAAAAGTGACATCATGGTATGGGGATTTACGGTCGTTGTTTTGCAAATGTCAGCTGTCAACTGAGAGAGGGCCAAAGCAATCGAGAAAACAATGTAATACAAGGATACCACCTTTTTGACATAAAACGAAAAATTATTTTTGATTCAGATTACATAGTGCTACAAAATAGTTCGATACTTTAATCAAAAAAGTGCACGGAAAGGATAACTAAAATGTTTTTTCCCCCCAGTTGAACGGAAACTGGAAGTTACTGTTATGTTTACTCTGAGGGTGACGCAATTTCGTACGGAGAAGTAATTGGCTATATTTCCCTGCTCGGGGCCAGAGTAGACAGCGTTTCTGTCCAATGAGAGAGGCCGAAGTATAAGCAACAATTGTGTAATGGTCGGGGAAGGAAGGAGGGGTTATCGTCCATTTTGTGGAGCTAATACTGCCAAGCAAAGCGAGGGAGTTTGCGTGGTGGGAATAAACCAAACAGGTCTGGCGTTTTGTGCAGCTTTTTATGTGTATTGCAATGCATTATGCACCGTAGCGCCGATCGACGAGCGTATCGTGTATGGGGGCTGCATTTGCATAAGTAGTGGCGCTTCTATGAATGATAGCTGTCCTGCTAGCTGGCCTGCAGCTGCAGTAACAGTTCCTGCTTTAATGTCATAAAGTGCGGCTCAGCCATTCATTTCTGGCCTGATCGATCAAGCTATTTAAAAACTGCCTTTTAGCCGATTATGCAAAAATAGTTTGTCTTAGGTAAACGGGCCGATTATAGCGCTGGATTATATGCACTCCCATTGACGATGTATGTCGGTAACTGTTTTATTGATGATTCTGGTGGCGGCGCTTTTATTTATATTTCTGTGTTTTATTTTTTAAATTTTCCTTGCAGTGTTTTTGGGAGAGAGGCCGTTTTCACGATTTTGGCTAAATCATGAGTGGAGTAAATGTGAAGAAATTAAAGGTCAACGAGCTCAAAGAGGAACTCCAGCGGCGAGGCCTGGACACCCGCGGCCTGAAAGCGGATCTCGTCGACAGGCTGCAGGCGGCACTCGAGGCCGAGGCCACGGGCGAGGGGGGCGGGCCACCGGGACCAATGGATGAAGCGTGTGTGGGCGGCGAGGAGGCTGAGCACGGAGACGGAGACGGCGAGGGGTACCAGGACGAAGGTATCGTAAATCACTAATATTAAATGGCGTGAAACTGTCATTTTTATTTTTGATCAAGTTTCTAAGCCTCTCCATCTATCGTTCCCATCCAAAGTAAATTAAGGATTTATAAAAATAGTTGCCTGCAGCTGACACTTTTTGCACTTGCTGGTAAACAGTTTTAAGGAATCCTCCAGGGAACTCGTGAAATGCCTCGAGAAGTAGTCAAGCTTTATACCCATGAATTTGAGGTAGGACTGCAACAGTGTAGTTATTCAGGGCTGCGCTTTCTGTATAAAAAGAGCCATTCTCCTATGTAGGTGAAGGAGATGAAGGTGATGAAGAAGATCAAGAACCAGCAGAGGAAGAGAATGGGGAGCAGGGAGGCATGCCCGAAGTGGAAGCCCCTGAGATGGGCTTCGGGATCGGGACTGACTTTACTTCGGAAGATTTGAACGAATCCAACTTGAAGCAGGATTACGAGCCAGAGCCGCAAGAACCAGAAGGTCAGGAGTTTGTGGAACACGTACAACCAGAAGTTAAAGCAGGTGGGACACAATTAGTATCAAAAGGGATGTCTTGGATGTTGCTTTAATTTGGGGGGGGGTGTCTGTGTCAGTGTCAGTAAATGTGACCTCTTATCAATGAGGGCTGAGCAATACTGTTTGTATTGATTTCATGGTAGATATTTTGCATTCGACTCTGGTATGCTACACATTTCACCTTCAAGTCTGAAGAGACATACCGTCTGATGGTGATATAGATCTGAAAATACCTTTTGTGGTTCATTAAACTTCAGTAATTCCATTCAGTTGTACCCTCAACATTAAACTACAGGAGTGGTAATGTTTATTACTGTACTCAAGTCACTTTTTAAAGGGGTGAAATCTCAGCAATAGCATCAGTCCTTTATTTGTTTGCAAAAGTTCACTCTGTTGATGCATGTAAAGCAGTGTCTCATAATCCTGCGCAGAAGAGTTTGAGGTGAAGGAGGAGATGAAGGCTGAAGAGGAAGCACAGCAGTATGAAGATCATTATAAGATTGCAGAGGAGCAGCAGCACCTGCAGCCAGAGCTGACAGATAAGTGGGAGACCCAGGAGGCTGTGCAGGTTAAGATGGAGGACAGACACATGCCTTATGGACGTAAGAGACCCTACGACGAAGGCCGAGGATTCAGTTATTATGAACTTCGTGAAGATAAGAGGTAATTAATGTCGCGGTTTTTATTGTTTTCTTTGGCTAGGTTTTCTTTTTTTTTTGCGTGTGTGAAATATATTGCACGCTGTCCTCAACAGGTCACGCTCACCCCAGCCCCCAGCAGAGGAGGAAGAGGAAGACTTTGATGACACTCTGGTGGCCATTGACACCTGTGAGTCAGAAGGCTTTGTTTTTGGTTGTCCTTGGTTACCATATAGCAGCTTTTTAAATGCCACTGGATAATGACTGCTGGGTTACAGTAAGGCTTTTCTCTCGGTCTGGCAGACAATTGTGACCTGCACTTCAAGGTTTCCCGTGACCGGTACAGTGGCTACCCCCTCACTATCGAGGGCTTCGCCTATCTGTGGTCGGGCGCCCGGGCATCTTATGGCGTCGCCAAAGGCCGTGTCTGCTATGAGGTCAAGGTAGGCTACAATAAGTGCAATATCAGCTGTATAGTTATGATTTCATGGCCCATGTGTTTCAGCCGGAGTACTTATCCTCTTTTCAGATTAATGAAGAGATCTCAGTAAAGCACCTCCCCAGCAGTGAGCCTGACCCTCATGTCGTGAGAGTTGGCTGGTCCCTGGATTCCTGCAGCACACAACTGGGTAAGAACAACTTTCCGTTGAAAGTTTGTGCAGAGAACTGGTCCTTGGGCCTGCTTATATGGTGGTTGGCCTTTTAGGGGCTTTCTACTGGGCACCAAAGGCCAAAGTATACTTCTCTGCATGTGGACTATGCGTTTGCACATCCGTGCATGTAACATACAACAGTTCATTTTTCTGCAGTCAAGCCCACACAATGCAGCCATTCTAAACAGTGGTGGAAAAAGTACTCAAATTTCATACTTAATTAAAAATACCGATACCACACCAAAATGTTATTCAAGTAAGTCATCCAGTAAAATACTACTCATGTAAGAGTAAAAAATACCAGGTTTTAGAAGTACTTAAGCAAAAAATACTATACATTGAAATATTTGTCCTATAAAACGCAACCTGTTCTATTAAAGTTACTCGACTGGTTTGCATATAGCATTGTAAGTTACAGTGCAGCACAATAAGGAAAACTGAGTTGCACGTTTTTTTTTTTTTGTTCAGAAGAAGCAGTGAAACTTGCTGCATTCGCAGGTGCAGATTAATGGAATTACTTTTTATTCTGTGGAAAACGAAAGATTGCATATGGATCATAAACATGTTGCGGATCCATACTTTGAGACCTCTTGTATGTGGCAGGTGAGCCAATGAAAACCCTCTTCCTCCATTTGGGAAAATGGCTGATCATCCAGTACAGTCATTACCATTTTTTCAGTAGTTGTGTTTCTAGCTCTGATGCTGATAACTTTGAATATTGATAAAATTTTAATATCGGATGGCAATTTCAGTATATATCTTGTATTACTACATATTATTTGTTCCATCTTCATAAAGACAATATGTAATGGAGAATGATCAGATTCAGCTTTATTTGCTAATAATAATAACAATAAAGAAATGTGTATATATTGCTCAAGAATCGTCAGAAAAATTATCATGGTCTTGATGCTGAGTGGGGGAAAAAAATTGAGATTCACATTTTATCCAGAATTTTGCAGCCCTACTCAGGTGCTCTGCACACAATATTTTTTTTATTTGAATAAAGATGGACCTGCAGAATGTATTGAGGAGGGGGATTGGACAATAATTCTAAATGGACTTGTGCAATGTGTGAGGACTAACATGGTTAGTTGCTGCACAGTGACAAAGTTTTATATTTGCATTGAATTTATGTGAATCGTGTCATAAGCGTGCGCACATGTCAGCATGCTCAGACGGAGGTAGAGGCCTTTAGGTGTAGACACTAAAGAAGATTGCCTGTGTGTCATGGAAGAAGAATTTGAAGGAATGCAGGAAAGTGATGTGACCTTATCATTCTACATAAATGTATATGATTGGGTGTACAGTCTAGGTAGCTTGCTAAATGTAGTGTGGAAAAGAGAAGAAAAGGGGGTTGATAGAAGGGCAGGATCAATCTAAAGAGAACATCCCTGGTCTAAGAGAGATGTGCTGCAAAAATTTCTGTTCTTTGAAGAATTGGGAAGCATTCAAATAGTCAGGAGGTTTATGGTGACCTTAGGATGGTACTGGTCTAGTTGGAGTGCCACTCGCACATGAGCTTAAGTAAACAAGTGTAGTTGATAGGGGAAAAACTAGTTGGGGAATGTGGGTGAGATCATTCTTGACCAATCAAAGTGCAACGTATGGATGTGTCATGTCATTAACATGCGAATAGCCTGCAACCACTCTGGATTTGAGCCACGCTGAGAGAAGTCATAGGTGTGACTCCCTTTGCATGCAATGTGAATAAAGCTAGCTTAGCATTTAAAGAAAACGCTACTCTTGTCTGTTATCCTTTTGGACAGTTTTTCCAAAAAATTTTTTTCAGTGGGTGGGGGTTGCAAAGGGGCGAAAAATGTCTGGGAAATTTCTGGAAGAACTTTCCAGAAACTTTCCATGGGAAGAAGGGTTGCAAAGGGGCAGAAAATAACTGGGAACTTTCCAGAAAACTCTGAATGGGAATTTAAGCTGTGGAACCTTGGAAATATTGAACTTCGTGGAACTCCCCATTCGTCGTCAGATACATATAGAAAGCAACCTATATGAATAATGCAACACAGAATATAGTTTATAAGTGTGTTTTAATGCAGATGCTTATTTTGGGGTGTGTTTACGCACACAGTTACTCACAAGCACTTGGTTACACAATGATATCATTATTAGTACCTTCAATATTTTTTTTTTCCCAGCTACATTTAAGTTCCTGTTATAGGTTAACCTGCAGTTTTGCAAATTTCCAGTTTATATAATTTACAATGTGTAATTTACAGATTTTTCTAATTAAAATTTTGTTTCTTCTGCAGCTCGTGTACTAGCATGCAGTCTATAAATTGGGTGTTTGAATATAAATCAGTGTTAGGAGTTTGGAGGAATTTTTTTTGTACTTGTTAACTTTTAATATGACATGATATTGCAAATAAACCACTGCAAATTGGGGGGGGGGATTTACTATAAAGCCCTTTACAAGATGCCGATATCTGGTTATAAGGATTATTTTATATTTATGATGCTAAACAACTGAATTTTTTTTCCTATGTTAGGTGAGGAGCCTTTCTCTTTTGGATATGGAGGAACAGGCAAGAAATCCATGGACTGCAAGTTTGAAGATTACGGCGAAAGGTTTGGAGAAAATGACGTCCTTGGTTGTTACATAGTAAGTGTTTACAGTGAAGGTTTGTGTGGTTACTTCTTCATGGATCTGGAGAACGCCCACATTGACATGGTCGATACGTTGTACTGAGGTATAAAATGCGCTGTGTTGTCATGTCTGGGGGATGTTGTCTGGTTCTTTAGTCTGTTTTATTATTTTCCTTGTCTTTGTTACAAAATGTTCCCCAGGAGTCCTAGAACATAAGTCACATAAAGCAGAAACATTGGAAAGAATAAACCCAGTCAATGATCTGTCATACTCCTCTTTATATGGTTAAATTTATTAACATGCTCCCCCCCCTCCCCCCGGCACTGTGTCACTGACAGGACTTTGAAAGCGGAGAAGATATCGAGATCTGTTTTTCAAAGAATGGGAAATGGCTAGAGACAGCGTACTCCATCAAGAGAGAAGAGCTGGCCGGGCGACCTCTTTTCCCGCACGTTCTGGTCAAGAACTGTGCAGTGGAGTTCAACTTTGGCCAGAAAGAACCTTTCTTCCCTCAACCAGAGGGATACACCTTTATCCAGAATGTTCCAGTAGAGGACAGGGTCCGAGGCACCGTGGGACCTTCCTGCAAAGCTGAATGTGAGGTAAGTGGTGTCTTTCGACAGACCAAGCATTTTACATAGCTTGCAGAATACATTACATCTGTGTAATGTGTTTTTTTTTTTTTTTTTTTTTTGAGAGGTTGGATGTTCAAGTATCAACACAGAGGGTCATTGAAGTGTGTAGATATAAGTATAGATGAGATTCTCTTTGGTTCCAAATTGTGATTTAGACTTGAATCCAATTAGACCATGGGAACACATGAGTATGATTAGTAATGTCTGTTTCAGTCTGTAATAGACTGTCAAGGATATACAACCATTAAACTTTGGCCAGTGACCCTCTCTGCACTATCTCAGTGCTGTGATTAATGTATTGTCTTATCTATAGAATGCTAAGCAACCAGGTAATGATGTAAATGTTATCTGGTAGCTTGAAATGTAGTTTAAAAATCTAGTTCATAGATAAACTGCAATAGTGACAAATTCTCTTTCTTATTCTGAACGTTTGCTGTTAAATGTGGCAGCCTCTTTCATCTTACTGTCCTGTTGAAGGATAGTCATTTAGTTTGATGAGTGCAACTTAGTTACCCCCCCCCCCCATTCCAAAAATATAATTTTCTACTATTGGTCACTGTTACTTTGTTTAACTTCTTAAACTTGTTCTTAAGCACTTTCCTACTGAAGTTCAGGAACCTGGTTCCAAGTTCCTGCACTTGTCTCAGCCAGATCTCTTTGTAGTTCCTAGCCACTTTAGTGTGCTGCTTTCCCATCACAAATAGGAACTGTGATCTTTATGCTGAATAAGCAAGGGAGATCCAAAAAGTTTGTAGGTTAAACTTTACATATGACGAAACTACTCCCCTACCCCAAAACAAAGGAGGATGAACAAGTTGTCAAGGTAGCCATATACTTCAAATGACGTCCAGACAAAGCAAAATCAAACATGACAGAGAACAATCTGTTGCGTGCCTAAGATGATGTTGCCACCTTGCATGTTTCATGTCCTGCCACAGCCCCAGAGGGCACAAAATGTTTTCGATACAGCGGTTCCAGGTACAGAGTTAAAAGTAACATATTGTGGTGAATGCGTGAGTCATTTTAATAAAGGAGATGAAGGCGCTTTTAAAATGGAAGCTGCTCTCTTTATAACGGCCAATATTGGTTTACTGCTATAAACGACACAAACATTAAAGTCGATAATTTACACGACACGGTTACACACTTAAGAAGCAAGCATTCCACGGTAAAAAATACACAGTAACAGCATTTACTATGAATAGAAATGAATACACATTGATTTACGATATTTAAATTGTGGTGCTGGGCAAAGCCTGCCGGTGACTGCGTATTTAGTCCTGCTGATCAACCCTGCGGCGTCACCTTGTTAGCCATTTGTGGACAGCGGGTGGGATCAGAGCAAACGAAAAAGTTCACCTCGGGCACCCTGCACAGGAGATGCACCAGAACTGTGATACTGCCGCGGTTACAGCTCATACATATATATTCTTCGAAGGATACTTCTACCTTTCGTTACTGGGGAGTGTGGGGATCGATCGCGCAGTCCTAGAATATGGGAAGAACTATTTCACATATTTAAAAAATTCCTGTATTGCATGTGCTTTTTTATGCAGCCTGCTGCATATTATAATTTATTATTATATATATGGCAGATTTAATAATAAATTTTATTTTCCACAGATTAAAATAAACTTCACCGGCCCTTCCAGGACTGGTGATATTTGACCAAAATATGTTATCAGTAAAATTTTCTGATGTAGAAATATGGAGACACAAGCAAAACAGAATGTTTTTAATGTAACTGGGAGATAAATGTGTATCTGCTCCGTTTTTTACTCTAGAATTTGTTTCTTTTCCTTGTGCATCTGAACTTCCAAATTGACGCTGGTGCTTGTGGTCAACAAATCAGCAAAGTTTATCGCTTTAAGCATAGGGCTCAATGCTGGGGGACACAGCCTGGCTGGGATAGACTGCCCGATTCTGTTAATTGTGTTTAGTCTAAATACATTCCTCTAGCTCATTCCTCGAGAACATATTCCTCCCTGACCAGTGCTTAATTGAGCATTTTTTTTGTACTAAATATTGTCAGTGTTCCATCCTTGATAACTGATTATATCAGATTAAATCATACTGTTTATAATGCTGGCGATTTTGTACTCGGTCAACAAACAACTGCTTAGGGTTCCTCACATGAACTTGTGTGTATTAGGGGTACAATGGTACACAAAATTTACAGTTCATCACAAACCTTGGTTTTGGGTTCATGGTTTGGTGGTTTCAGTACTCTTATATTTATATTTATATATATATATATATATATATATCATTGTAAACACAAAAGTGATGTCTGAATAACATGGCTTAAGAGGTGCTTATTTGCACGTTTTAAAAATATGCAAAATTCTGCATCATAACAATGGTAATGAACTACATTCTGTCTTCTCTGCTGCCTAGTATGGTTGTATATATCTATTGATAAGAGCCCCTATAATTTACCTTTTAATAAATTTAAATTAATAAGCCCAATTGCGTTTACTGGCAGAAGTCTCATAAATGATTTACTTGCTGGGCTAGTTTATCCTTTAAAATACTGTTAAAATATCGTCTCGTTCTTGTGAACCCAGTATCGTGTCTCGTCTTGTGGGCAGAGTGTATCGTCACACCCCTACAAATGAGTTTAGCATATTGGATGTTTCTTCAGCAATGTATCTATTTTCGGTATAACAGTCTTGGTCTTATCAACGACTGTCTCCATGTTGGTGATATTTACTGGGAAACCAAAAAATGCTGATTTTGACTTGACATTTGACCAGAATCAGCTGTGGCCAACTGACAGTTGTAATTGACAGTTGTAAAACATCTAACACGTGAATTTAGGTTCCACCCGTCCCAAGAAATGTATTCATTAATTCATTGTGCGTTCCGAGCAAAAAAAAAAAATGTAATGGAATGACACATACGTCTACACGTTAATGCAGGCAAAGGACAAAAATACCCCAAGAATTCTCAGAATGCCCCTAAAAACCATGATCTAGCAGCAAAATTGCCCCAAGACTTCGAAAAAGTATACAGGTGCATTAAGCCATAATTTTTTAAATTAAATTTCCATCTCTGTCTAACACACTCATGCAAACAGCACTGTTGTTCACACTACGTACATACATAACTTTATGTAAATGCAATTGTCATACTGTTACAATCCCAGGAAGAGGCCATTTTAAAATAAATTAAATGTGTTTTATTGCATGTTAAAATTAGGGTTCAAAGATTTTGTTTTTTTAAAACCTAAACAAGTAGTATTCCTTCCAGTTTGTATATAGCACGAGAGCTTTGGTCATCACATTCCCAGAATTTACAGCTAACATCAAACTAATTCAGGTATGTCTCTCAGGGTAGTTGATGGAGACAAGGAATAATTTGTACTTGTCTCATTTAATTTTAAATCATTGCCACATGGCTCACAGATGAAAAATGTTTGTTTTGTAATATTTGTTGAAGGGGCTGGTTTGCATTTACAGATGTAAAACACTGCCTTTCACTTTCCCAGATATTTTCAACCGTTTCTAAACAGGACTTTTAAAGAGGCTCTAAACTCATTGAAGTCATTTGAAAGACTGTGGTGAATACAACGCATTAGTTAATAGATGCAAAAGCTGTTAGGAGATAAATAAAAGCCTAAATGGTTCAACCTGTCTTCTGCTTTCCCTCACAAACAGATGGTATCCTATTTACATAAAGATGACTGCACTCATCTTTTGAGAACAGCAACAGTATGCTTTTTATTTATTCATGTTGGCACAAGGTGGTAATTACTACTTGCGTTTTAATCTGGGCGCATCATACCTTTGAATCTCTGGACTGGTCAGCAAGCACATCCTCTTCCTAAAAAGTCGGATGGACTCCCTAAGCTTCTTCCTTGACTGGACGTACTTGGTCCCTGTTTATGGTCAGGCAGAGGCATAGAAACTCTGCAAACATGAAGGGACTGATGCATTGGACGTCTGAATCCCAAGGCACTGTTAAGAGACCCTTCCAAATGCTCTTCAAACTTCAAAAGACTCTCCAATGACCAGATAATTGCTTGTATCTCTCAACACAACGATCTCTACTCTCCAGAGTTGGGAGAACCAGTCAAAACTAACTCTCAGAATTTTTCCTGACAATACTGCTCTACGTAGGTATTTTCAGTTTCCAATTTACAGATATGTACTGGTGGCACAAGTTGTGTTATGACTTGATAGTTGATATGAGCATATGCAGGACATTGACCATTCTGATATATTTGTATCTAGGGCTACAACAAGTAATGAATTAAACTGATTAAAATCGACTTAAAATAGTTAGCAACTAATTTAATAATTGATTAGTTGGCTCTACGTTATTATACACACAAATACAGTGGCTACCCCCTAATTTGGGAGCAGTAAACTAACCAAAGCTGTGGTGGCAGTAAAGCACTATTAAGATGGATGCCGACTGCCATAAACGAAAAAGGAGACGAAAACCAATGCCATGCCTTGAGTAGCTTACGTGATGAATTCTGGAAGAATTGAGAAAAACATTTGAAAAATGGCGGCGGTGGACACGGCAGAGTCTTGTTTTAATTCTGCCAGAAATGGTGGTAGTTGACAATTCTTAAATTGGGTCGGAGAGACACTGATGTATTATGTGACGTGGAGTTTTTGGATTATTTTACGCAATTCAGATTAACGCAAATCCTTCATTCAGTGGTGTAGTGGAGGGCAAATGCACATAAACGCCGATTTACAAATCAGTGTTTACTCACCTTTTTTGAGATCACTAATGTTAAGCATATGAATAGTTACCCACTGTTTTTACTGCTGTGCATATTGTTTACCTTGTTACCACTACACCACTGTTTCATTTCTTCATGATAGAAATTTATAGTAATATCAAATGTTGTAGTACTCGGGGCCAATTTTTGTTATGGACTCGATTTTATTTCGAGACCAGCTGAGACCACAACTCTGAGAATATTCCTATTAATGATTTACTGTCAGATTGGATAACTTCTCATTTCAAGTGCAACCAATAACGTTACTGCCGACCGCGTTACCCGCCCCGCCCCTTCACACACGCACATGTGTGCACATGAACACAGGAGAAGTCGTGGTTGTCTGGAAAAGATGTCAACATAATCCGCTATTATGAAATTTGGCTACATATACCATAAAGTGTTTACACTACTATTCTATTAGGGGGCGCCCCAAGTTCATGTTATTTAATTTTATTTTCTATATAGCACCAGATCACAACAGAAGTCATTTAAGGCTACCTTTCCTATAGAACAGGTCAATGTCTTGTCCTTTTATTAAACAAACTAAATAACCTTGTTATTTATTTACAGTTCATCACTATAATATGCGCACACAACAGGACGTGTTTTAAAACGAAATTTGCTGCCTACCGTTCATGGGTTTTTCCTCACCGATCGTCTTATTTGCGTCGTACAGTCATTAAAGTCTATGGCGTTTCTCTAGAGCGCAAGCTGGCGCATTTTACTGTAAAAAGCGGAAAAGGCTTTTTCGCCACAATAAATGTTTACTTTTTTCGTAATAAATGCAGACACTTTCTCTCCCCCGTCACATATGTGTATCAACATTAAATAACATTAGAAAATTATTTAATAATCTTAGTGACAGCAGCAGTAGTCTGTGTTTTTACATTAAAAAACTGGAGTACTGAATGGATTATCTAAAGCACCATGCTGGTTGGAATTTATAAAAAAAAGATTTTGGAAGTTTTTCCACCGCACCAGGTACCGTATTTTTGGTACTTCCATAAAGTGCCGAAAGTACGGTACTTCTTTCGTGTTGGTTTTCCACTGGCATAAAAAATGGTACCGGTGCCAAATGACATCATCAGTGACCGCCCCTAACTGACATCGTCACAAAGCGCAGCTTAAATCATAATTTAAAAAAAAAAAAAACAGCTGAAGATTAAACTAAACAGGTCAGGCTGGAAAATGCGGTTTATTGTTATGTCATGTTATGTCAGCTTCTATCACAGTAAAAGATTCAGTAATATCCAAATTGCATGAATGCTACCATCTTTTATGTTTACGCAGGTACACTTACTTTGGCTAAGCCTATCAAAGCAGTAAGAATCAACTTACTGATAGTTTGGTCTTTTGAAAGCAAATTATTTAATTATGTTTTTTGATTTTCAAGCGGCATTGTTCGGTGTTTCGCGTGTGCCCCATTTCTTCCAAGCGGCTTGGTATTCCGGGCAATTCAGTTTTCTATTTGCATAACCAATCGACAGCAAATACTTTTGCAAGTCCCACCCCAAAGTACCGAAGTACCAAAGAAGTACCCCAACTGGTTTGGCACTTTCGGTACTGGAAATTTCGGTACTGGTACTCGACCTGAAGTCAATGGAAACTTGAAAGTACCATACCGAAAGTACTGTATTTTGCGCGGTGGAATAGCACCCTTTTTGTTTTTCATTACATTGATTCTGCTGCTGCAAAATTATTGTTGTGTGCTATATTAAGAGTACAAATTTATGTTTTGTTATGCGAGTTGCTGGAAACAACCTTTGCACAAAGACAGTTTGGGTTGCTGGAAATGCTGGAAACCACCCCCCCCCCCGATTAATAATCGATTAATCGAAAGAAAGAAAGAGAAAGAAAGAAAGAATCGACAGATTAATCGATTACCAAAATAATCGTTAGTTGCAGCTCTACTTGTATCTGACCCCAGTCAAGTCATAGAGCTCCCATGTCCTATGATACCTACTTGATGCATCCATCTCACATTCCTGGCTGGTCGACAGAAGTTACTGTGGCCTCCTGAAATGGAAGCTGTCTCTCAGAATTTCCCATCTGGCAGTCCCTTGTAGTTTGAAGTCGGTCAGCAAATTTCCATCCAAAGTTAGAGGACCATCATGCTTAGCTCCTCACCACCCTTGGAAACGCTGCACCATGAGAGCTTCACAGCTAAGGCCGGATGTGTTATCAGACATGCAGATATTGGTGGCTTGACTTTGTTCAGCGAGGTTGTTGCAATGTCTGTCCAAAAGTTAATTCCAGATGAAAGTGTAGGAAATGTTTCATTTTTGTTTTGTATTTGAATGTAAACTAGCAATGCTTCTGTGTTGTTGCACAGTCATTTAAATGCTCTAAGATGAGAAAATTACCATTTCACAATCACAATTTCAAATCTGGCTTCAGTGAGCCTTCCACAGTTTTGCATGGATGGATTGATTGATTTTGTCTTTTTTTTTTTTTTTTTTTTTTAAAAACACTGCTGAGCTTTTGAATCATTAACGTAACAACAAAAAATATACCGACATTTTAAACGCTTATTGTGCTGTTTAATAAATGGTTGTATGAGATGCCATTCTAAATACTGTGCCTTTCTTACACGTATTGATTTAGAAATGGGTTTTCCGGCTTTTCCCGCTCCAGATCCTATTAATTTAGGATCATTAGCATCATCAGCATCATCCTGTGATGTTGGATTCGGATAACATTGCGTTATGTCTGTGACCTGGGTGCTTGACCCATTTCCTGCTCTGTCAGATCCTGATGATGGTAGGCCTGCCTGCATCTGGAAAGACCACCTGGGCGATGAAGCATGCAGAAGAGAACCCAGCCAAGAAGTTCAATGTCCTGGGCACCAATGCCATCATGGACAAGATGAAGGTACATTTGGACCTATTGGTTAAGTAGCATTCAGACTGGTAGAAAGACACCAAAGCCCAAAGCTTGCTTCCCCGTCCACCCCCAAAGGTGATGGGTCTTCGGCGTCAGCGGAACTACGCAGGCCGCTGGGATGTCCTAATTCAACAGGCTACGCAGTGTCTGAACCGGCTGATCCAGATCGCCGCTCGCAAGAAGCGTAACTACATCCTGGATCAGGTACTGCAGCCAAACCCTCCCCATCGCTCGCATACACCCCCCACCCACATTGTTCTTGCTGTGTGGGTCAACTAATGGGCTGTGTAGAAGACTGGCCTCTTGAGCTCACCACACTTGTCTTTGTCTTGAATATGATGTTGCTGTTATGTACTTCAAAGAAACTTGTTTTGTTCAAGTGACAAAGAATGTTGTCATTTTCAGTATTTGCTCTATTGTATGTCTTGTTGAAAACTCTTTCTACACTGTACAAATAGTCCATGTGAATAATAAGATGTTGAAAACAAGTAAACACTGCCTGGTGAGTAAGAAATACACCTTCTGTTGCTACATTAAATGTAAAAAAAAAAAAAAAATTGATATAAACTAGCTTTTATAGTATATATGTAGCATAAGGAACTTTTTTAATGTTGTATTTTTAAATGAATTAAATTTCAAGGTAAGTAAAAAAAAACTAACATTTAACTTTCCAGGGCATGTTGGTCACAGAGTTATAAGGTAAGTAAGGTCTAATGGACGTACCCTAGGACACCCTGGAAATGGTGAGTACCCACAGGTAAGTAGTGAATGTTTGTTAATGTCCGTGGGACTGAAGTGCCTTTGAAGAGCAGGTAGGTACTGGTAAGTAAGGGGACCCTCTTAGTATAGGGACAGCTACATGTATTTGAAACACCAGAATCTGTGTTAAGAAACTCATGTAAAATGTAATTTTAATTGATTATCAGATATATATTGAGTGTTTAGATTTTCTATGTATAGAGTAAATTACCAAAATGAAAAGGCATAGTTTTGTCCTTTGTAGATCTTTCTTGAGGCAGTATTGAACTGTATGACTTTGAGTTATCGGCACTCTTCGTTTGGCAACCAAAAAGCCGGAGCATGTTTTTGATGTTACTCAAACGGATTCATCCCCATTCTATAACCTGTACTGTTGCATCGAAATTGTGATATATTAAACCATACAGAGATGTGCATTTGCTTTCCACTGCTTTAGTGGAAATATATGGCTGAGTAAGCATAGTATCATATGCACAGGGCTGCCTAGAGCAGGCTAGGAGTGATTTAGCTTGACGTATTTAAAGGGCCCCTGAAATTTTCTTTCTGAAAAGTATCTGAAGCACACGATCCAGACATAAAGGTAAGTTTGTGGGGTTGTGAGAGACAACCAGTAGTTCCAGAACAGTAAATATAGGCAAATGACAACCAAGAAACTCTCTCACTTTCATCATTGCAGGATTCCAATTTCTCTCCTCTGGAACGCAAAGCCGTAACAAAATCAAACAAGCAAACAATGAACAGCTTCTACTTCTTTCTTGTCACCATTGCTAGACAAATGTATATGGATCAGCCCAGAGACGAAAAATGCGTCCTTTTGAAGGTTTTCAACGCAAGGCTATTGTAATTTGTCCCACGGACGAGGATTTAAAAGAGCGAACGTTAAAGCGAACTGATGAGGAAGGGAAGGATGTACCCGATCATGCTGTGTTAGAAATGAAAGGTAGGAATTTCATAAGAAACAAACAAATAAAAAAAAAACAGCAAACACAAGATCTGCTTTTACTGTTTTGTTTTTATTTATTTTTTTAATCGAACTTGGAAGACCTCATCCCCCCCTTAGTTTTCCCCTTTGCCAGATTTTCAGGCCCGTATACCTGTCTTCTTCCTGAATTAGATTTCATCCTTATTTGTATCTCATTTCATCACCCTTTGCTTCTTTTAGCTGCACTGCAAAACAAGCAGAAATAATTTATCCAATTTTTGTCTCTTAGAGAGATGGCGGGAGAGATTTCCCCATTTACGCTGTCTCACTTGGGATTTTGGCCGTATTTGCTGGCTTTGCAGGATCAGCCTGATTTTCATATGGTTCTTATGACAATTAAACTGGTCAACCAGGGCTCAGGATCCATGTGATCTTCATGTGAACATCTTAACACTCTGGCCTTGAATTTGCCCTTAAATTTTCACTTTGCTATGTGTTGAAATGCTTGATTTGCAGAGATTCTTTTCTGTTCTCCTTTTATCATCCCCCTTCCCCCAAAAGTCTGGCATTTTTTTTTTTTATTCTACTTTATTCTCTCCTTTTCCTCATTTTCCTTCTGAAACTGGAGCAAATCTTCCCTCTGTCCCTTGAGGTAACGTTCGCTCCAACCTTGTTAAGCCCACACTCGACATCCATCTCTGCCACCGTTCCCCCTTCCCTTCGTTCTTTCTCTCTGTGGTTTCCTGCAGTCTCTACCGGTCACTAATTGCCTCTCTCTCTGTCCCCCGGCGATGCGGCTGTGCCCGTCCCCTACTTCGTCACCTCCCCTCCCCCCACCGCACACCCTGCTTCTGTTCCTGTAGCCAACTTTGTGCTCCCGGAGGCCGGCGAGTTTCTCGACGACGTTGCTTTCGTGGAGCTGCAGCGAGAAGATGCCGACGAGCTCGTGAAGCAGTACAATGAGGAGGGCCGCAAGGCCGCCCCTCCTCCCGACAAGCGCTACGACAACCGGCAGGGGGGCTTCCGCGGCAGAGGCGGTGGGTACCAGCGCTATGACAACCGCAGCGGTCCCCCGGGGGGCCGCGGAGGCTTCCAGAACCGTGGTGGCGCCGGAGGCGGCGGATTCAGAGGCGGTGAGTAGCTTGCTATTCCTGCTAATGATGGTTCAGTGTAATAGCCAGGAATCGGCTACCATTTCTATCATTTCCTCTTTCCTAGGATATAACCGTGGAGGGTACAATCAGAACCGCTGGGGGAATAATCACCGTGACGGTGGCTCTGGGGGACGAGGTGGCTACAACCGGAGCCAGCAGGCTGGAGGAGGCTACAACCACAACCGCCAGGCACCCTATAACAAGGGAAGCATTACCACCGGTGGTACCTACAGCCAGGCCCAGGTAAACAAGCCCATCACGCATGTCTTGATTATGCCAAGTACAGTGTGTCCCTGGGTGTTTCATTTCAGTCAGCACTGCAATAATTTATGTCATCACTGCAATAATTCAATTAGAATTAAGTGATCAGTGATCATTGTTGACACACCACAGCATAACAACGAAATGTGTTCTCTGCATTTAACCCATATGTGACATCGTGACATAACAGGGGGCATCTAATTCAGGGGGTGATACCTTGCTCAGGGTACCTCAGTGGTGCCTTGCTGGTCGGGGATTCGAACCTGCAATCTTTCAATTACAAGTGCACTTCCCTAACCATTAAGCCACCACTGCCCGCAGTATTCTAAATAAAAAAATAAATAAAAAATAAAATAAAGCCAATATTTTCTAAGTGGTGCACAGATTTCTGAATTACCCGTTTTATCGTGTATGCCTTGTGTTAAGGGACATGTCATACATACCAAGCATAGACGTATGCCTGCCTGCAAAGGCTGGACAAAGCAACGGAAGGGTGCGCCTTTATTTCATGATAATGATGATGATGATGTTAATAGTAACAACAATAAGGCTTGAACCCGCTAAGCCACACAGTACTGCTGGAAGCCTTGAGTTTGAAAATGACAAGCAATGGAGCAATGTGGTGATGTCATACGATGATGTCATACTAATTACAGAAATGCGTGCCCCTCACACATCAAACTCTGCAGAATCAGGATGTCTGCACACGTGACTTTAAAGGGTGTTTTGCAGATCAAAGTGTGGTAAACCAGGTTTTTTTTTTTTTTTTTTACAGCCTCAGTCTTACAACCAGGGATACAGTCAAGGTTACAATCAGGGCAACTACAGCCAGGGTTACAACTATGCAAACTACAGTCAGTATCCTGGATACAGCCAGAGCTACAGTCAAGCTCCTGCCACCACCGGACAGACCTATAGCCAGCAACAGAACTACAATCAGCAGTACCAGCAGGTGAGGCTGAACCACTTTGATCGTTTCCGTTGCCGCTTTTTTCCGAGCAGAGCATGACCAACGCCACTCTGCCCCCTGCAGTATGCACAGCAGTGGCAGCAGTATTACCAGAACCAGAGCCAGTGGAACCAGTACTACGGACAGTACGGAAACTATGGCAGCTACTCAAGCCAAGGCAACCAGGGAAGCCAGGGGTCACAGGGTGGGTCTCAGTAGCTGTGTGGCGTCTTCTCATCCTGTCCTGACACATGGCAGAAAGGTTCCATCCCTTCCTTGCAATCTCGTCAGTGGTCTGCGTCGCGATGTTTGTTCCCCACCAGCCGCCGCCTCCTCCACCCTCTTTTGCAAGCTATCAGATTTATGCCCGCCCTATTAAAAGTAATGGAGTTTTGATTCCTTCCATTTTCACTGTGCTTTTTAGCTACTTTAGGTCTTTCATTCAAGTATACAAACAACTGCGTAAACACACACTCGTTGTAGATAACAAACTAGGCATTTTTAAAAAAAAAAAAAGAAAAAAACAAAAAAACCCTGCAGTAATACCACTGTATTAGAAAATAGCAACAGGATTGTGTTGCTACAACAGTGCATCTTTGCTCATTTTATTTGACTGGCAATTGCATGTGTAATCTTAAGACCATATGCTGCTCGTGTGTTAGGCAAGATGGAAGCGATTGTAGAGAGCATTTGTTTTAATATTTACCTTTGTCAGCTACTAAAGAGTATAATGTTTGACAAAATGGCATTTTTCTTTTTTTTTTATATGCATACGTTTTCACCAGGAAAAATTTCAGATGTTTTGCTTTCATATCCATAATTCTTAGTTTTATTAAAATGTAAGTCCGGAATGGCTAACATTTTAGTATGTTTGTGTAACTTGTATCAATATTTTTGTGATAAATTTGAAGTGTTTGAAGTGTGGGTTTCCATTAATGTACCATTTTAAAGCTGTTAATTCTTTCAAATGAACATAATTTCCCCTATCCTGCAGATTGTTTTGCCAGTTCGTAGTCATTAACGAGTTTTGTGCGTGTGTTAAAGACAAATTTTATACCATGTCTGTAAAATTGTATGCACGTATGTAGTTAAATGTTCAATCTAAATTCAGACTTTTTGTATTTGAGAATATAATTGGAATACTGCCCCTTGCCTCCTGTCATTTTGTAAGCCTCTTACACATCCTCTGTTTATACCGATTTATACATTATGCACACTAAAAATGTCCTCCTCTTTTAACAAATGCGTAGACCAGTGTTTGTGGGGGGAAATAACTAAATTTAAATATAAATGTCTGCTTGGTGGAGGGATGAATGAAGCCTTAATAGATTTTGGGGACTACGCCCTTGCCTTTAAACACAAACGTCTGCACACACATCTTAATCGTGATATTTAACGTATTTGAGAATAAAGCCTTGCTCTATTAGTTTTACATTCTGGGTTTAAAATTACACGTAACAACTTAAGTCATGTCAAAACACATGATCCGAAAGCAACTCCGAAATATCGAGTTGTTCATGCTTCTTCTATTCCATAAGCATGATGGGGAAAATAACTGGCCTGGACTTTTTGAGTTTTGCAAATTATGGAATATCTTCATAAATAACCTTATAATTTACCTACAAGGATGGACATAGCTGCTACGCAAGTACACATTCACCTTTAAAAATGATACGTGCGACAATCGATTGTGGTAACAATATAAGAGCGTACTTGTGTGCATCTGCGCTGATAAGAAAACAAGATATAATGCATTTTAATCTTTATATGTTAACTCTATTTGCGGTATACAGGTTAAAATGCAAGGTATTTCTTGTCATAACAGCGCAAATGCACATAGAATAAGTACGCATTTGCACTGCTACGACAAGAAAGTACTGTTTGTAAATGTGGAGTGGTGAGTCCCGCCAAGTCTCGTAACCACTAGCTCGGCTAAGGTGCGCTTTCGGCTCCGCCCATTCGACGTTCCGCCAATGGCGGACCTTCGTCAAGCCGGAAGTGTTCTCTGTGATTTTTCTGGCTCACGTGACCCGCCGTAACATGGCTAACGCAGGTGCAGATTTCCAATATAAGCAATCAGAATCTTTAAGCAATATAAATTATAAGTAATATCAGTTTTTCGGCTCTGTTTAGCAGAAAGTCATCAATCGCGCCATGGCAAGACTTTCGCCGACAATATGGGGGCTTAAGGTCCTCGGGTGAGCAACTGCTGGATTATAATAATAGTGTTCTGTTTAATACGGTTCTGTCGTTAACCAACAAGTTTTACATATATTCTTCGCAGACGTTATTAACGAATAATGCCGTTAATTTCATTCAGTTTGTTGTTCGTCTTCGATTTGGCTTTTTAATGCTATCCGAAGAAACGTAATACTATGTTGCCACACCTCGTCTCCAGAATCAGCTGCATTAAAGTTAGCTTAATTTACGTTTGTCTAAATTAATTCGTCATGCTTCTGCGTTGAAATAAGTAACATTCGGGAGTAAAATTTGCAAAGTCTTAACAGTAAAACGTAATTATTTGATCAAAACGACAGCTGAAAACTAAAGAGGAACAGGCCGATTTTTTTTAAAGGGAAACTAGCTTATTTGCGCTACATAGTAAGGAAGGGGTCCATAACTTTTGCGTTTCTACTGCCGTACCTGTCAAACTATAAAGCTGTAACACAAGGATGCACGTAGAGAGGCCTAAAGAATAATGACACCGAAACATCTTTGTGTGTACATGCTGCTTTTTCATCCAAGCGAGCATGTCGTAAAAAAGGCACACAACCTACATTAGAGACTTCAATCTTATTAAAAAAAAAGATACACGAAAAGCACCAGAAAAACACCAGACACCAAAAGCATCTGGAAAAGTTCTTCTGTGCATGATGCAGTTTGGGGAGGGGGGGGGGTTAAACACTAAATGAAACTGTTCCACTAATACAAATTTTTATTTTGACTAAACTGAAGCCATAACAGATGAGTAAAACCTAAAGCTCTTCACCAGTTTGTATTTTGTATGAATTAATGTTCAATATTCATTTGTAATTTACTGCAAAAATATCGTACTACTGTAATACTGTTAGTTCGCTTTTAAGGAAGAACTGAATGAGCTGCATAATGGTTTATAGATGTTAGCAGTCGTACATGTTTGTTTTGTGACTGCTGGTGTAGCTACCCGGGCAGTGCCTGCTTGGAGAGATGCACATGTGATGAGCTGCCTTGTCCCCTTCTCACGTGGCTGGTCAGGGCCACCTGTTTGGAAATGCAGGATGGCGACAGACAAGGTGACTTTGCCGTCATCGCTGCTTAGCTTGTAGTCGCCAGCCGCTCTTGCAGGCCGCAAGAGTGTTACCTCTGCTAGGGTTTGCGTCTGTAAGATCAGGGTTGGCTGAAGTATCTTTTTTTTTTTTTTTCCCCCCACCAGATTCAAGGGTGAATACCGTCCTGGTGGGGGAGTTGAGGGATGTCTTGACAAAGCTGCACTGTCCCTATGCAAGCCTGACTACTGAGACCTTAAGCTCAGTACTTCTCAACAACCTCATTGGTGAAAAACATGCCCCTTAAAGTGAACTACCTGTGTGTGTGTGTGTGTGTGTATGTGTATGTATATGTGTATATATGTATATGTGTATGTGTGTGTGTGTGTGTGTGTATATATGTATATGTGTGTGTATATATGTATGTATGTATGTATGTATGTATGTATGTATGTATATATATATATAATATAAACTTTTTTTTTATTAATGTGTGTATA
>JAODKF010000044.1:8231570-8242886 GCA_026779585.1 Mormyrus proboscirostris
GGGACAACATCAAAAGCCTTTTGGAAGTCTAAGTAGATGACATCATAGGCCTTCTTATCATCAACTTCCTGAGTAGCCTCCTCAAAAAACTCCAACAGATTTGTTAAACAGGATCTACCTCTCCTAAATCCAGACTGGCTATCCCTCAAAACTGGTCCACATTAGAGAGACTGGAGCACACACACGCAAGTTGGTCTTCCTATCTAAATGGTGATTGTCCATTCATTTCTAGGGGAAAAACCCTAATCATTACACCCTTAACCCCTACCCATCCCTAACCTTAACCTTAAGTAACCGACCCAAATACAAGACGTTTGGCATTTTTACTTTTTCAAAACATGTATCCAAAAGTAGGGAAATTTCAGGTTTTACAGTACTATACTTTGGGGACAATTTGGTCCTTAAATGTGATCTATGCAAAACCCCCCCCCCCCACACACACACACACACAATCAGGTGAGACACAAGCTTGGGTCTGAGCACAGGTTCATACATCTGTCCAGCACGCCTGGAGCAGTTGGGGTCACTGGACTTGCTCAAGGGCCCAACAGAGACATGGCCATTGAGGTTTGATGCACTGAATGGCATGTCTGTCTGAAAGACCATCTGTCTACCAGAGGAAAGGGTACTGTGCATGTCCACAGCTGATGTGAGTGGAACTCTGTCACAAGTGAAACTACGCAAAGCTGCTGGAGCAGACAACATACCTGACCGGGTACTTAGGGAATGTGCAAGCATAAATATCTTTAATATTTCCCTGAATCAGGTGGTCATCCCCAAGTGCTCAACACACTTCTACCCTGACAACATTTTGTCACACATTGGTCATCATTAAGGGCAAGTCAAGGTGGACCTGAAGATTGCACTCCCAGCCTCTTATGATGCTCTCCAGTTGACTGGCATCCCATCCTTTCCATATCGCACCTGGACAAGATGCTATGTAAAAATGCTGTTTGTTGACTTCATTTCAGCATTCAATGCTATCATTCATCTGAAGCTGATCTGGACTGCACTGGATATGCACACACACACGGCGAGTAGAGCATGTACTGCACCATAGGCAGATGGCAAAGGCAATGGGTAGCCATGGGGACAGAGATTAATTTCCCCAGGTAATTCGTCACCCGCACATGGCACTTCACGCCATCCCCTGCCATCTGTACTTAGACAGTGATGGCCAAAATGATGCCTCTTGAACCATTTGCGGGAGTTTTTGACCCCACTAGATAATGCTCTTTTCTTGCTTTGAGCCTTTTTTTGAACATACAGCACCATCTAGTGGGGTCAAAAAATACAGCAAATGGTTCATGAAGCATTCTTTTCCCATCACTAGTAGACAGCAACCATCTTTTCTTTCCTCATAGAAGACTAAATACAAGGGCTTTGTACCAACTTTTACTTATTACAAGAATTTACATATTTCAGTAATGTGAACAATTAAAAATAAATTAACTGATTGAAATAGTGGGTTTCCACACCCGGGCAGCTCACAGAGCTTGCAAGGTTCTGGCCAAACTTAAGGGTCACAAGGTTGCTAGTATTGCTCTCGGCGATTTATTGTTGTCTTTATATTTTAACTTGCACGGTATATTTTAGTGTTCCTGTGAATGTGTATAAAACTAGGTACTTTGGCCTGGGGGTGGACCAATGGTGGCTCACTGTACGATGTTGCAAGAGGTGTGGACAATGGTGTAGGTGACAGTTTGATATTGCGTGGAACACAACAATAATTTTAACTTGAATGTCCATTGACCTTCTGAGAACCTGGTTACATTGCAATACGATTCATTTTGCGGAGTAGGGGAGAATGTGTAGGGGGGCTGGAAATCTGGGAAGAGTAGGGATCAGACTGGGTGCAGGTCGGAGTGAGCCATCCAAATACGCTATTGTCGTTCTGACAGCAGCTAGCTTTAAATGAAGCCGTCAGCATAATATAATTTGTTGTAGTGTCCCAAAATACAAGAGGTAACAGGAATTCATTATTATGGTTTTGTCATTATTATTTAAAGTGATCTGACATCCACAGTCTTTTTCTCTCAGGATTTTCTATACAGTATTTTTCCTGTAAAACAAGATCAGGATTCATTTTGTCAGGACCTTTGCACTTTTTAGACCAATGCATTTTAATCCATGCACAATCCCTTTAAATACAGTAAAGTGAATGGCTTCATTCTCCATGTACTTCTGATTGCTTTAAAGATATCTCAAATAATTAAGATAGCTGGTAGCTTGGTTAACGACAGATACACTTAATAGCATGAAGATCCGGCTATGGTGGAATGGCTCAACTGTTGTACCTTTTACTTCCAGTTAATGGAAAATTGCTAAACAGGTAAAACTGTAGGAGTATGTAAAACAAAATAACAATAAAAAAAAGAGCTAAGCAATAAAATAAATATTTATAATTGCCAGCACAAGTCATGTTTTATAAAACATCTTTGTTTTCCCAAAATAAGAACAAATCACAAACAACACATCGACCACAGTCACCACAAAACAGGTTTTAGGCGCGTAATTAATGCACAAAGAAATAAATAAAAACTACTAGATTTAGTAGGAAAGATTTGATTAGTTGGAGAATGAAAATTAAATTTTAGCTGCTACATTGTGGATCTTTAAGTGGAAATGGGGTGTTGAATGACCAAGAATAACCAAGTAGCAGGAATCTAGGGAACAACAAATGGCAAGATACTCCATTGGTCATTCTGTTCTATTGTGTCTTAAAAGTTTATTTAACACTCTGATTTTGCTACCAATGAGAAATGAATGCTGAAAAATCACTGAAATGTCCAAAACCAATGACGATCTCAGCTTGAAATGGGCTTTTACCACTTGTCTTGGAACAGTACAGCACTGTTTTAGTCAGCACCCAGTAGGAAAAAGTCTTTGTAACAATTCTATCTGCAAATCGACGAATCTTGGAAACTGTAGTGGCGATACGATGCCTGTGTCGGGAGCTTGGTTCATCTTACATTAACTGCTCAGGACTTCAGGCTGGGCCCCATTAGCAGGTTGAAGTTGCGCCTTCAAACCCATCGTCTCTCTGGTTTTGTAAGAACTGTGGATATAAGTCCCTGCTTATTCTAGCCAGCTGGCTACTGTTCCTAGAGCAAGTCAGCCTGTTCCCCCAGCATTTTGTTTATATAGCTGCAGGTCCTCCATCTTCTCCTGTAGCATGGAGACTGGCATGGAGACCCCGCGTGATCGCTGTAGCCTGGCAGAACGAGACTTCTTCCCCACTGTTTGTACTTTTGGGTCATGCACGGCGTCCTGAGGGGTGGAGAAAAGTCTTAATTTACCAAGAACCTACTGTAATTTACAGTACTGTATAAAAGTCAAAACACATGATGCATAAATAATCATCATGTTGATGTAAAAACTATATTGTCTGTCAAAGTGTGTAAGCTTATCCATTTCATACCCTCTCCTAAAGTCCTACAGTGGTGGTGAATTTTAACTAAATACATGGAATGGCTGGGGTGCCCCTGAGGAGAGGTTTGGGAACTGAAGAGGTGTTCATCTAGATATCCAAAAAAATTTCATTAACCCTCTGAAGAACAGAAAAAAAATCTTGTTAGTTTTTATTGTGTTACTTTTAATTTGCACAAGTTCTAATGTTTTTTCTGAATAAATATACATTTACTAGTCAGAAAAATAGCTTTAAACATTTGCTTTGACTGCCTAAGACTTCTGCCCAGTACCGTATATAATAATTTACAGATTTTTGGTGGTTTTTGTATGACGCTGACTCATGCTAACACGCAGGGTAGCATTTGCTGTTTGTAATTCTGTCTATAATGACATACAGCACCATGTTTACCTTTCCTGGAGATGAACCCAGGGCTTGTGAATTTGCCTCGTCCCCCCTTTTGTAAACGAGCCCCGGTGTCCACACCCCCGGGTCCGTTTGGGTGGATCGATCCAAACGCTGAGAGTCCCGCTCATTTGCCTGTGCTGGGAAAGCCTCTTCCATGAGCTCTGCTCCATCACTTGGTGGGAACACAAAGCTGTCCTCTTCGGAGCCTGATCGGATACACACATTTATACACCAATACATGGGTCATGTACTCAACACCATCTGACAAAGTACAGAAACGTACAGAAGACGGTGTGTCTGAACTGCAAAGGGAACTCACTACAGCTGTGGCCTTTAGCTCTGTGGTCAGGAGCAGGAGTGCAGGGACAGGACCCTCCAGAAACCTTGACCTTTCTCACACACTCCATCCCGACTTGGTCCTTACATTGCCTGTGACAGTTTACCCCGCAGTCTTGAAGAGGAAACAGGTATTAATAAAGCTTCATCTCACAGCGCACAAAATCAATAAGGAAGCAATTTTCATATGGTGCTCTCCCTTGTAGTTTCAAATGAGGACATGCTGTGTCCTTCCTTTACCGTCTTTTTCTAAAACAAATTGCAATATGTGACGGTTCACCTTTAAATTAGAAACCATCAATTCTAAACTTGATGTTTTGACACTGAAATCTGTGATAGATTAAACTTTATATTATAGTACGCTATGTGAGTGCTGTTTATAAACTGTTCTCTCTCAAACAAAGGGTTTCAATAAATATCACAAATGCTGAGTAGGAGAGTCAAAAGCTTAATTTCCTTTAGGTCTGGTGGAATCTAGAGCTGTTTGTGATATTGCTTACCTGTAAACCTATCTTAGCTAATTTAGTCATACAAATAAAAGTACAGTGCCCCCAGATTAAAAAAAGTTTGACTTATGGATGGACTGCCATAAAGTCTATTATATTAAAAATTTGAGTTAAATACAATGCTTCGTAATAACAACTGTATGCACCTTGTGACGCTAGTAAAGTACAATACAATACCGTATGTAATTACTTTTATTATTACTGAATTATTATTAAGTATTTTATTATTACTGTTCCAAAACACCTACAAATTCGGCTTAAGGATTTAGGGAATGTCGGTTGCCTGTAAGTCTAAGGTGTTGTTTTTATTTAGATTATTCTTCAGTATCTAGCTGGCTTTATACAGACGCTCCTCTACTTACGAATGAATTATGTTCCAAATGGCCGTTCTTAACTTGAAATGTTTGTAAGTTGTTACTCAACATCATTTTAAGGGTATACGCAAGTACAAAAAACTAGGATGCTGAGAGTACGCACGCTACGCTGCTGCACAGTGGGAGTAGCAGCCAGAAGTTGTACTAGTCGGAATGGGCGCACAAAAAAAAATGATGCTGCAGACAGGAAACAGTAGCCCAGTGAACACAATTTGGACTTACAGTCCTCTTCGTTCGTATGTCTGAAAGTTCGTAAGTAGAGGAGGGTCTGTATTCCTGTATTAAAAAGGGAGGTAAATTTACCTGGCTTAGGCCAGTAACCACATCAATACCTTACAGCCCACATCCCAGATTAGAGTGCTGACTAATGAAATGACCAGTCCTGTTTAGCTACGTCTGTTTTTATGTTTTGCACAACAATAGAAAAATGACAATAGTACATGTTATTGAGGTTAACAAATGTTATTCAATTTACAGAAGCACCTGTCTAGTTATTTGACAAAAAATACTCTGTAGGGGCAATGAAATGAAATAGTTATTTGACGGATGATTGATTAGTAGGGGAACGGGCTTCTTACCTCTGCACCGATAACCCTGCTTAATTACACCCCAAAGCTGTAATGGATAAGAAACAGAAGAACAATCAGAGTGACAGAAACCACTGCTGTATGGGAGTATGACAGAGAGCAAGTCAATATAAGAAGCAAGGAGAAATTCCCACACACAAAGCCTCTGCAGGTGTTGCAGAAGGTGGGCTTCTTGTACGTGGTCTCGTGGAAATTGTGCAGAAATTTGAGGCCTAGCTTGGCGCACACGGACATCCCCCTCATGAAATAGGAGTTGATTTCATTCCGGCTAATTTCTCCTTCCCTAAAAGTTAAAACGCATGACATGTATGGAGTGAGATCAGTGTCAAATATACGAGAATGCAGATGCATAGTTAACCAAGCAAAACAGACACTACGAGCGCGCACCGCACCTTTGAAACGCAGATAAGAGCGCTCGCTTCTCGCAGCCTCACACTCGAGTCACTGTTTCTTACGCGCTTCTTAGTTTTCTGCTCACTTCTGAAATCCTTGCGCGCTTCGCAATTTTCTGCTCGTTTTGTAATTAAAACAGGAAATTACGTCAGAGATTCAAGGCATGGTAGCTGATTTCCGAGACATCGTTTTTAGCATAAAGTTTTTAGTTCTTGTGGTCTTGAGGAGAAAATTTCTCGGCCTTCTTATGGCAAGGCAAGACAAGTTTATTATCATACCCGGGTTATTTATTGTGCTTTATAAAAGATAAGATTAAAAAAAAAAACAAGACAAAAAAGCAAAATGGAAATGAAGAAAAAAATTGCTAAGAAAATGTTAAAAATCTGATTAAAAGTGCAGTATGTTATGCCCCACTCCTCCCGTGTGCCACGTCCCCTCGCTAATCTGTGGAATTCCCATGTCCTCAGCTGTTTCCAGTTGTTTTCATTAGTCCAATGTATTTCATTAGTCCAATGTATCACACGAACAACTAAAAATTATATGCTAGAAGCCATTCACAAGGTAACTCCATGAAAAGCTCTGTAAAACTATACATATGTTTATTTTATGGTGAGATAACGTGAGCTAACTGGCTAGTAGTTGCCTTAACTGCAAAAATTCATTCTGCAGTCATACTGTTTTGCGCGCTTTCAATCGACAGTCTCGGAAATCAGCTACCAGGCCTTGAATCTCTGACGTAATTTCCTGTTTTAATTACAAAACAAGCAGAAAATTGAGAAGCGCGCAAGGATTTCAGAAGCGAGCAGAAAACTAAGAAACGCGCAAGAAACGGTGAATCGAGCACGAGGCTGCGAGCGCTCTCATCTGCATTTCAAAGACGCAGTGTGCACTCGTAGTGTCTTTATTTCCCTTTTATGTAACTGGATATTAGATTAAAACCAGCATATCTGACCTGTCACCTTCATGAGTACAGAAGGAAAAAGGAAAACCGGCGGCGATTTTCTCAAAGTCCTCTAGGGAGATGTAACCATCAAGGTTGTGATCGTAATTCTTCATTATGGCCTGCAGGAAGCGATATACAAAAACAATGGCAATTATCACCCAGAAAAAATGGACAATTCACCAATCCTGTTGAGATGAATCTTGAATAATCATGGGGTCTTTAGAACTCACATCAACTGTTAGTTTCACATGTTTAGAGATGGTGTCGGGGTCAATTCTAGGCGTCACCCCCGATCCCCATTCCGCTACTACTGGAGCTTTGACTGGCATAGCAGGCTTCAAGTAAAAAAGGAGGGGAAAAGAAGGTTTTGCAATACACGCTCACTGTAATTGGTATCACGAACAAGCTAAGATGACACCAAAGTCTCACCAACCTGTATCTTGGGGTTCTTGGGTTCCTTGGCATACGACAGCTCATATATCTCATCCTCAGTGTAATACAGGTCTAGGGACAGCTGAGGAGGCACACCAAAGACAGCGTGTCACTGAGATGTTTGGAGGTAAAACACAAACACAAGCTAGGATAATCTGCGCTGTGGGTGAAAACAAATTAATGGAAGAACGAAATTTTCTGCAACCCTGACCAGGATAACTGGTTAAAAGATGGATGGATATACAACTTTTTTAGCCCAAAAAAAAGTAAGCTATATTCCCCACTCATTACACCGATTACGATAAAAAGTTGTTGTTTCTGTTTAATTTTTTTTGTAACAAAAACTGAAACTGTTAATTTTTTTAAACAGTACTATATACCAATAACACAAGTAATGATCATGAATTGATCGCAGTAGCTTCCAGAGTACACCACTGACTCTGCTCAGGTCCCCTGCCCCCTGCCAGCCATGTATCTATACAAGACCCTTTTAAAATGTCTTCTGTAATGAAGAAAATGATCTGTCGGAAATATAATTGCAATAAAACTAAAATAAAAAAAATGTATACATTGCCCAGTTGCATGAAACTGCAGTTCTGAAGTATTATTGATACAAGTGAAATGCATATCAATAATAATTAATTAAACGTGAATTACTATATACAGCAATTTTCCTGTTTAAAGAATGCAGAAGGAACCTTGCCTTTTTCAACCAACCACAGTCTATTTAATTTCAGTTCCATTCACGTGACTACATCCAGATCCACCTCCCTACCACAACCCCTTACCGTGAGAAGATGTAGCAAGTCTTTGTTGGCCTCAAAGGGTGGTTTACTGGAGTGAATGGCCAGAAGATCATTGACATTAGTGTAGAGGTTCTGCAGCTTGCCCAAGTTGATCTTATTGTCCTCCAGGTAGTCGGGCAGAACCTCGTTCAGGGAGATCAGGTCCTTGAGGTGTACCCCTAGGATGGGTACCTTGAAACCTATGCATTCATTGTACACCCGACGGTAATTGCTGTAGTTACTGTAAGATGACAGCAGGTCAGTCATCTCACTCAGGGTCTGGAAGACAGAGAGAAGAAGTTAGAACTGGCCTTAGAGATGAGGTACAGTGAGAGGAGAAGACTCAAACTACACAAAATCATAGTATTCTTCATGCTTAATTCATGCTTGACACCATATCTCACAGAGTGTTTTCCTGGGCAAGTTGATGTTGAAAAGCAGACTTGGATCATTGCTTTTGCTTTGGATCATATGATGTAGCTGCCTGACCTTTGTGATGTCCTGAGGCAGTAAGCTGGACGTGTCTTTGAGGCGGGAAATGGAACTGTGGCATAGGCCCCCCATCACAGCCATTAGAGTGTTGAAGTTCTGTAGAGCCCGCAACTTCTACACCGAGAGAAATAAGGAGCAGACTTGAGCGAATTCAATTCAATTCAATTCAATTCAATTCAATTCAATTCAGCGTTCTTCAAAGTTCAGAACAGGTATAGAGTCCTGCTCCTGCATGTGGTGTTAACTATGGCCCTGTTTATGTACAGTATATACTGTAGTAGATGAAATGTATTAATCCCTGAGGGGAAATTAAGGCACAAACATGTATCAGTCTGGATGAACACAGAACAGTCATTGATGCCTGTATGAGAGTGTGTGCTCCTGGTACCTGGGCAACGTGGATAAACTTGGTAAAAACATGGGCCCTCTGCTGTGCAGTGTGCCTGCTCAGGATCATCAGCTGCACCCACTGGGATACCCCATTGCACATCATCACTGAGCGTTCCAGGGCTGGGTTGCCCCGCACTGAGCCGTTCACCACATAGCTACGGTAATCCAGGTACTGGCCAGCAGATGGGGGGAGGGAGAAGAGGATCAGAACATTAATGTTAACAAAAACTCAAACGATAAGAAAACATTTTCGTAAACAAAAATGAAACACGATACAGAAATGAAATTTAAACCTACAATACAAAAACTATAAATATTACTTCCAAAAATGACTTCGATAAAAAAGAACCAATGTGAAATATTTTGCATTACCATTTTTAGTAATAAATAGCTAAAGTATTTCTGATTTGTTTATCCTTTATCACCAACAATAATGTGTGGAACAATGTGTGTTTCATTTTGAGGACATTAGTGCATAAAGTGCGCCGTGTAGGGTTTTTTAATGATCATTTTCTAATGATCAAACACAAAATAAAATTACTGAGACTAAAATATAGAAAAACTAAACAGAAATATATCTTTTAAAATAAAAATTAAATGAGTAGTTAATAAAAAATTAACTAAAACCAAACTGGGTTTCAAAGAAAAATTGAATTCAGTAACACTGCTTCCCATTCGGCTCGTCGGGTTACCGAGACGCTGCGGAAGTTCTCAAATTCTAGGTAGCTGAGGTGCTCAGCCAGCTCTCCTGGTTCCATATGGTCAAAGAGGAGTGACACCTTTCGCTTCTTCATCGATGGGGAAGGGGCCAGGGATGGAGTCACTGGGGCGTTACTGAGGAGATTGGAGAAGAGCAGGGTGGGGTGTGGAGATTAAGGCAAAACACAAACATCTGAGGGTTTCTAGGAACACTGACACATAGAGTCAATCATTCAGTGCTGGTTTGTACTTTATTTTATTTGGAGAACACGTCTGTACCATTAGTGGTACATTAATGCTGTTTGTACCTTTGGGATGTTCCTCATTGTACATTTCTGTACCGTAAAAGGTATAATTAACACACATTACACATAATGTCTGTTACACATTTTTACCATTTTATCTGACAGCAGAACCTCAGAGGATTCGTTATAACTTCTCCGATGACACACTGTCTCATCGAACCATTATTTACTATCATTTCCTGTTGGACATCACCTTCCTCCTGTTGCTGTCCAGGCAGGAGGCGTATTGCCAGACTGTCCAACTCTCCCAAAGTGTTTTTTTCCGTTTGAGGCCTTTTGTTTTGTCAACATGTGCACAAGATACAGGCTAGTCGCGGTTATGTTGTCATACCACGTGTCACGCCTTGGGCAAACTGAGCAGGGCATGAAGGCTGCTCTTCGTGCAGGCTCCAGCCTTTACCAAACCACTTACAGGCAGGATGTGTCAATCAGCTGCTGGTGCATCTCCTCCCCCTCTTTCCTCACTAGGGTCCACAGGTCACTCATCACCCTCTCCAGCAGGGGGTCAGCTTCAAACACATGTGGGAACTTTGTAATCCACTGCCTGTAACGAGGGGGTGGGTGACCAGTGTTGGTAATGGGATGTGGAAGGGGGGTATTTGGGTTGTGTGAGAGGTTCGGGGGGTCCCTGGTGGGCAGTCCGACCATAACGGAAAACTATGTACAATACAAGCTTATTTGGGGTGTGGGAACGCTAGGTATGTTTAGTGATGAGCTGGCAACCACCTTATCTGAGAATATTAAGTACAGGATGTCATGTTACCCTTTTTTTTTTCTTGTGTTTATCGATACCACATATACACATGTCCGGAAGTATGAGGTACATCCAAAACCAGCCCCTAATGGTAAAGCTACAGTAGTAATCATCTCAGAAATGGTGGCATGCTACCTCAGCCAAGCGGCTGAAAGTGTGTGTAGCAGCCGGCTGAAATGTCCAGGCAGACATTTAGCTCAGCTCTGAATTACACACCTCGGACTCAAAGTATGCTGAGATCACACTTAAATTTATCATAAAACACAAGCCTCCTATTTTTATCTAAGTCGACGAGGCTGGTTCATGTATTACAAATGTTACACAGAAAATATTAAGATTATAAGCATCGATAATATGTATTTATATCTTATTTCCTAATATTACTGTCAACCAAATGACATTATATATTTATAAAATATTTTACTAAAATTACCGTATTTATTCGAGTATAACGCGCACTCGTGTATAACGCGCACCTCTAATTTTCGATTAAAAATCGGTAT
>JAODKF010000044.1:8242986-8256141 GCA_026779585.1 Mormyrus proboscirostris
TTTATAACGCGCACCCAAACTTTGATTTCTTTTTTTGGTATAAAATTTTGCGCGTTATACTCGAATAAATACGGTAACTAAAAAGCTAACCAAGAATTTAACATTGTGCTTGTTTCTGATTATATAAAAATGCAAACAAATATATTATTTTGCACTGTATTTTGTACTGTAAATAAAAAAAAATCCAAGAATTCAAAAGATAACTGCAAATATAAGAGCTCTTTTGACATCATCAAATGAGAAAAATAAGCATCTAAATTCACTCTTAGCTTCTAAGTACCAAATACACAGCCCTTTCTTTGCTATTCCTCTGAATAAGCAAATTTCATCCAAATCCGATGCATATACAAATGCAATGTAAATGTAATTCTCATATGTAAAGTACACAGTGTATCTTGTCTGTCTCTTAATCCTGCCAGTCCTTGCAGTTCAGGTAGGACAAGTTTTATTCCGGGGTAGTTATTCATGCTTGCAGGTAGGGAAAAGGCGAGTGAGTGGGCACATGTGCACACTTAATAAAACAACTGCTGCAGTGGAGATGATGTATTCCTTAAAAATTAAATTGTTTATATTTAGTAAGCTGCACTGACCTGATAAAATGGCATATTTGTGCACGCCGCTGCCCTCTACTGTCCACAGGGCAGTCCTTATAAGTAAGATCAGTAAGTCAAGGAATAACAAATGAAATATCTCCAAGATCTTTTCTTACACACACACACACACACACACACACACATGCATACACACATATTGCATATATGCAAAAGAAGACAATAATATACTCAGCACCAGAATGAGAAGGATATAGAGAGACTAGCTTCTGTGCAAAGACATGGGAAGGCACCACCCAGTTGTGCATCATTAAGGTCATTTGGACCAGCTGGGAACTCCTGCTGAGCTTTCCTTCCGAGTCTGCAACACAACATCACAACCACAGGTTACAGCACACAGGACAGTGTTTCTCAACCTGGCCTTTGTGGGGCCCCAGACAGTCTTTTCCCTCCCAGCTCCTGGTAGGAGCAAAAACATGGACTGTCTGGGGGTCCCTAAGGACCGGGTTGAGAAACACTGATATAGAAGAGCTAAAATAGATCGTACAGACAGGTCACTCAAGGTTTTCTGCATTTGGGGAAGAGGACGCAGCGGATAGGGTAAGATCACACCATACATAATGAGTGTTTGTTAATGTCACATATGCAGTCTCTCTGTATCATATCTTACTTATAGACAATCGCTTGGATGATGCCACTAAATTCATTAAAACATGGATGGCAGACACTAGGATTGTGAAAATCAGGAAAATTACAATGCAGAAGGAGAGACTGAAGAGATGAATTTTCTTCCTATCAATGGTCCATATTTCTGCTCCCTCCCAGACACAAAAACGTGGACTGTCTGTCAGTCCACAAGGACCGGACTGGGGATCACTGATCTAAAGGATCAAAGGCCAGCACCTGAGCCACATCCTACTTCATCCCTTCATTTCTTCAGTCTCTCCTTCTGCGTTGTGATTTTGCGGGATTTTCACATTCCACGAGTCTCGGAACTGTCTGCAGGTCCCTGAGGACTGGACTGGGAAACACTACTTTAGATGTAATCAGAAGAAAAATGACAGTGAACACTGAGTGGTTCTGGAGGCCACACTTGGCATGCAAACCCCCTGGTGCCCACCAAAGCAGAGAAGACAATGCTGAATGAGGTCGTCTAGGCTCAGGGCACGGGTCAGGTAGCCATGGGAGGGGCTGAGCAGAGCTCTGCTTATCTCCGAAGCGCTGGGGCAAGTCATTCGCCGAGTCAGTGCGGCCCTTTGACATTTCACCCCACCAGGGCTATGGGCAGACTTCCTGCGAAAGAGAGAAGACCTGACGTCAAGAAGGACAAACTCTTAATATCAATACAATCACTCAGGTTCAGTACTGTGCAGTCAAAGAAACGTTATTTATCTGGGCAGTAATCAGAGGCTTCAAAAGTACATGCATTCTTCACTCAAAAGTATAGATACATGTTTTTAAAAATACTCTAGTAAAAGTTGAAGTATTGACTTCACTTTTTTTCTCAAGTTAAAGTGAAACGTACAGGTTCTAAAACATAGGCCTACTTAAAGTATAAAGCACCCTTGCAAAAGACAAAACCACCATTTTAGGGAAAAGCTGACTGGACTCCATATCTAAGCGTTATGTAGAACGCAAGCAGAGGAAAATAAAGCCACATAAATACTTAAAGCTCCATTGGCCATTACCATCATTATACATGATAATTGACTTTTTCCTAAACACATCATGCAAAAAATATTATAGTAGTGTAAAAAACTGAGGGACTTAATGTGCATGGTGTTCAAAAAACGTTATTTGCATGCAAATATATTACGTGTTTCTGTAAGCCAGAAGAACTCAGGTACACGCCGTAGGACTAACAGAACCCTCTGTTTAGCTTCAAAAGAAGCTGATTTCCAAAGTTCTTGGAATCAACGCATGCCCTTTTCGGTGTGAATATCAGTTCGGCCGTGCTGAACAGTCTCTCGCACGCAGCTTAGGCTGGTAGGAGTGTTAAGCCTCAATGACAGGTTGAATACTGTTGAGAAAGACTCTCACCAGTTTTATTAGACATTTCGTCGAGCTACTTTCTTTTCAAGCCTTTCAAGCTTCTTTCTCCCACTGCAATCGCGATATCTTTTCCCACCAAGTTGCCGCCTGTCTCTCTCTCTTTCGCTTTATCGCGTCTATCGCGTTGTGCGTCAAGTGCAAAGACCAATACACCAATGGGACTTTTCTGTGCTTATTTACAAAACGTTTTAAACCTCAATCAATCAGTCAAGTTGACTGGATCGCGCGCACTATTAATTCAGAATAGGTAAAATGCATGGCAAAATGCCTTAATAAACGTCATTTAAGTTAAACGAATCATGAGTAACGAGCCTGATTTGAAAATGTAAGGAGCAGAAAGTACAGATGTTCGTGCAGAAAAGTACGTAGTAAAAGCTAAAAGTTTACATAAAAATAAATATTCAAGTAAAGTACAGATACTCGAAAAACTACTTAAGTACAGTAATGAAGTATTTGTACTTTGTTAATTCACACATCAAGTGTAGATTTGCTCAGAACAAAAACACAATATAACAAAAGTAATAGTAGCACAATAAAAACTAATAAGAATTTCTTTTGTCCCGAAAAAAGTGACTGATGTCTAGCTGGATGGCGCTTCAGTGCCCAAACCTCTCCTCAGGGGCACCTCAGCCATTCCATGTGTTTGTTACATTTCACCACCAGCTCACTAGCAGTGTGGTTGTTTTCGAGTCAAAAAATACACTGATTCAAATACTGGCGTCACTTCATGTGAGGTTTTGAAATGGTTAAGCTGACAAACTTTGACAGACGTAAAATTCTAGATCTACACCAACACGATGATAATTTAAACATCATTTTCTTTGTCTGCCTAAGACTTTCACCCAATACTTTATTTCACAACTAGGTGGAGTCCTGGACTAGGCCAGAAAGGGCTGGTACTCGGTGTACTGATGTGTCATAAACATATTGCAGGTCAGCTGCTTTGATCTTAACCCGTTTGTTTCAGAGGTCTCCACCAAGCAATGACTTATACAACAAGATAACCATCAGAAAACATGCAGGGCTCCTATTGGTTGAGAAGATCATGTGATGTGTTTGATGGGGGCGACCTGCTTTCTGTTGTGCTGGTGAAAAATGTAACCTTAACACACGGCTAGCATTATGTGATCCTTAAAGTGCTCATTGGTTGTCCTGAGTGCGTAGTGTGTGTGTGGGCACGGACATGTACGCACCCTGTGACTCGGCAATGTCTAAAACGAGGTTGCACTAGAAGAGCACAGTTTTTCATCTTGGCGTCAGCAGCTGATGTGTAAGATAAAGCTGCAGCCACTGCCTTCATAGTTTTCTCATACTTTTTAATGCCACTGCATTCAGAGAGCTACCCCAGCTTGAGCTTTGGTGCTTATTGCCTTACGCAGCCATTTGTCTGTGCCTGTTAGTGGCATTCTGGTCTGGCATAGAGACAGAGCCAGTAGGAAGCATGTTCCTCTGCTTGTTCTTCTGAAGCGGACCAGCTCCAATGATAAGCAGTTATGGCTTGATGTCACTCTGGGTAGCCTAAGAAGGAACAGGAAGCGCAGCGGCTTCAGAGAAGTGGTGGTGACTTCTTAGAATGTCCAGAACCACACACGCGTTGACCAAGAATCCACACCCTCGCTTTGAGCTTCTTTCACTCTTGCAGACACACACACACACACACACACACACACACACACACACATACACACACAGAGACACACACAGAGACACACACAGACAAAATGCTTATTTTCAGTTCTCCCCAAATTGTTGCTTAGTACACACTTTCACATCCCGAATATGTCCACACATACACAGTCACACATGTAGACAAAGATAAAAATCAGGTAGAGGAAATGGCTTTACATGGGCAGATCTCTTGGCTGTATATTCCCGGGTGCTATCTCTGAGAAGCCTGATGAGATCCCCCAACCTCACCCCCTAGATGCGGCTATTACTGTCAGATCTTTACCCACATGTGTTTTACCTTTTTATTTATGCTAAGGGTGAAACCAAAAACAGGAATGCATCCATCAGACAGCCCCATAAAAGCACATGCTGTCGATCTTAGCCACATTCTGTTACGAATTTATATCAGGACGGGGAACAATAAACCACAGCAAGTACACACAACTACACGATAGCCATCAGATCTATTCTAGAATTTACTAACCAGTACTCTATTAGGTCTTTTTTCTCTTATGCCGTGGATGAGACAGGCCAAAATTATCCTGACTGAGATGAAAATGACAGTGAATACCAAAAGAATGACAATTTCTACCTAAAATTCACAATTACCAGTTAAACCATGTGATCTAGACTCAAAATTCTTTCTCACTAGTGCTGACATGAACATGACAAATTTGACAAAAATCAGGCCAAGCTCAACGTATATGGAAAGTTAATCTCATTAACAGGGTGGCAAACCAGTCAAATAATAGCAAAGGCTGTTAGTACAGGCTAAAAACTTTGGCCCCTTAATTGTCAAAAAGTCTGGCAGACAACACAAAGCCCACGTGAAAATTTTTATGTGATTGGGCCCATGGTGGAAATATTCTGCAATAATCCAGACAATAATCATATTGGGTTGTAGGATTTCATTTCCGCTTTTTTTTTTGGTGGGCCAATATGAGGGCACAAGCAGCCAGTATTCTTCAGCTTTTTATATTTAGCTATTTAGACTTTTAACTATTTAGTCGATTCTTTTATCCATAGCACAATTATGGGGTCAGCTGGTCCTGGGAGGAAGAGGGGCTAAGGGCCAAAGGTGAAATCACTCTTCCGACCATAGGATTTGAACCAACAACCAATCGCGCGCTCGACATCCTAACCCACAGAGACGCACGCGATCACCTGTCCAGGCTTTCCTTCCGGGCCTCAGAGAAGAGAATAAGGAAAATGGTTAAAAAACCTCCGTCACACTAAAGATGAGTCAAGTCTGTTTTGAAACCCTTGCTCATTCGTAGAAAGTCTTTGCGTCTGTGTCACGCCACGATCAAGCATACGCAATTCTCACGCATATGCACTGGCAATGCAATCATTACGACATGCATGTGTGTGCCCAGCCATGCACTGGCATCTCGTCCAGGGTGTCCCGGAAATAGGTGCCAGGCTCACCATGACCTGGATGAACAGTCACGGAAGATGCATGGATGAATGGATGGAAGGATATTTAAAATCTGGGACATCTGAAAAATAAATGATCGCCTCTGTGTAAATGTGTTCAGTTTAAACACTTTCCCACCTGACCGCTTGATTTGGTTAAGGGACTTACAGATGCAGCTGCCATTCCTCTCCACATTCTCTTAGTGTCCTTTACGAGTGTTTTCATCTCGTCTTCCATCCTCTTTTTATTTCATTCAGAAAACAAAGCATCCCTTTTTCATTGGCTGTTGCCCCCCCACCCCCCCTCACCTCCCCTCTCCTTTCTAACTACACAGCTCTTTCACACGGCAGCTCTAAGGCCAGGCCTGTCCCCCCGCCTATCTGCCTTAATCCCCCCAACGTCCCCTCGCGGCGCAAACTGAGGGCATGCAAATTCCCTTCCTTTCTCTTGTTAATTGATTAATTGATGCCAAATTGTTTGCGTGTGAATCTCTCACTCTCTTTCCCCTCAGAGAACTGAGTGTTCGCACAATCAGGCCATTGAGCCCTAAGCCAAAGTCAGCAACAAGCCGCAGCCACATTCACCACGTTGCACCCTTTACGGAAAGGGCTTCGCTAATCCTAAAACGCACGGCTTCCCAATCCAGCTGTTTCTGAACCAACTGAGCTGGAGCATCCGCACTTGTCTGGATTTTCAACAGCAGACTTGTGCCTCTGTCGTCTTGGAATTTGACTGGTTTACTTACAATTGGCTATTTTCTTTCTTTTGTTGAATGTTAGCATCTACAGCAGAACCACAGTTATCTAGGTCAGACACGCTATGCGACCCCCGAACGATGGCACAAAGTACAACAGAGTTGTACACTGACTAATTATTTGGAATGCCTTGTAAAATAATAAGACATTAACATTTCAAATGTTCACAGAGAGGGGTATATTTCGAAAATAATTCTATTAACTTTTAGCCAAATAAAGTTTGCATTGTCTTCAATACTAAACACAATGCAGTATAATACAATAGATCTGGGCTTTGATCTATTAGTTGTTACTTATTCAGATACATACATTATTCAGCCTATTATCCTCTTATTCATCTAAGTAACTAAGCAGGGTTGTATTATTAGATACAAGACTGTGGTGCATGGCAAATCAGACCACTCCCTCGAAATGTATGACAGTCAGGTTTTGTGTGAGTTTTAGAAGCATTGTTCTTTAGTTCCTCAGTGTAAAGGGCCTTTCTTTGTGTGTGACTCTTTGGTTATTTCATGAAGAATACAAATATTACCCAAGAACAGATATGCTGCAAAATAGGTTAAGTTGTAAAAATATTTCATTGGCCGTGGATCCAGGCTAAATGAGGTTGTCAACAAAACGCTCCAGTAATTAGTGTAAATAAATTTAGCCCAAATTCTAACTCCTGTGACTGGGGACAAGGACTGATATAATGATCATTTGTTCTGTTGCCTGCTAATTTGGGTAGAGAGTTATGTTTAATATCAATCCACACTAGCCTCTGAGTGTATGTACATTACAAAGGCTAGCTATCAATCCCTTGCTCCAGCACACTGTTGTACTTAATCATATCAGACTATACAGTAAAGTTTCACTATCACATTTTGACACACCACCAACTCAGCTCACCAAGTAAGCAACTGGCTCATCAGTAAGACAGTTGAAAAAAAAACACATTCACCAGTCAAGAATAACGAAGCAGGACATGCTGAAAATATCAACACACAGAGCAACAAACAAGTACCACTACACCCTTCTGTGTGGGCTACACATGTGTCACTGCAGTCCTTGAAAGGAAAATCACCTTGAAGAATAAGGACGCAATTCCACAAACTGAACACTTAACGGGGTAACATTCACACGAGGGCCTGCACACTGCATTAAGCTAAGCAGAAACATCTATTCAGCATTGTTTTTACACCTTGTCGCACTGGAGAGCACAGCAAAAAAGTTCCCTTTAGTTAACATGAAACTCTTGAAAACCACACGCTCAAACAGATAACCACAAGGACACACTGCAAAAATGCAACAACTGCATGGTCTTCACACACACACAGACACACACGCAGAAACACTTACGGAAAACAATGCCACAATGACAAGTGCTGAGAGACAGCACAATACAATACAATATGATATGGAACAATACAAAATAACAGAAAAATACCTCTTGGCCTCTTTGCGATTCATTGCGAGTTTACACGCCTCTCTTCTCCTCCTTGTGTCCTCTTGAGAAGGCATCAGTTACTGTTCCTGTGCCCTAGAGGTCCATGACTGGTTGACTTCTTCTGGCTGTCTCCGTGTATCGGTGGTTACTGTACTGGTAACAGACCCGATCCTGCTCGGAATACCTGGAGAGCAAATGTCACACGCAGGTCTGAGATCAGCCCTTGTCTGGTTCAGATGCTGCTCCGGGGTCCTGGATGAGCAGCTCTAGTGGCTGCCAGATTTGTTGAACCATGAAGCGAAGACAGAATGCACTGAAGTGGTTAACACAAGGCTATAGGAAACAAAAAGAATGAAAGCAAAAGAAATATTTACAAATTTTTAAATACAACAGACTATTCATTTAAGCAGAACATACAAGTCCCTTGCATAGAGGAACTGGTTCTGAGAGATAAGGGAACTGTCATTAGAGAGAGAGAGTAAGACAGAAAAAATCGGGGAGGGGGCAGTTTGTGTGTATGAGTGAGTGAGTGAGAGAGAGAGAGAGAGAGAGAGCGACCGAGCGAGCGTTAGTTTCACTTAACTAAGAGTCAGATTTGAATTATTTACTATTCAAAGTCACCCATACAAAACTTACAGAAATTTCACACTGCCACAGACGTTATTCAGTTAACGGAAAAGACTCTTGCTTCATAGTGAACCACAAGGCACGCAGCCATAAAAGAACCAGGGACTAATTTAGTTACTTTGAAACATCCAATTACCGCAAATGAAATGCACAATTTGTTTTTAATATCATCATCCATTTGTTATTGCTAATATCAGTAGCAAGCCTGGGGTTGTGGCAGGTGTCAACATGCACTCTGCAGGCGCATGCCAGTTCCAACGGCCGGGCTGGGTGTTGTGCAGCAGTGTGCTCATCTCTAACGGCAGATAACTCACCATGTGGTTTTTATATACACGCTCTTCTTATTTGGCTCATTTAACTCTGTTGCAATATTAGTGTGCCACAAAGAGGTCGTTTTATATTCTTTAATTCTGGCGCTATCAGAACAGCAGCCATTAGCATTAACGCAAACGATGGGATCAATTATTGAAAACTAAAGGGCACTCAAAAGGACCCGTGTTGGAGAAAAGTTGATTTAAAAGTTTGTTTAGTGGAAAACATTAAAGTAAATGGGAATCAAAATAGCAGGTTTTCTTACATCACAGTTTTTTTATATATATATATAAATGGCTATTGAAAGATGGTCTAACAGGTGTCCATTTTTATTTCAATCTGCCGCTCAGTCTAACTGGCGTCCCCCCCTCACATCCCCTTCAGTTTGGCTTCGCCCCCACCCGGTTTCCCTTTTCTTTATCCTTTCGCCTGCACAGTCAGTTACTGTCTGAAGGGTTTGATCCCAGACTGTGCAGCTGGACACCGGGATTCAAAGACTTAATTGTTGCACGGAGAAGAGGAGTTAGAGGAAGAAAACAGGAGAAACTGTTTTGCTAAACTGTGATAATCTGATCATGTACAGTAAAAAAAATGTGTTTGTGTTTATGTACGCCATTAAGATGTGCATGGATGTGATTTTAATAACTTGTGAGCCTTTTGGCGGTTTCACATTCTCTTGTTATCAAAATTAAGTGCTGGGCTTTTCATCTGCAAATGAGTCACATATGACATCGCTAAAGTTAAATAGATAACAAAAAATACTTGCTTAGTGACAAACAGGTTTATAGAATTACACACTAAATAAAGGTGAAAGACCCATTTGGAAATCTTGCAGCAAGCAGTGCTGATTAATATCGCCGAACACGGGCACGCGGAATGCGCGTGGAAATGACCGGAAGTAGAACCTGAGGGTGGGATGCAGAGCTACCTTAATAATGGGGCCTCTAATTGGCCTCGATGCCGGTTATCTGAAAATGTCGAAGAAATGCTTCGCAGCCGAGCCGTTCAACTTGTTTTAGATTCATTTGCTTCCTATGCACCTAAGGCCCGACACGAGTAAAGATAAACTTAGGTAAATATCAACGGTTTTTTCGTTAATTATCATTAGCTGGCTCAACACTACATTTTAATACACTAAGAATCTAAAGTTCTCTTATTTAACCTGCGAAGTTAATCGCAAACCACTATTATTTATTTATTTTTTTTTGCATTGTGTAGCTCCCTGTGACATTAACAATCAGTTGTGTTTCTTTAAGAACATAAGAAATTTACAAACGAGAGGCGGCCATTCGGCCCATCAAGCTCGTCTGGGGAAATTAATAAGCCAGTACACATTTTTTCATTTAATTTTTATCAATTTATCCATTTCCTTTTTAGCGGAGGAGGAGGCGGCCCGATGCGCCCCGTCTGCAGCCATGCCGGCTTTACCTGAGGAGCGTTTGCGCATCTGCGCCGTAATCGGCGCCCTGAAAGGGGCCGGGATCCGGGTGAAGAACTGGAAGAGCTTCCTGAACAGCGGCAACGCCGCCAGGCAGGTGCGCTTTGGAGCGGCGGCCCCCTCTGTTCGCTCTCCAGTGGCGGCATAACTTTCATTTATAACGTCCCTGCTGTTATAACTGTTTCGAACGAAACAAGATATTACAGGGTTGCTAAATTTGGTCAGCTGGCTGGAGTAAGATTTTCAATCCGAGACAGTCTGCACACGCATGAACACGCATTTATATGCATGCGTGAAAGAGTTTTATTACCTTGTATATAATCTGTGGGGTTTGCAAACTATCCCAACGCTTTCGATGTAGCTAATTTTAGGTTTATAATGGAATAATACAGATTTGCTGTAAGATTTCTTGCGTGAGAGTCGGAAAGCGTGAGTGCCCGAGAGTTGGCAACCCTAATATTACATGCACCTTCACCTATGTATCAAACATGGGTCAAGTGCCGTCGTATTCATCAGCCTATTATTAATAACCTATAAGGAGCAAAAGCACTTTTTGGAGGTAGTACTTTTGTTTGTTGTAATTAGTGTGGAATATATTCTGGCAGCAGTCTGTAAGTTAAGATCATCTTTGTCGAATGTCTTTGTTTTTTGAAACCATTGCTGCAGCATTTTCAAACAAGACATATTTTGTTAATATATTTAACTGTAGGTTTAAGAAGTTTTGCCTCGTTTTTGACATAAACCTGCCGTCTCCATCAGGAGAGTCGCGGCGTCTCCTTTGCCTTCGGACGCGACTTGGTTTCGCTACCGCAGTGTCACTTGCCGGAAGTAGGGGGCTTCGTTCCGAAGTATGTAAACCGAACTTAATGCAATTCTGCCTATTAATTGCAACAGTAATGTGGTGTAGATTGGAAAAATACAATGTACGTCCAGGGTATAGCTTACATTGTCGTGCTTTATGGGATAGGCTCTGTCCTACTGTGTACTTGAGAGGTTATGGAAGATGGATGGATGGATGGATGAATGAATGGCGATGTGTGTGTGTGTGTGTGTGTGTGTATACATTTTAAATATGTTGCAGGCATTAAAAGGATTGACTCCCTTGGAAATAAAATCCAGTTGTGTCACACGCAATCTATATGAAAAATATCACGTTAAGAATTTCGCGTAAATCATTTGTAATATGATTGCCAAATGTGTATTTATCTCTCAGATTCTTGGTGGACTCCTGTGCGTTTCTGTCACTCCATCTTCACACGGAGGGTCTCTTCAGGAAAACTGGTTCCCTGAGCCGCATCCGCTCTTTAAGGGTAACATCCTGGGGAAGGGAGGCAGGGAAGGAGGCTCTAGGGCAGGGGTGTCAAACTACAGTCCTGTGTAGCTTAGTTCTTTCCCTGGGGGGTTAATGTTTCAGCTCAAGAGCTGTGTGTGAATTGGCACAAGGAGGTGCACAGAGTTGAATTGTGTGTTGAATGAGAGTAAACCAAAAAATGTATAGGGCTCTGACCCTCCAGGACTGGAGTTTGACATCCCTGCTTGAGGGTTAGCATAGGGGGGATCATTCAAAAAGGGGAAAAATGCAAATACAGAACTGATACTGAATTGGTAAAAGGCACTGCTAAGAAGCATTCTAGTTTGTCACTCCATTTGTATTTTATGTAGAGCTACTCTGTTCTTTGTACTTGTTCCTTTTGTGTAAGTTAATATTTGCATTTTTTGATGCATCTGCTGCATTATTTCTGAATTTTATGACTAAGAACCTTAAGCAACAGTCTTGCCTGTACATTTCACAAGACCGGAAGACCTTAGTGACTCTCTCTAAGTAAAGCAATGACTGAAACTAACTGAGCTTTGGCTGATACTTTTTTTTTTTTTGTAAATTTTCTACAAATGTACACAAAAAATGCAAAAAATAATTCAGAAGGTATTTTTTTTTTTATTTCAATATTAAATTGGAATTTAGCATCAGCTTTGTTTCAGTTGTGGGCTTTTCTTGTGTCTCTTCAGGCTGCTCTGGAGCATGGTGACCCAGTCTTCTCGCCTCCGCTCTCTGCTGCCCTGCAACCTTGCGATGTAGCCACCCTGTTAAAACAATTCCTGCGTGAGCTGCCCGTGCCACTCATACCCTTTGAGCTGCAGGGGGCGCTGTTTCGCGCTCAAGGCCTAGAGGCCGATGGGTTCCAAGATGGCGAACGAGACAGAATCGTTTTGATGGTCACGGCTCTGTTCCCAGCCTCCCAAGCTCGTGCTCTTAGGTATTTTTGCACTTTCCTGAGGAACACCGCTAAGAGGTTTGTGTGTGCTACATCGTTTATTTATTTATTTTTTCCCCTCCATGCACACCTGTATGTTTTCTCACCCCCCCTCTTGTTCTTTGTTTCTCTCTTCACTGCTTTCTGGCCCTCAGATGCAGCGAGAATCGCATGGAGGTCAGTAACCTCGCCCTGGTTATTACTCCTAATCTGCTGCACTGCCCGCCTGTGGGCTCCAAACTAACCGAGGGCACGGGGAGGCTGTTGGACAGACAGGCCGAGGTCGTCAAGGTGCTCATCATGTATGCCGATCTCATCGGTAAGCATAATGACAGGCCGGTATGGGAAGACACTGGTATCACCTTATGCCAGGGCCTTGATTTATAAATAAACCCTGCTTTTGTGGCATGTTTAGTTTTTGACATTGTTCTTTTCCTTTTTCTACTAAATAGGGGTTGTTCCTCCAGCTATTATGGAGTCACTGTCCTCAGTGCCTCAGTCGGGCAGTACTACGCCCCCTACAGACGGGCTGTTCTTTCACGAGAGGGCTGCGCTTGGCGTATACAGAAGCTTGAGGCGCCAGAGAAGGCGCAGTGTGGGAGGTGAGATTTTTGACAAAGTTTGGGCGGGGGGGGGGGGGGAGTTAGACCCCTTAATTTT
>JAODKF010000044.1:8261764-8284264 GCA_026779585.1 Mormyrus proboscirostris
TCGGAATTAGAGAATAATTTTTTTTTTTTTTTTCCCCCCCCCCCCCTACCATTTAACGTATCGTGGCTTCTGCTTTACAAAGACTACAGCAATATAGGAGTAAAAAATCAAGCTTGCTTGTGATTTGAGGTTGTTGTGGTTTGAGATTCTTTGCAGACAGTAGATACATTTTCTTCCCCAATAGTGCTTTTAATCGCCATGCTTCATAACCCATGGCAAAGTATGTACTCCTTCATATACTTCTGAGGCATGGCACGTTTCAGACCCACTTGATTTATGTAAGATAACAGGCAATCGGGCTTTAGACGCCGGCTCCAACACTTGTTGGGTAAACTGAAACCAGTAATCCCATCTAGTGGGGAACTTGAGAACTACAGGGTTCAAAGTTTGCAACGTAGTAGGGCTGTGAGCCTTTTAAACAATGGAAATCAAACATATTTCACAAGAGGTAGCTTTAATATTCAACGTCCTGTTTTTATTTATGAAAGATCTCGGAAGCTGCAGTTGGTGTTATGTAATTTTCTATGGTATCTAATTTTATTCTGGCTTCCCCCCCCCGTGGCTCTAAGGGGAATCTGACTACACTTGAATCTGCGTACAAGCTGCCCTTATGCTGGCAAAAATATCCCAGCATCCACTCTTATTCTACAGCTGATTTGGTTGCTATGGGAAACTGAAGAGCGATACAGCAGATTTAAAGTTGACACATAGTTTGAGAAATGTGGAGGTGATACGAAATGATTATGTTTTCAATGTTGTGTGCTGAAAGGGAGTCTTTTTTCATTTTCTGTTTGGTTAAAAATAGGCCATGAATTGTCGTAACCGGTTATTTAAGATGGACTGTGATCGAGCTTTTGTAAGGTTAGTACTGTAGGGTAATGTTGCTACGTATCTTTTGCATGACATTTTCTTTGTAAATATGTAGGATAAACATGGAATATATTTAGAATTTGTTCTGCGAGATATGTATATGACCAGAAAACATTTGAATGCCATTGAATCTGAGCACCAGATGATAAGATAATGTATGGCTTGGTTTTTACTTGGGCTGTTTTTTTTTTTTTTTTTTTTTGCTTTTTGCTGCATGGATTTTCCAGGTGTTAATGCCTGCAAAGGTGCTGCTCTAAAATTGAGGTTATCGCCCCAATATTCTGTACATATTCTATTTTCAGATTTGAAATGTATGTTTTAAAATATGTAAACTAAAATAAGAAGCAATGGCAGATGTGGTGTTGCTTATTATAGTAACAGCTTTCTCTGCGATATGAAAAAGTGCCGTATTTGCAATCTAGTATTATTAATGAAAGAATGCCTACAGTCAGGAATGCATTACCCAGAGATCATTTTATTCTCCGTAGATGGACTATAAATTATCATTTGGGATCCTCGATAAATAGAGATTTGTGAGAAGGCCCCAGATGTAAAATCGGTCATCTTAGTCTGAGTGGCCCAGTTCCACAAATGCAGGCACGTGGAGGGAGGGGTCTGAACGTGTACCAAGGTATAGGCCACGCCCCCTCACAGCCTCCCCACTGCCAGGAGGAGAGAGCAGGCGAGAGAGCAGAGCTGCCCGTCACTCTCCGGCACGACGCTGCAGGACCCACCGATCTCATGCGTTTCAGCACAGAGAGGCTCTGAGCACACAAGTGCGTCGAGAGAGAGAGAGAACGCGGTCGAGGAAGGAAGGGAAGCAGAGAGAATTTCCCGACTTCTCCTGAGGAGCTGCAGGTACCTGGAAGGAGAGCATGGCAGAGGGTGGAGAAGGGGAAGAGGAGATTCAGTTCCTGCGGACAGTAAGTGACACTATTCTAAGACTTGGGCTGCAGTGGCTCCTTACTGTTTAACTATTAATCCGAATGATTAACCCTTCTGTTATACAGAAATGTCTGCTTGATCTATAACTTAGTTTGCTGTGCTTCTCCTACCTTTGCTTGTTGTGTCACATGCTTGGATGACATTCCACGTCGTGGCAGACACAGCACTAAGCCCGGTGACTATGGAATATTTTTAAACACTGAATTCCCCAACTACTTTGTCCTACTTTTCAAAGGACTCCATTTTGCCTTGTTTGGCTTTGCCGTTGCAGAGCTTCAAGCCTTATTCTATCTTGTCTTTCTGGAAATTCTCCACGTGTGTTCCTCCTTTGATTCGGCCGCCTGTCATCACATGGGATTTAAATTTTTTTTTTGACAAGTCAACAATGTCACTGATTTCTTTTATTGCCAGCTCATTGCTAATGTCTGTGTTACTTTTTATGTTTTTTGACCTCTTCCATGTAGCCTGCTCACTGTCTCTGAATTTTTTTTTTTTTGGTAACGGTGAGAAGATGGACAGGGACTGGTGCATGTGTTTGGCATTGTTATCTATTTATACCCCAGGAAATTCAAGTTTGTCGCTGTAAGGGACAGAGCCCAGTACACAGGGACAGCTGAGGGCCCAGTGCGTGCAGAAAAACAATGAGGCTTTGGGGGGAGTGCAGCCTATTAATGCTGTGGATTATTCATTGCCAAAAAAGGACAAAAAAATGCTAAATTGATGTGTAAGGTAAAGGGAATAAGTGAATAGGGGGAGGAGGAGGAATTCACAGTTGTATTAGGGATTGTGATGTTCACTCTGTGTCTTAGACAGCAGGATGAAAATGCAGCATTATGACAGAGAGATCTAGGAGTGTTATATCTCTGCTATGGAGGATCACATGATTGCAGTTCAAAGGTCAATGCCATGCAGAAATTATGCTATTCATCCTAATAACGTGAATGATGATAATTGTGCATTCCAAGAGTTGTACAGTTTAATCAAAACCTGTTACAGCTTTATTTGCTGATCTTTTAAAAGGTACGGGGGTAAGAGGGTTCCTTGTGCTTCTAGACATGACAGGACTCGGACCCTCAGTGCCAGTTTAGCATCTTCTCACTCCACAGGGCCACAAGGGCTGGAGGTCATGGCAGCCTACATAGAACACTTGGCAGGGGAATACCTGAGAAGGGATGCTAGTTCATCTCAGAGAGCACACACGTAATCTATGGGTGTTTTAAAGATGCCAGTGCACCTAATTGTCTGGAGTGCTGGCGGAAGTTGGAGTACCCAGAGGAAATCTGTGTGTGTGTGTGTGTGTGTGTGGAGGGGGGGGTGCAAAAATTCCTCACATTCAGGGATGGTATTCAAACCCCCAACCCTGTGAGGTGTGAGCTGGTAGCACTGCTCACTTAGCCAGCATGCTAAGCATGTTATAGCAGGCATTTCAACATTATTGTGCATTTAAAATCTGTGATATTATACATTTGCAGGGGTGACTGTGTTCATTGCTGTGATTTAAAATACATCAAGATTAGTCATGTTTTGGAAAGCTTTTTTTATGACTTTTATGGTACTGTAGCTCAATATTAAAAATTGAATATTGTCCAGTCTTCCTCCAGTCTGAACAGTTTTCAGTCTGAACTGTTTATTGGTGTTATACTCTATGGTGAAAAAGTAGCAGGATTTTCAATACGCTGCCGGATTCTTATTTTATTGGTACATCCAGCCTTTATGTTATGTTTTTTTTTGGACCAAATTAGCTTCCATGATTCCAGTTATTTGTTTGCTTTTTTCTAAGCCAAATTAAACGAAACGTTCTGTTTTTGTAGCCCTTCTGCTACACCAAAATAACACAGGAGGAATATTGAAACGTCAGTGTGATGACTGACATAAACTGAATTTTAAAAAGATTTTTAATCTAGTTAGTGGAGGTCTGATTCTGCAGCAAGAAACCAGAAAAAAGTATTGAAGATAGATAATTGTACCTCATGGTTGAGTGTTATTCCTCTGCTGCTCCCTCTGAGCTCATGGATTAAGTTTGTATCTTTCAAAATGATACTGCGGGAAGCCTAAGGAAGCCGTTCATTACTGGCAGATTACCCAATGTCGTGCCTGTAGGGCTGCATTAGCCTAGCATGTAGCTTTGCAGTCTGTTCCATAGTGCTGTTGTTGGTTTCATAAAGATTTCAGGTCACTGTATAGTTTCCTGTCTCCTGATACATTTTGAGTTTCGCCATGTTCTGATTGCTTGAATAATAGGGAGGATGTACGATTGAATCTGACCTGATAAAAATGTATTTGCTTATGTATGTTAGGTCAGGGCGGCACGGTGGTTCAGTAAGTAGCACTGTTGCCTCTTTCTTCCAGGGCTGAGGCTTTGAGTCACACCGTTTTTATTGCCTCTGTTACTTGCATGTTCTCTCTGTGTCACACGGGTTTCCTACCGCAGTCCCAAGACATGTAGCTAGACTGGTTGGTGTCTCTAAATTGTATGTAGTATATGATAACGTGTGGCCTGGGCACCTCCCAGCTTTGTACTGTATGCTGCCTGTGATGGGCTCTAACCCCCCCCCCCCCACCTTGACTACCATAAGTGCTTATGCTGTTAGTCAAACCTAGAGTGGTCTTATTGTCGTCACAGAGCTTCCATACGTTTAGATTCAGATTCCTCACTCGATTCACTTTCCCATTCAGTCATCCAGTAGAATCTACCAAACGGTGTACCAGGTACCTACACTCTGACTATATGATGTGGGTACCCCTGTACACTAACTCAGGTCATCTCATAGGAGGCCAGATCACCTTTCTCCGGCTTTGTGGAGGCTCAGGAGGAGCGTGTTTACCTTTGAGTCATTTCAGAGCCGGAGAAAGGGAATCACTGCCCACAGCGATCATGTGCCAAGCAGTAGACTTAAGTGCGGCTCGCTTGTTTCTGTTGGTGCCATGCGACTGGTACTTACTAACGATCTCCGCGTCCTTCGACAGGTGACGGTTTCTGTGCTGCTTTTTGCCGTCACGCCACGGGCCCCCGAGGCCAAAGCGGGGCCGTGAATCATATGTGTAAGTTTGTTTGAGGAGTCACTGGGCTTCGCTGTGTGGCAGTTTCTTTTTATAGCGAGCTTCTATAAGCGTCAGAGAGGGGCTCAGGAGAGAGACAGAGAGGCTGTGTCCTACATCGCCTGCCAGGATCAAGGTGGTAGAGAAGTATGTGCGCCACGCATCCGTTAGTCAGTCTGACCGTGAGGCTGCCACCGCTTTCTGAAGTCTGTCACTGTGATTGGATCCTTTACTTGCCATTTGACTTGCTGTACTGAGGCAGTCAGGAGGCCTCAGCCCCCTTAGCAGAGTATTTCCTAATGCATGAAAGCTTGCAGTTGTATCACATTCTCATAGTTTTTATGCATAATTTCCTCTGAACTAGTATCCCATCCAGGGAAGGAAGGAATTTCCACTATATGGATGGTTTGAAGGATGAATGGGTGGATGGATGGATGAAGGAAGGAATTTTCAATAGATGGATGGATGGATTGATGGAAGGAAGGAAAAAATTAAGGAATTTCTACTATATGGATGCGTAGAATCACAGAACTGAACGTGAATGAACAGAAAGGAGGCATTTTTACTAGATGGATGGATGGAAGAAGGAAGGAAGGAATTTCCACTAGATGGAAGGATGGATGGATGGATTGAAGGAATGAATTTCCACTTGGATGGATGGATGGAAAGATGGTAGGAAGGAAGGAATTTCCTCTTTGGATAAATCACTAGATGCAAGGAAGGTTGGAAGGAATGAATTTCCACTGAACATGTTAAGGACAAATTTTAAAATTTAGAAAAACTAAAGAAATTGTATGTTTTCTAAATTTGTTAGCATAATTTTAACATAGGCAATGTCAAACTGAGAAATTATAATTACATTAAATTTAAAAAGCAGTGAAATCAAGGCCAGACACTGTTGTATGTTGAGGGTGTAGGCTAATGTATAAATAAGGGACAAGGAGTCATGCTGTTGTGTGAATATATTCACAGCTAAGCGAGGTTGTTAGCTGTAATATGCACTGGAGAAATCACTTTGCTGGTGTTTCCCATATGTGGCTCTTTGCTCTCAGCTGGAGAGACGGCAGCAACACTGGCTGAGAAAACATATGGAAAATATACACAGTTTATTGTTGTGCTTTGCCTTTGCTGCATACAGTATTTACATCAACACCTATGTGTATAGTTATCAATGAATGTACTTAACAGCAGTCTGCATTATAGTGTATAATATATTCAGTTTGTGAGCTGGTGATTTCTTGTATGTTTGAAGCATAACATAATTTGTTCAGTTAATAATTTTATGAGAGTGAAAATCGGCACAAGCATTCTCAGTCAAAAGGCAAACGTTTGGGTTAATACTTATAGTGAAAGAACAAAAGGCCTCTGTTTCATCCTCCTTTGCAGTTTAATGTGATAATCTGACTCCCACTTTAAATGAGTGCCACAATTGTGCAAGGCAAATTATACAAAGCTCCTCCAAAACCAACAGATAACAAAAACATATGTCCTTTCTTTGTAATAGTTTCATGGATTATATTCTATGTAGAGTGTTTCTGTACATATCTCAAAAACCTCGGCAGTTTGAGATCAAATACCATATTTTTCCATGCTTGTGTGTGTGTGTGTGAGTGAGAGAGAGAGAAACCTACCATAAGAGACAGGCTCCTCAGGTTCAGCATGGAGGTGTTGGAGTGGGTACTCATCCCTTACTGACATGGATTTTGGACACTTCAGACATGTATATTTAGGGGGCCTTGAGATTAACTGGTCTACATGCAACCATGGAAGGGCACCTGTTTGTTTCAGCTTTTTTGAGAGCAGGGGTGTGGTTCTGCTGTTAGATATACAATAAATAGGCACCAGTTCACACATCAGATCTCGTCAAGAGGCTTACATACAGTAGCACACATTCATTCCAAATAGCATTTCCTTAAAATCAGATAATTTTTTCCAAATAGCATTTTCTTTTAAAATCAGTTTTCATGTATCATGTTCGTTTAATAACCTTCATTTTACAAGGTGAAGCACATTGAGTACAATATCCTAAACCTGTACTCTGGAAATTTCCTTATTTGTATTTACTGAACAGGAAAGACATAAGGATTTTGGACCGGTCCAATCAGTTGCAGAGACACTTTATCTTTAGTGCAATAACTCAAAAAGTATACAGAACATTTTCAAACTTTGCAAATGCAGTGAATGGGTAAAGATCTGTAACTGTTCAAATTTTGAGACCGACTGCACCAAGAAAATACAGCCTCAGACACTTTGTCAGCATAACTCAAAAAGTATAGCATAGTGGATTTTTTTTCCACATTGCAGACACATTATATGGGTGATTACTTGATACTATTTAAATTTTAGAATAATTTCACCACAACTGAAGCAATGCTGCTTAAATAGCGGCAAAGGGAAGTTTGACCATAGAAGACAATTTGACTTTAAGAGCATGATAACTCAAAAAGTATTTGACAGATCTTTTTCAGACTTTGCAGATGTATTGTACTGTATGGTGAGAGAACTGAAATAGGTCATATTTTGAGACAAATCACACATTGAAGTAGAGCCGCATAATCATACCATAGAGAATGGCAGCCTCAGGCACTTATACATTTGCACAATAACCCATATGTATCATTGACATATCTTTTGCAAACTGAGCAGACACATTGTATGGATGATGATCTGGACCTAATCACGTTTTGAGTCAAATTTCACAAAAACTGAAGCAACACTGCACAGTGGCAACAAAGGGAAGGGTGACCTCAGAAGACATGTGACCTTGTGAGCATGAACACAAAAAGAATTTGAAGGTCTTAGATTTAATCTTTTTACCGCTTCACAAACAAAGATGACGTGGGTGACAATCTACATCTGATTTCATTTTGCAGCAGCAGCGACAGCAAAGGACAGAAACAGCAGCTGCAAACACTTGATCTAGTCAACACAGTAAATTTGTGCAAAACACTGGTGAAATGGAGGGTCAACCCCCCACCACTACCCAAATTGTTTGCCCATGTGCTCAAATTTTATGGAGGACAAACCTCCCTCCTTCCTCAACAAATTTTATCAGTAGCAATCAACTGGGAGAATACATTATTCTCATTCCAACAGTTTGTGTGTGTGTGTGTGTTTATATAATTAGTATGAAGAAGTATAATGACAATGTTTATTTCAGTAACTTTTTAATACGCCAAAAAAGCAACTTGCAGAACCTTGTCTTGTTATTCTGTTTATGTTCTTATTTTGCACTATGTGTGGAGTGTGTCCCCTTTGTTCACACCTCAGAGTCATTTCTTGTTCATGATGTGCGGTGTCTGATATTTCATTGATGGCCGGGGCACCCAGGGACACGCACGGGTGGATATGCGATGCGGCGGCCGTGATTTTACTTGCCGATGGGCCATTATGGAGTCTGGCCACATTCCAGGATTCAGCGGCGTTCCGCCTTCCTGCGTGACCCCTGGATGTATGTCACTGTCACGCTGAAGAATGGGAGAATGCAAGAGCAGCGGGTGCGGCTACCCGAAATAGAGGCAGAGGGAGGAGAGGCAGACAGTTCAGAAAGAAAGGGACAAAGAGGACATGTGAGGAATGGGGCTGCTGACAGAGAGGAGGGCGAATGGCGGGGAACCTGAGACGCCAACTGGAGCTGAGTAGGAACAATGACGTGAGAGTTGGTGGTATGGGACAGATAGCAGGAGGTGTGTATTAGCAGCACTCGAACCAGCACCAGAGATACCTGGCTGCTAAAACCCAACATTTCAATCATACATTTCTACAACCCACATATATCACCAGTTGTACAGTAGTATAAGTTCCAAGACAGCCACAAGGCAGTAAATGTATCCTCCAAATCATTTAATTATTAGTTTAATTTAGAGAGATTTTAGAATTTTGACCTTCCAGCTTTTTCCATTCTATCTGGGGAGTTTAGTTGCTGTTTTTTGACATAGTGTATAGTGAATATTAGTTAGCAGCCTGGACGGCAACTTGTCACACCAGAAGTCCTGCTTTTAATCCCACTGTATTTTCTCCAGCATATCAAATTCAAGGTTGCACTTACAGTACTTATGTAATTGTGTCTGGTTTATATTATAGTACTAGTTATTGCATATTTTATGAAGTATTAAAGAATTATTATAGTAAATACTCTGCACTATACATATTTGTCTGTCTTTTGAATGGCTTCTTAAAAATACTTATTTTAGAATGGAAATAATGTCCAGGATGTGGAACTGGGAATGTTCTAGCTTAATGCATATTATTTGTGAACACAGACAGGTCCCTGTGCTTATGGTGCATCTGCCTAGACATTGTTAGCATACCCTACATAGCCAGGAAGTAATTCTGGTGATGTGATTCTTAAATAGGGATGAAACTCTATCTTTCAAAAATGTTAATCACCCACTGTCTTTGGGTTGCCATGTTTTTGATACTGTATGAAGAAGCATCATGAAAGTTTTTTAATAAGGTAAAAAAGCAATAACTCCCAGCAGCTTGTCTTGTTATTCTGTTGATATTCACCCATCTTTGCTTTCATGGAGATAATAGATGAGCGGGTCAATGTCTGTGCTGGATTTTGAATCCAGGTAAACGTTATTACTGCCGTGAGACAGAGAGCCCATTAATCCACTCCTGCAATGCTAATGGTTTCGCCCCGTAACTCAGTTTGAGTTTTTTTTTGGTGTGTAATTTGTAATACGTTATAAGTGACAGCTGTGAAGAAATGGTTTATGGGGAGGTACTTTAACAACCTTTCATGTCTAGAAGTGACCCCTCTGGGTTTATTTATGAGTGTTTAACGTCCCCTCTGTGGAAGTCGCTGCACGTTTGTTCAGCTGCCCCAGGAGTCCCAGGCTCTTCTGCTCTGATCTTTTCATGCATCAGTTACAGATAGGTGATCAGTTTGAAGCACTGGATTATACCCATTACAGTGGCCAGCCTGTCCTATGGGTGAGAGAGGCTATCACCTAGGGCACTATTTTATCAGGGGGAGCAAAGAAGCGAGTGAAAAAAATCAGAAGAAACACATTAGTCATTTAGACTAGTTTTAATATTTCACTGCTTTTCTTGTGAAACAGATGCGAGTTACCTATTAGGAGCCAGGTACCCTGTGCTACAGTAATGTTTTTAATATAAATTACTTGACAATTCGTTTTCTGATGCCCCTGGGGGGCTGGAGGGCACTCAGCAGAATCTCACCTGCAATAGAGTGCCATGACCAATGGTGATTTTGATAGCAAAACATTGGATATTCTTAGGCTGCGCTAAAGTAGCATTTTCCAGGTGATGCTACTCTGCACGATGTCAGGAATTTCCTGGACTGCACTGTAAGCAAGAAGCAGGCTTTTGTCTGGCCTGCACCCAGCCAAAGCCCCAGAAGAGACTAAATCTCATTTCTCAGACAGCGGTATCTTCCTTCCTAGAGGTCTAGCTCATACAGTACTTTTGGTTAACGCTGGGGGTCATTTTAGCTATTTACCTATTTTTTGCTGCAGTGAAAGTGGCAGATAGTGAGTTGGTTTTGGAAGCCGGTCTTACCTTCCACGATAAACAGGTGTGGGGTGCTAGGTGACCAGGATTAGCCATCAAAAATTCCATGTGCAAGCACAGTTAACTCTTCAGTTCTCCTATTTCAAATTTGTTTTCAGCAAATATTGCAGGACCCAACCACATATTTGGAGGTGATGCAGTCAGTGCAGAATCTGGGATTTGACGGGATCCCTAAAGCGTATCATAAACAACATCACAGATGCCTTTATGATCTATCTTCACTTATATGGGAGTGTTAATCCCATGAGCTTTCGGACTCACTCTGAAGGAATTTTCTGTGATGTACCAGCTTGTCTCCATAATGTCTGATGACCCTGCTGAAAATGAAGAACTACCCAGACACATGGAATTAAGCCTATCCATCCGTCTTGGTCCTGCTTATCCATGTCAGGCTGGCTGGAGCCTACCCCAGCCAGCGTATGACACAAAGCTGGAGTATACCCTGGATGGAATTCCATGGAGTCCATGACAGACCACATGCACACAAAGAATTAGAGACCCCAGGCCAAAGTCACATGACTTGGGGAGAATATGTCGTCACACATCCAGAGGCCAGACTCAGAGATGTGAGGCACCACTGCGATTGTCTTGGTTGAATCAACCATTTGTTTCCTTTTTTGCTTTTTCTTTTGTTCAGGTACTTGCAGTTGCACACTTTTTATGATATTTTGTATAACATAGCTTCTCTGTGTACTTTCATGTATAGGCTGCACAGACGTGGTAAATGTGAACTCAATGTGTCTTTGAATTGTTTGATACATTCAGTCAGTATTTCAGTCGGCTAAATAATTACTCTGCATGCATTTTTGCAGATCTGTTTCCTCTGTCTGTATATTTTTACATTTCAGTACTCAGTGTGTCTCCTTTCTCTTAAAGTTTATATGTATTAATAGTAACTGTATGGCTTTGCATTGTTTGCACTTTACTATATCATCTTATTTGTACTTCTATGATTTTTCTTAACATAGATTCTACATTGTCTGTTAATGGCAGCACCGATACTGCCAGAACAAAATCCTAGTACAAGCAGCTGTGCCTGGTCAATAAAGGGAATTCTGACTCTGATTAAGAAGCAAGCTAAGCAGATAAGAGAATATCCTCTGGCCTGCCAACTTTGTAACTCCACTGGTTTAATATATCCGTGTGGGCAGTGGCCTTGGAGAACATTTTGCTTTATAGGTGGGACAAATGGGTCTTGCATTTCGCCGTCTGCTCCCAGTGGAAGGGGTTTCGCGATCAGTGAAACAGGGCCGGTGAACTTGTCATGTCACTGGGAGACAATCAAACAATTCTACATATTTATCGCCACATAAAGACCTTCAAGCTAAGCAAAGTTATGAATGTTCAGAGGAGTTTAGACAGTCTGACAACGGTAAAACGTTCTGCAAGTTTTACAAAGAAGATCGGCAATAAAGATAAAATCGTTCTAAATGCAAAATAGTTCTGTGATGTTTACAAAGCTTACTAAAGTTTTCTGGAACATATATCAATGCCTTACCTACATAACTGAAAGTCCAATTCCAATTTTATTTTAGCAGCAAGCTTAAATTTTGTGCTAAAATATTTGCAGTGAAGAAATTTGCCATGATGAATGTTTAATTTTTAGCATGTCTGGTTGGCATGGTGACCCAGTGAGCAGCACTGAGACCCCAACCCTTTGTGGTTGGGGGTTTTTAGTCACGCTTCTTAGCTGGGTGTAAACCACTGCTTGTCAATCCAGTCCTCAGGGACCCATGTTCTTGCTTCCTCCCATGTGAACTGTCTGGGAGGGAGCAAAAACGTGGACTGTCTGCAGGTCCCTGTGGACCAGGCTGGCAAACACTGACGTATGCTACTTTATGGCCGATGCTTTCTAGGATATGCTTTCAGTTCTCCTGTGATGGGTAAGTGATTATGGAGAATGAATGGATGACAAGTACTAAATCTTCACTAAAATTATTTATACGTACAGTGTTGTAAGATTAACCTGAAATATTTCCAGAAAATGTTCTTTCACTATTTTTAGTAACACATTGCATGTTTATTTCATTACTTAAGAGTTATAAAATGTTTTCTTGAAAGTGCACTGAATTTTATAAAAAAGCTGCAAAAAGTATGGTGTCCTGTTTTGGGGGAAGACTGATACAAAATAAAATTGTTTGAAGAATTATAGCAAAATTAGAACAATGGGGTTATTTTAGTTTTAGTTTCATTTTAGTATTAGTTTTAATGTGTTACCGTACCTACACCTTGCTGAGGTCCTATCCCAGTCACCTTAGTCCAGGGGTGGTGTTAAACATTTTGAAAAAAGATCCACATCAGATTTTTTTTCAGTGACAGGGGTCTAGAACTATATTGTATAACAAAACAGAATTTGATTAAATTTAATGAATTACCAATAACTTGCAATATAGACCTGAATATTTAACATGAATGAATGAATGAATGAACGAACGAATGAATGAATGAATGTTACCGGAACGACAAGTTTAATACTCACTGATTATTTCCACTCTTTGTCATGATGGGGGGGGTGATTATGACGAGTTATGTGTATGCAAGGCTGGGGTCTTGATTACCTTGCAGGACGGTCTGTATTCAGACTTCTCCCAGTCTGGCCACTTAACTGAGACATACATCATTCCCTGATTTTCAACCACCATCAAGACAGAGTTGGCAGATGGCTACTCTCTGGTGTCACTCTGTGTCCTGCTCACTACGTACCACAGTTTGGGCAGAAAGCAGACATGCTGTGCTCTTAACTGTGTTTTTTTTTTTTTTTTTCTTTTACCACTTTTGACTACCTTTAATAAATTTTTTAGAGGTGTTGCTTGATAGACATATTTGTAGAACTGTTTTATTGCAGCTTTCATGTACCTTAAGTGTGGATCTCATTACCATGTCAACTTTTAAACTTTCAGAGCAACATCGAGACTATTATAACCTATTAATTTAAGCTCAAATCCTGTTGGCAGCTTTATTGCTTTTCTTCGTAAGCACTGAGTAATAATCACGTTGAAAAGAATGTTAATGAAACACAATGTCTACTTCAGGATGTTGTTTCATGTTTTTTTTTCCCTTTTCTTTTCACGTTGATCTCTGTCCACACAGCTAAATGTACCTCAGGTCTTGGCCTTCAGTATGCAGCCCTGAATGTGGACTGCTGCTGTCAGTCAGCTATAATGTGTCTTGTCCTTTTCTGTAGGATGATCAGGTGGTCCTGCAGTGTACCGCTTCCATCCTGAAGGAGCAGATCAAGCTGTGTCTGTCCTGTGAGGGTTTCGGGAACCGCCTGGCTTTCCTGGAGGCCACCTCGAATGCCCAGGTACCGCACAGTGGCAGCACAGAATAGTTATCCTGTTAATTACGGACGCTCAGGCTGCTTGTCTGGCTGAGCAGTTAATTATGTTTTCTCTCACAGAATGTGCCTCCAGACTTGGCGATCTGTTGCTTTATATTGGAACAATCTTTGTCAGTGCGTGCCCTGCAGGAAATGCTGGCCAACACCACAGAGATGAATGAGGTAGGAGCTATTAGGGGGACACTTATCGCTGAGCACACAGGAGGGAATAAATGACATTGTTTCTTTGCATTTTTTAATCTGTAAAGAGACACGACCCTTAGGAGGTTTCAAAATCCGAGTGCATTTGGCTGAATTGTTTTGGTACATTTCCCATAATTTTTGGTTATGTCCAAATGTCCTACTTTAAATATTGCGAAAGTACGTTTGTGGACACTGCATAAGTAGCAAGAAATTGATTTGTACACCATTCTTCAGCACTTTATTTCTAAAGATGTAACCAGCACCACTTATTAAAGTATATACCCTGTGTGTGTTTGTGTGTATAGCAAATATCCTGGCTTAATCAAGAAAGTTTCTGAAATAACATGAGGGTTGTGAGAGATAATGACTCTGACTTTTGTCTCGTTGACACCACCTACTGCTCATGGCTGGCCTTACACTTTGACCTTTGTTAGAAAGGGAACTTGGGTCCACTCTAGATGTGAACAGATGATAAGTAAGATCCCCAGCTAAGATCAGACGGCACCATAACCATCAGGGTTGTTCCAAAACAAGAAAAAATGGTATACCCTCAAAAAAGAGCTAACCAGACGAAAGTTCCTCTGTTACAAATGACAGACAAAAACCAAACATAAAACCAAAACTGCCAACACTGCCAGAAAACACACAGGAGAGCAGAAAGACGGAGCCTGAAGTAAAGTTTAGTAGATGCGGAGCCTGATTCTATTGGATTTGCCCCAGGCAAAAGCTTTGGTTTTATTTGAAGTGAATTCATTTCCTGAAATATGAATTTTGCATGAACATAAAACATAAAACATGTCAATATACGTGTATTTGAAAAATCTGGCATGTTTTGTAAGTGTTCTACCATTTATAATTCAATGTTTCAGTGTTACCTGGAGTCAAAAAATTCCTTTTTGTCTCCCTTTTTGACTCTGCAACCTGTACTTCACTGACAACCAAAGGCAGTCGATTTGGACAAATGGGTATGTCTCTGGTCATGTCGCACTTTCTGTCTTTTCCCCACAATGTTTCCTCGTTAATACCCATGCCCTCTCAACCAAAATGTAATTATCTTCCTCTGGTGATTGAATGCTCCCTTATCGGCCATGTGTAACGGCACCTTACAGCACTCTCTTTTGTCACAGTTTGCCTAGCACTTCCATATTGAATATTATTCATATCGGAGAACTTCTTCCTCGACCTACAACTCTGATTAGCATAAGCAAATGGCAGATGAGTGGTTTGAACTTCTTTCCCTCTGACCCACACCAAAAATCTGGCTTTGATAATGAATGGGCTTTTTGCTTAATCTGGAATAGTGACTTGGATGCAATGTGTATATAATACAGGGTCCTCATAAACCTGGAGCTTATCACCAAGAACAGGGAACATTCTGGGCAGGATGTCATGAATGGTAATCTTGTTCCATCCTTTGCCCTCGACAGTCATCCCAAGGAGGGGGGCACCGTACGCTGCTGTATGGCCACGCTATCCTGCTTCGACACACACATTCTGGCATGGTGAGATCTTCCAAATATGTCCTCAAATTCTATGTGCTATTAAAATGATTTTTACGAATAATGTATTTTACATATTCATCAATGCGCCAAAACATGACAAGCCTTGCATGAAGTGAATCGCGTTGACTAGCTCATTAAAAAGTCATGCGTCAAGGTCTGGGATATTTCACGCGGTAATTTTACATTTGGTACTTGTAGTTCACTTGTTGGTTAGAGAAGAAATGGGCCAAGAGTAAAAATGTGAGTGACTTTGACAAGGGCCAGATCATTACGGCCAGACGACTGGGACAGAGCATTTCAGAAATGACAAGGCTTGTGCGGAGCTCACGGTGAGCACCTACTGAGAGCGATCCTAGGAGGGAAACACCATGAACGCGACAGGGTGTTGGGCAGCCTAGACGTGGGATGTGAAGGTTATCCTGTCTGGTACGAACCAACAGAAGGGGTACTATGACCAAATTAGCTGATCATTTTAACGACGGTTATGGGAGTCCATGTTAATCACTTCTTAGCAGAGTGGTCATAATGTTTTGCCTCATCAGTGTGTGTGTATATATAGGTACTATAATATAAATAGTAGTCTCTTCTATCTAAGTAATTCCCAGTAACAGAGCCAAGAAAAGTGTCTCTCTTCCCTCCTGCTGTAGTACCTCAGCTGCCTGACTACATCACGGTCACTCACTGATAAACTGGCGTTTGACGTGGGATTGCAGGAAGATTCCACAGGTATTGACACTAGGATCAATGGCTCTCTGTTACTCTCTGTAGAAGAATGGGCAATATTCTGTTGTTCCATCATGCACAGAAATAAAAAATGAGAGAGACATCTGTCACCTTAGGTGAGGCATGCTGGTGGACCATTCACCCAGCCTCCAAGCAGAGATCAGAAGGCGAGAAGGTCAGAGTGGGAGACGACCTCATCCTGGTCAGCGTCTCCTCTGAAAGATACCTGGTAAGACTTTAGAGATATTTCTGACACTTAGGTTTGTCTTTCAATGCCCCAATCAGAAAACACTAAGACTTAATTATCTTACCCTTCTGCTATTCAGCATCTCTCTTACGCTAGTGGGGACCTGATGGTGGACGCCTCCTTCATGCAGACGCTCTGGAACATGAACCCTGTTTGCTCTGGGTGTGAGATGGCTGAGGGTAAGAAATCTTCAGGTCCTTATTAGCACTATAGTGTGTGTGTGTTTTGTATGTATCCTCACAACAATGCCCTCGGAACTCCATCTCATCCTTGTTAGATCCCTTAATGCTTTGCCTCACTAGGGTTTCTGACTGGAGGCCATGTTCTGAGGTTGTTCCATGGTCACATGGACGAGTGCTTAGCAATCCCTGCTGCTGACCAAGGAGACGACCAGCGCAGGTAGCTGTTTACTTTTATCTGCTATTTACATATTCTATATCTGTAGACAGTTATCAAGTCGATGTTTTTTTTTTTTTTAAATTTTTTTTATTTTTTATAAATACTTGTACCAGAAATGCACACTACGAGGGTGGTGCCGTCTGCAGCCATGCCCGGTCTCTCTGGAGACTAGAACCTCTCCGAATTGGGTGAGTCCATGTGGTTACTTTAGAATATATGTCTTTGCTGTTCCACCCAACATTTCTGAATGGTGAGGTTTATCCCTGTTCTCTCTCCGTAGGTGGAGTGGGTGTCACATGAAATGGGGCATGTCTTTTCGGGTGCGTCACATCACCACAGGGAGGTACCTGTGCCTGGATGAGGAAAAAGGACTCCTGCTGGTGGACCCTGAGAAAGCCAACACCAAAATGACGGCCTTCTGCTTTAGGGCCTCAAAGGTCAGAAGAACCGAAATGTAATGTCCACCCATCTTCTAGCCACTGCGGTGGGGTCCTGGAGGGCACGGGAGAAGGATACACCCTGAAGGGGATGGTAGTACAACACAAGACACTCATACTCTGTTGGACATTAAGAAATGCCAATTATCATAACTGTATGTCTTTGGACTGCAAGAGGACTCTCTACTACCCAGAGGAAACCGGCACTGCACATGGAAAACATGCAGATTCCTCACGCACAGGGTGTTTATCAATACCAAGAACACAAAGAACGTGCTTTGTTCTTGTCAAGAGCGTTCTTGCTAACTTGCTTCCCAAGAACCAACTTGGGACACAATGAATCATGAGATTTTTCTTGTTAGTGAGGATCCAACTGATGCATCCTTGATATTTGGGATGGGGCAAGAACGACATCTGGGGGACTTTTAACCGAACTTCTGTTATTAGAGTATTAGAACTGTGCTACAGCAATGGAAGATGATGTCAAATGGGTATGCAAGAACACAAGAATGGTAAAGTACGCATATTGATTAACACCCAGTGTAGAGGTGGGAGCTGAACTCTTGACCCTGGAGGTGTGAGACCATAGTGCGCATAGTGAGCCATAACGGGCCCATTGAAATATAATGAGACACAATATAGTTCAATTAAATTAATTTTATTTCATTGTCTGAGCTCTGTGCTGTAGTGGAAATATAGTGTATATAGTACTATTATACCATGAATCACTAGTGCTATACCATGAAACCCGTGTTTCCAACAAAAGTTATTCACCATATTGGAAATAAGCCGTAAATAAATGGATCAGTCAATTTATCATGCCCTTTTCTTCTTTTTTCCTTATTTCCCTCCTGAATCTTTCTATGATTTCCTGATCAGGAAAAGACAGAAGTGGCCCAGAAGCGCGACGTCGATGGAATGGGAACCCCGGAGATTAAGTACGGGGAGTCCATGTGCTTCATGCAGCATGTGTCCACCGGGCTGTGGCTCACCTACGCCTCAGTAGATGCCAAGTCAGCACGCCTGGGGCCGCTTAAACGGAAGGTGAGGCGAAGAGGGGGGGGGTCAGTTTCTACATCCGCTGAGACAAATGCTTCATGAATGTCACTTAAGCGGTCTCAGTGCCGACAGCAAAATGTCACTTGGACTTGTAATGAAAAGAGTTTTGAGAATACAGAAGGCCACTGGCTTAATCTGAGTGTGTTGGCAGTGGTCCATCAAACACATCAATCTGTGCTTCTCCCCTAGGCTATCCTGCACCAGGAAGGGCATATGGACGACGCCCTGACTGTGGCCCGATCTCAGACCGAAGAGTCTCAAGCTGCACGCATTATCTACAGCACAACAGGCCTTTTCACACAGTTCATCAAGTATGACTGCCTCTCATGCTAAACCAGGGGTGGTCAATTTTATCCAGAAAGGGCCGTTGGGTATGCAGATGTTTGCCGCAGCTCCCTAATTAGATTGGGGATAGGACTGATTGGCTGAAGAGTCCTCACACCTGGGTTTGAACAGCTGACCTAAAGGTTATTCCAAAACCTTGCATACACCGGCCCTTTGCAGATAACATTAGCCACCAACATTAACCGACCTTGCACTGCACTGTAGGGTTTAATCATATTTCCATGTGTGCCATAAACAGTTATGCCTTACGGTTACCATTCCACTGAGGTCTGTTTCTACTTTCACCAGGGGCTTGGACTCCTTGAGTGGGAAGAACAAGACCCCAACTCAACTATCCCTTCCCATGGATCCAGTGGTTCTCTCCCTGCAGGATCTCATATTCTATTTCCGGCCTCCTGAGGAGGAGCTAGAACATGAGGAGAAGCAGACCAAGCTGCGCTCCCTTAAAAACAGGCAGAACCTCTTTCAAGAGGAGGTCAGTTCATAAAGTACTGCATTCACACAATGGCTGTGCTTTCAATACACAGGAAAGACATTTCTCAATGCTGTCTTTCTTTTGATATGATTTGAATGAATCAGTTTTTAAATGAATCAACCCAGTATCTTTCACTTTTATAAAGACAAAGGTCAAAGGCAAAGGTCCCTCACTTAGTCAGCCACAAACATTTCTATGTAGTCGCTACCGTCTATATTCTCGCCTGCCTGAATAGTATTCTCTATACAGCAGAGGTGGAAAGTTCAGGTGCAGAAAGTACAAATCCAGACCAAGGTTTTTTTTTTTTTGGACCAGTTGAGCGCTCATGAAAACATTGTGTGGCCTCAGCAGTCTGTTGACTAGAGGTACAGTACAGTATCATATGCAGTTACTTTTATTATTACTGCATTGTTACTATTATGTACTGTAATATTATTTCTCTGAATTTGCATACAAATTCATCTGAAAGACACACTTAGGGAATGGATCTCCTCCGTAAACTGGACACTGCCTATACTGTGTATAATCTGATTTTTGCCTAAGCCTCCGTCTCTGTATTTCTGCAGGGCATGATCACACTAGTGCTGAACTGTATTGATCGCCTCAACGTCTACAATACTGCTGCCCATTTCTCAGAATTTGCTGGGGAAGAAGCATCTGAATCCTGGAAGGACATTGTCAACTTGCTGTATGAGCTGCTGGGTATGGCCTTCAGCATGCATGCGGGTCTGAAGGTGATGATACATTGGGAGACTTTTTGTGCAGTGTTTCCAGGCAACTACCAATCAACAGAGACAAAGGGCAACTCCTCTGGATCTGTTGCCCAATGCTGATTTTAACTTTTCAAATTGAAATTTGTTGCCCAATATCAATTGGAAAGTGCCAGAGCAACACTGGTCGGCAACATTGCATGGCAACATTGCTCAGAAAGTTGGTCTCTGTATCATTACGGTAACACTGTTCTTCAAGTTCTCTCACCCTTCTGTTCTCAGTGCACGGCACACCCTTTTGAAATTTCTGACACATATACACAACACATCCATTCATCAATTCATTCATCCAGTCACTTACCCTGTACAGGGTTCTGGTAAATCTAGCATCTAACCCAGATATTATGCTCGGGCTGGGATACCATTGACACATATATCCAGATAGCTGCAGTTATCCGAATATCAGTTAAAGTTTGATCCATTTCTCCTGTCCCTGAAATTTTGCAAAAGCTTCTCTCATCCGAGGAAACCGAACCAACTGTGCACTGTTTTGTGATAATCTGGACTGGCTTGTTAGCAAATTGGACCGCCTGGAAGCCTCCTCAGGTAGTAGTCAATCTCTCCACATCAAAATGATTCATTAAATGCCGCTTCGTACTGCTTTGTTCTTGTCGTCTACCATCTTTCTCCATTTTTAAGGTATTCTGGAGGTTTTATACTGTGTTTTGATCGAAAGCCCTGAGGTCCTCAATATAATCCAGGAAAATCACATCAAATCGATCATTTCTTTACTGGATAAACATGGACGTAATCACAAGGTCAGTCAGTAACAAACTGGACACCTCTAAAATGTGAACATTCACATAAACGGTCTTGCAAATATCTTGCCTTCTTCCTCTTTCAATCCTTCTGTGTTCCTCAGGTTCTTGATGTGCTCTGTTCTTTATGTGTGTGTAATGGAGTGGCTGTGAGATCCAATCAGAACCTCATCACAGAGAACTTGCTTCCTGGACGTGACCTCCTTCTGCAGACTAATATTATCAACTATGTCACAAGGTGAGATATTAGAAATTAATATGGAGCATATTAAAACAAACCTTACACTACTGGCAAAGTGCAAAATCAGTGAACTCTAAGGGTGTTTTCACATGTTATCCTTTTTTAAAAGAACCAGATTCAGTTCTCGTACAGTAGGCCAAAGACAGAAAAGGGACTCTTGTTTTTGTGTTCACATTGTGAGTTCATTTGAAAGTGGACTCAGATCTCTTTCTAGTCCACTTCAGCTCTGATGAAGCCTCAGTCCTCTTTCTGTTCACACTATTGTTACTAACGGCTATGATTCCTGCTGTTGGTTCTTTTGAGCTCCACTTCGCAAGATGGTCTCAGTTCAGTTTGTTTCAGACGGGTCCGAGTACTTTCTGAGTATTCACACATATGCAAAACATGCCGACTAATGGCTCTGAGTTCGTTTTGAAGGTTGAGAGGAACCAAGTGTGAAAGCACCCTAAGTTGCATAGGTTACCGACCATCCTCATAAACATTTATTTATGTAGAAATCTATTTAACAGTTTTTCTTCTCTCTCAATTGATCTTGATCCATCTCTCTAGCATGAGGCCCAACATCTTCTTGGGCACGTGTGAGGGATCCACACAATATAAGAAATGGTATTTCGAGCTGATAGTGGACCATGTAGAGCCCTTCTTGACAGCACAAGCAGGCCACCTTCGCGTGGGCTGGGCTCTGACGGAAGGATACAGCCCGTACCCTGGGGGCGGTGAAGGCTGGGGAGGCAATGGTGTCGGAGATGACCTCTATTCATATGGCTTTGATGGGCTACACCTGTGGTCAGGTGAGGTAGTCAATTATTTTTCAATAATGTTAGCATTCCCGGGGGGGGGGGGGGGGCACCCAGTTGGTTTTGGACCTCCAGAGATTTTTATTTCTCCCAACTTTTTGTTTTTTGTTCCTCTCTGTTCTTTCATTCCTTTGTCTTCCCTTTTCCCTTTTCCTTTTTTTTTATTAAGTCTAAATGATGATGTAATGTACCACAAATCACCATCTAATGCACCTTGGGGTGACTGTTGTGTAAAGCACTATATAAAATTGAATTGAATTGAACTGAAGATAGTGAGGCTTTTAAGAAATCTATTGTATAATGCAGAAATTCCACTTGTAACCCACTGTGCCCCTGCTCTCTATCATTAGGGCGTGTCCCGCGACTCGTGGCCTCACCCAGTCAGCACATCCTGGCAGCGGATGATGTCGTCAGCTGCTGCCTGGATCTAAGTGTTCCAAGCATTTCCTTCCGAATCAATGGGCACCCAGTGCAGGGCATGTTTGAGAACTTCAACCTGGATGGCCTTTTCTTCCCAGTTGTCAGCTTTTCTGCGGGTATCAAGTGAGTACCTGGATGCAGAAGGTTTCCGGAGTAGGAGATAGTAGCCAAAAAACAAAACGCATCGTTACGCTAGCTGTGGATCGAATTTTATCGATGCTGCTCGGGAGTAGACCCAGAGATTTTCTTCTTCTGTTGCTATGGGGATGCTTGAGTTTTCAGCGAGGGTGCTCTGAAATTTAGGGTTTCCCCTTAATGGGTCAATCACCACGGTTTCATTTCTACTGCGGGGGGGGGGGGGGGGGGGGGGGGGGGGGGGGGGGGGGGGGGGGGGGGGGGGGGGGGGGGGGGG
>JAODKF010000044.1:8290791-8320821 GCA_026779585.1 Mormyrus proboscirostris
TTAGATCGCGGGTACTCATAGCCTTGGTTCGACTGAGCTAGTATCGATGAAATTTATAGCAGAGTCTTAAGCACTTATATAAGTCGCTCTGGCTAAGGGCGTCTGCCAAATGCTGTAAATGTAAATGCAAATGTAGATACATTTGCGTAATACTGACGTTCTGTGTTTTAGGTGGAACCGAACACCAAGCTGTTTCCAGCTCTGTTTGTTATACCGTCCAGTCAGAATGTGCTTCAGTTTGAGCTGGGTAAACTAAAGGTCAGAACCTTTCAGGATTATTTGATTATTGCCTCTGAATTGGTAATTGCATTTTCCATTAAAAACTGGCTTTTACATATAGGGTCTTCTCCCCTTCTCCTGTTGCACACTCACTCCCTTCTCTTTCTCTTCCTTTCTTCAGAACATCATGCCTATATCTGCTGCGATGTTCCGCAGTGAACGTAAGAACCCGGTCCCGCAGTGTCCTCCGAGGCTGGATGTGCAGATGCTGACCCCAGTGATATGGAGCCGCATGCCCAACCACTTTCTGGCTCCACGCACTGCCCGAGTGAGCGAAAGGCATGGATGGATGGTTGAGTGTACTGAGCCCCTCATCATGATGGCGCTTCACATACCTGAGGAAAACAGGTTGGCAAGAACCACACTAGACAAAAGTCTAATCCTTAAATCTGAGTGATTGTAGCTCTTAGACCTTCTTGTGGTGAAAAGCTTGCTAAATTGGAAGTTGGGTGAGATAGAATCTCTTGACTTGTTTTTGAAAGTTCAGTTCAATTTCATTTTTATATAGCACCTTTCACAACAGTGTCACCCCAGGGTGCTTTACATGGTGTGTTGTGGTACAGTACAACATCATTAAGACAGAATAATACAGAAACAGGGAAAAGGGTGGACAAACGAATTAAAGAAAGAAAGAGAGCCAGATGACAATAGTGTATTTGAATATATTACGTGAACACTAGTTTAGTTGTTCAGCAGGCTCATGTGGCTGGAAACTCTTCAGTCATCCCTCATTTCTCGATCCAGATGTATCGACTTGCTGGAGCTTTCGGAACGCTTGGACATGCTGAAGTTTCACTACCACACCCTCAAGCTGTACTGCGCCGTATGTGCTCTTGGGAACAATCGCGTGGCTCATGCTCTATGCAGCCATGTGGATGAGTCCCAGCTCTTCTACGCTATAGAGAACACCTACTTGCCAGGGCCGATACGAAGCGGCTACTACGACCTGCTCATCAGCATGCACCTCGAGTCTGCAAAGCGGGCTCGGCTCATGACCAACAGAGAGTTCATTGTGCCAATGACAGATGAAACACGCACAATTACCCTGTACTCAGATGCAGACAAGGCTCACGCATTGCCAGGTGTGGGTCTTACTACTTGTCTGCGTCCCAAACTGCACTTCTCCCCCACAGGTTTTGTGGGTACAAACCATGACCTCTACACCCTCAGCCCCATCATTCCATTAGAGGTAAGACATCATGGGGACATGGGGAAAATATACAGTCTCTAGTGTTCAAATATGTCTCTTACTATCTGGTTTTCTCCTGCAGATCTTGAAAACCAAAGCTCTTAACATGTTAACAGAAGCAGTTCAGGATGGCGGACAGGCCATTCGTGACCCTGTTGGGGGTAGTGTGGAGTTCCACTTTGTGCCCATTCTCAAGCTCATTAGCACGCTACTAATCATGGGAATTTTTGATGACGAAGACGTCAAGCATATCCTTAAGATGATTGAGCCAAATGTCTTTGGTGGAATGGCTGAGGTAACGGCGGAAGAGGAATCGGGAAGGATGACAGATGAAGAACAAAATCCATTCACCAACGAAGATGAGGATGATGTAAAAGAGGAAGAGGACAGCCTGGATGGAGGGAGCGAGCTGGAAGATGAAGGAATGGGGGAGGAGGAGGAAGAGCAGATGGAACTGGCAGAGGTGTCAGAGGAAAACCTGCAGAGGATGGGAGAGGGGGAAGGTGATGCAGAGAATTTGGATGGAAAGAAAGAAGCTGAGGATACAGAAAAGGCGGAGCAGACTGACGAGCAGCGGACAGAAGCCAAGGAGGGAGAGGATGGTCTGAAAGAAGGACTGCTCCAGATGAAACTGCCGGAGTCTGTGAAACTGCAGGTATGGCTCCTCTGCAGCCCGAAATAAAGCTGTATGCAGCCTTGGGATCCATCAGCCAAACTAGCCTCCCCATTTACTAACACTTTTCTTTCCCTCATATGGTAACAGTTTACTTGTGGGGGCACAAATAATATACAGTTAGTCCTGCTGTAACGTGTGATATCACACCTTGAATCTGTTCGGATATATTTAGTAATTCCACGATACAACGCGGAATTGCTTTGGTATTTGCATGATTTTCAGTAGGAGAAATGAATGACAAAAATTTTTAAGTTTTTGAATATCCCTAGGTAAAATAAAATTTTCAATATCAAGAACTGGCATTTTAACTAGGTAAAACTGAATTTCTGATATCAAGAATTTGAATTCTACCTAGTTAGAACTGAATGTTTGATAGAAAAGAATTAAAGCTAAAATAGCCTGCCATTGGCAATTGACAAGTAAGCGGGTTCGGCACATTTGGTTGATGTGGTCAATTCTTCAATTCTCGTGAGACTCATAACAAGATCTTTATGATATAAATCATTGTTACTTATTTACAATGCGTAAAATTACAGTGTATTATTGGCCACTGATATTACGGTTTTTATTATTTAATTCATTTCGTTTCGTTTAATTACTAGCATTTGTAGTATTCCTCTAACTCAATGTTACCCACTGGAAATATGTACACGATTTTAGTGAATGCAAGGTTTTTCAGGAATGCATTAGTCACGTTGTAGCAGGACTGACTGTAGCATTAAGCTTTTACTTGCATATTAATTAACCACAAACATTCATCATTAATGAATCATGACAAATCTTTTATCGCAAGCAATTATTATATTTATTACTATCTGTTATTTCTATGTCTTTGTGAAATACTCAAGGAACTACTGAAGTAACAAGTAATGAATAACACAAGGGAAATATTGATCTCATGTTTTTTCATTATTAATCAATCTTTTATCTCAAGTAGCTACTACTGTATATTTGTTCTTAATTTATTCTTCAGTTGTAACTGAGTTACTAGTAAGTATTTGTGCCCCCTCAAGTAGTGTTACCCTTCATAAAAATCCAGATTTCTGTACTTCATTCTTCCACAGGCACAGTATAGGAAGAAGTCTCAGTCTGTGTTCGACTCTCTTTCAGATGTGTAATCTTCTGCAGTACTTTTGCGACTGTGAGCTGCGTCACAGGGTTGAAGCTATCATCGCCTTTTCTGACCATTTTGTCAGCGAGGTGCAGAACAACCAGCGACAGCGCTATAATGAGCTCATGCAGGCGTTCACCATGAGTGCTGCAGAGACGGCTCGCAAGACACGCGAGTTCCGCTCACCTCCACAGGAGCAGGTATGCACAGGCCTGTCACCAGCATGCATCTGCAAGAGATCCTAGAACTAAACCTGCACTAAATCTGTTTGTTGCTGTCAGACACAAGTCTAAGACACATTATATGGCTAAAAGAATGTGGACACCAGCTTGTCCTACATCTCATTTAAAAGCCAAGGTAATTAACATGAATTTGGTCTGCCTTTTCTTGCTATAATAACCCCTTCTCTTCTGCAAAGGTGTTCCATTACATATTGGAACATTGCTGGTGGAATTTTTTGCCTGTCAGTTGGTATTGATGCTGGGTGCTCAGGTTTTTGTGAGTTTGCGTGGTCCACTGCTTAACAACTGAACTTACTTCCAGATGTTACCACAAGTCATTTCACTGCGGTTGACCAGAGCAGCTCAAGCAGGGCAGAACTTATGAACTGTGAACTTATGAACTGTGAACTTATGGAGTGAGATCAGTGCCAAATATACGAGAGCGCAGATGCATAACTAAATCGAGCAAAACAGACACTACGAGCGCGCACCGCGCCTTTGAAACGCAGATAAGAGCGCTCGCTTCTCGCAGCCTCCCACTCGAGTCACCGTTTCTTGCGCGATTCTTAGTTTTCTGCTTGCTTCTGAAATCCCTGCATGCTTCGCAATTTTCTGCTCGTTTTGTAATTTAAACAGGAAATTACGTCAGAGATTCAAGGCGTGGTAACTGAGTTCCAAGACTGTCGATTGAAAGCATGCAAAAGGGTATGGCTGAAGAGTGAATTTTTTCAGTTAGGGCAACTACTAGCCAGTTAGCTCACGTTATCATACTGTAAAATAAACACGTTTCTAGTTTTACAGAGCTTTTCATGGAGTTACCTGGTGAATGTCGTAGGTTCTACCATGTAGTTTTTAGTTGTTCATGTGGTCTTAAGGAGAACATTTTTCGGTCTTCTTATGGCAAGGCAAGACAAGTTTATCATACACGGGTTATTTAATATGCTTTATAAAAACAAGATTTTAAAAAGTTAAACCAAGACAAAAAAGCAAAATGGAAATGAAAAAAGCTTTTAAAAATTGCTTAGAAAATTCAAAAAGATCGGGTGAATGAGGGTTTATTAGAAGGGAGACAAAACATGAACATCGACGAAACGCAAGATGGATGTCAGTGACAGGACTGGGGAAACATACTTTGACGTGGTCTTAAACACATTGGACTAATGAAAACTGGAAACAGCTGAGGACATGGGGATTCCACAGGAGGTTAACGAGGGGGCATGGCACACAGGAGGAGCGGACGAGCAAGGCATGACATACTGCACTTTTAATCAGATTTTTTAGATTTTCTAAGCAATTTTTAAAAGCTTTTTTTTCCATTTTGCCTAGTCTCGGAAATCAGCTACCACATCTTGAATCTCTGATGTAATTTCCTGTTTAAATTTCAAAACGAGCAGAAAATTGCAAAGCAGCAAGGATTTCAGAAGCAAGCAAAAAACTAAGAAATGCGCGAGAAACGGTGACTCGAGCGCGAGGCTGTGAGAAGCGAGCGCTCTTAGTGTCTTTTTTTGCTCGGTTTAGCTATGCATCTGCGCTCTCGTATATTTGGCACTGATCTCACTCCATATGAACTGACTTGTTGAAAAATATGGCAACCAGTGATGGTGCTTAGTTGAAAGTTGGGTGTTCTGCCCAACCATCCATTCTGCTGTCAGTGTTTGCTGTTGAAAATTGCATAGTTGTCCCCTTAATTATATACCTGTGTCAGCAATGGGTGTGGCTTAATTAGTCAATTCCTCTAATTAATAGGAATGTCCATGTATTTTGGTCTTGTGTAAGAAGTTCTAAAGTATAGAAGGTGTTATTTTTGAATGAAGTTAAGTGGTTTCTAGAATAGTACTCATATAGTTAAATAAATGTCATCCAAATTAGTATAAATAAAAATAATATAGCAATAATAAACAGACTGGTGTTTGTATGTCTCTTACACCCAGATCAACATGCTGCTGACTTTCAAACACCATTCAGAGGAAGAAGTGTGTTCTGTGCCAGAGGAAATCAGAGAATCTCTGCAGATGTTTCACAATGACCTTCTGGCTCACTGTGGTCAGTTCCTCCCTTGGATATTCTAAACTAAGGTTAATGTGGTATCAGTCAGTCATTTTAAGTAAAGTGAGATACAGTAATATTTTGATGTAAAGATGTTAGTTACTGTCCATCTACTGTTAAACCTATTTCTATGCATTTTCCTATTCCATGGTCTCAGGTGTGCATATCGAAGAAGAGGAGGAAGAGCAGGAGGAGGACATGTCTCTCAAAGGACGACTTCTTCGTTTGGTGGAGAAGATCAAGAAATTCCGAAGGAGGAAAAGAGATGAAGAGCCAGAGCTTGAGGAAGAAATCAAACCCAGTTGAGACATGTTCATTGGTTTTATTTATTTTTCAGATAGTATCATGCATATTTAAAAACCGTTGCCTCACACTCTAATGCACTGGCGTCCCATCCGGGGTGGATCCCCCCCTGGGGCAGTGGACTGCTGGGATTGGCTCTCCCTTCCCCCCCAACCCTGTAGCGGACAAACAGTTGGAAGATACTGTAGATTGATGGAATGATGCCTCATACCTCAAGAATCTGGAATTAAAATCGGAGGTGGATAGTTCAGGTCTAGAAAGTAATCCAGGCCAAGATTTTGTTTCAACCAACTAGTTGAGTACTCTGTGACTGTGACTCTTTATACTCAACTGCTTGGTTGAACAAAATTCTGGTCTGGAAGAGTGTTGGTAGAGTTTGCATGTTCTCTCCAGGTTTCCTTCAGGTATCCTTGTTTCCTTTCATGTTCCCATGACTTGCATTTGGGCAAGCTATCCATCCATCCATCCATCCATTACCTATACCGCTTTATCCATATGGGTCGCGGGGAAGCTGGAGCCAATCGCAGCATCGTTTGGGCAAGAGGCAGGGTACACCCTGGGCAGGCCGCCAGTCCACCACAGGGCAAGCTAGTATCTCTGAATTATCCACAGTATGTGAGTATGTGCCCTGCAAAGGACTGCGTTCAGTCAAGGGTATTTTCCAGTTTTGTGCTGTCTGGGATAAGCTTCAGAATCCCAGTGTGTCCCTGCATAAATTATTTGACACTTGCACAATTTAGACCAGTGTTTTTCAGCCTGGTCCTTGGGGGACCCCCAGACAGTCCACATTTTTGGCTACTGAGAGGGTATGAGAAATGCTGTGGTTGGTGAGAATGACATGGAAAATAATCACTGAATTAAATGTTTAGCTTGGTAAAGCAAATTTCAGTCCCTAACTCTTACACGTTCCTACAATAATTGTATTACTATGAAAATCACCTGAAATGTGCCTTAGGTATGTAGGTATGAGAGTTACATGAATTGGTACCTTTGATTTGAATGTGAGGGGCATTGGGTAGAGTCTTTCAGGGGCCCAGCCATGTCTTTGTGCTGTCCCACAAATTCCCCCAAACATGTGGAGAACATGTAAACTCCATACACAAAGTGATGTCATTAAGTTAAAATACTAACTATATGCTGCACTGCCCAGCAGCTTCAGTATTTAATCATAAAATGTGACATGTTTAATTATAAAATGTAAGCATGCACATCCTGATCTCTTACTGAATGTAGGCTTTAATGGCAACCTGTCTCTGTTTTCAACCACTCCTGTGTCAAAGGCACTCTACAAGAGCTTATATCTCACACCATGATCCACTGGGCCCAGGAATCCTTTATCCAGAACCCAGAGCTGGTGCGCCTTATGTTCAGCCTGCTCCACCGGCAGTACGACGGACTTGGGGAGTTGATCCGTGCACTGCCGAAAGCCTACACCATCAACAGCGTATCAGTGCAGGACACCATGGATTTGCTGGAATGCCTAAGCCAGATACGCTCGCTGCTCATCGTCCAGATGGGACCTGAGGAGGAGAGACTCATGATCCAGAGCATTGGGTTGGTCAACAGAATGTGCCGATACCTGAAGGAAAATACCCATCTGTTTAATTTGGATGACCATATTAAACAATTCAATTTCAGGAGAATGAAATATATTTCTAATCAAACACTTTCTCGGTCAGGAACATCATGAGCAACAGGGTATTCTATCAGCACCCCAACCTGATGCGTGCTCTGGGCATGCATGAGACCGTCATGGAGGTCATGGTGAATGTGCTGGGGGGTGGAGATTCCAAGGTATTCTTTCTTAATCACGCTCATTCACAATCCCATACACTCAGTATCTGATTACATACACTCACTATTTGAAATTGCTTACTGATATATAGTTAAGAAAAACATCCTTATTAAAGCTTTCTTCTAGACAATTTATACATTTTTCGATTGTCTTTGGACTGGTATATGGTAATAGTAAAGGTTGGCAGTGGTAATTTCAGGTTTGTCCATTGACTTGAAAAATTGTCTTACTCATACCTAGATGGCATTGCCTACTATAGTGGATTAGCAGTTATCAATGGTATCTTTTTGGTTAGCTGTGCCCACCACTGCATGTGAGTACTGTGTTGCGCTACAACATCACTAGGTGATAGGAATTTTTCAGCTCCATTATAGTCTTATGAGACCCCCGTTAAATATCCGTCGTTGACTGAAACATCGTTATGTGGTGCATGACTACATAAAGTTTTATTCGGTAAATGGAGTATACAAACCATACTTAATTTATAGTATAAAGGAGCTGATTTTGTATACTTCTTTATAATCTATACTTATGCAATGTTTTTAACTAATTGTCTTCCTAGGAAATCCGCTTTCCACGGATGGTGACCAATTGCTGTCGCTTCCTTTGTTATTTCTGCCGAATCAGTCGGCAGAACCAGCGCTCCATGTTTGATCACCTCAGCTACTTGCTTCAGAACAGCGGCATTGGTTTGGGTGAGGGAAGATGCCACACATTATTCAATAAAGTAAAATCAGGCATAATTATCTATCTATATAAGCATCTATAATGCTGCACTCCGCCATGTGTAATGAAGGTGATGGAACACAGGTAGATCTCACATGGTGTGCTTTTCAGGAATGAGAGGCTCGACACCTCTGGATGTAGCGGCAGCGTCTTGCATTGATAACAATGAGCTTGCCTTAGCTCTGCAGGAACAGGACCTAGAGCAGGTATGAGATACTACCCTCTAATACCTCATATATAAGACTTATTTTTTCTCTTCATTTTTATAAATACCAATAAGAACCAGGAGCGGGGCCACAGGGGTACTTTCCTCAGCTGAAAGCTGATTGGTCAGCTGTGTCCCATCCTCTGTCACTCCCCAGTTCAAAACTTATCATTGGGTAATGCTAAAGTTGTCCATTCTATATTACAGCTCCTCTTATGCCCCCAACCTTAAAAAAAATGTGAATTTCCCCTGACAAGAATGCATATTTTTTCTTTCCATATTTCTGTGTGCCAGGTGGTGAAATACCTTGCAGGTTGTGGGCTACAGAGTTGTCCCATGCTCTTGTCTAAAGGCTATCCTGACATTGGCTGGAACCCCTGTGGCGGAGAGCGATACCTTGACTTCCTCCGTTTTGCTGTTTTTGTCAACGGTGTGTTTGTACATACTAACACCTGTCTGTAGCTGACTGATGTTGTCATTAAATGTCTACCACACATATCAATGCAATAAGTATTGTGAAACCACAATGACGGAATATATTATTTTTTGGCCACTTCTTTCCTTTCTCCACCAACTAGGAGAGAGTGTGGAAGAGAATGCAAATGTGGTGGTACGTCTGCTGATTCGAAGGCCCGAGTGCTTTGGGCCGGCCTTGAGAGGGGAGGGCGGCAATGGTTTGCTGGCTGCCATTGAGGAGGCCATTAAAATATCAGAAGATCCAGCTCGGGATGGACCCACTGTTAAAAAGGACAGACGATTCCCCATGTGAGGCCTGACTTGCTTGCAAAGGGATGATTTTGATTAGGGTTGCCATAAGGTGCAGATTTACATACCCATGTATATCTCTTATGACGGCAGGTTTGGTGGGGAAGAGCAGCAGGAGGAGAACAGGGTACATCTTGGGAATGCCATCATGTCTTTTTACGCCGCTCTCATCGATCTGCTGGGCCGTTGTGCCCCTGAAATGCATGTGAGTCTGCTTTTGTGACTGGAAAGCATCGAGTATTACTAAAGAATTAGCATTTGTAAATTCCAAGCTAATGGTCCCTGTTGAAAAAAACAGCTTAAGCTATTTAACCTGGTTGACCAACTTGTGATAGTTAGCCATCTTAAGGTATGTTTTCACAGGTTACACTTTGAGGGGATGTGAATAATGTAGTAGTACATGCTTACTTAATGCATTAATTAACCAGTAACTAAGTGTTAGTTACATACTGTTCCAATGCTTGTTCATAGTTAACAGTTAAGACTTCACTTGAGGGGGCAAACATTACTCGTTTGCTCATTGACTCATTTGCTACTCTAGAAGTCAAGAGTTCAGTAACTAGCATTTTTTGTTTTGGTTGCTCCTGCTTAATAGCTAATCCAAGCGGGTAAAGGTGAGGCTTTGAGAATCAGGGCCATCCTGAGATCACTTGTGCCCATTGAAGACCTGGTGGGCGTGATCAGCCTGCCTTTCCAAATCCCAGCCTTTGGGAAAGGTGAGGAAAAAGACACGATCATGTGTTTGAGCAAAAAATTCAAAACAATTCTGCTTTTTTTTTTTGTCTTTGAAATAGTTACTGGAAAAATAGTTGGAAGTCAATTGTAAACATTGAACTTAATGCAATACATGCAATATTAGCTTGTCTAATTTTAACTCAATTTTATATTTCTATTCATATTTAATTTTGAAAGCCATATTTGTTTCTTGGTTCATTTATGCTGCTCTTCGTGGCCAGCTTACTACAATGAGCAAGTTGGGGGAGGTGTAAAGAGAATTTCCCCACAGGGATCAATAAAAGTATCAATTATTATTTTCTTTTTGGGAAGTTATTATGTTAATATGTTGTTATTGTATTGCTGGTGGACAATTCCAGTTTCCATCGGGCCTCCATGAGGTTCAGTCTTATCTCATTTCCTTTTTAGACGGCAGTGTCATCGAACCAAAGATGTCAGCCAGCTTCGTGCCGGATCACAAGGCCCCCATGGTGCTCTTCTTGGACAGAGTCTACGGCATTGACAACCAGGACTTCTTGTTGCATGTGCTGGAAGTTGGTTTCCTTCCAGACATGAGGGCTGCAGCCTCCCTTGATACAGTGAGTTTCAGCTATTGTCTGGTTTTCAGTCAACAAATTTGTTTTCGTTAGTGTCTCTTATGTATACGACTGTCTGTCCTTATTGACTTGCCATGGATGAATCATTGCATCTTTATCACTCTAACTAACAGGTTCTCTGTCTCCACTCACCAGGCGGCGTTCAGCACCACGGAGATGGCCCTGGCCCTTAACCGCTACCTTTGCCTGGCCGTATTGCCCCTCATCACCAAATGCGCCCCGCTTTTTGCGGGCACTGACCACCGTGCCATTATGATCGACTCCATGCTTCACACCATTTATCGGCTGTCACGTGGTCGCTCTCTCACAAAAGCCCAGAGGGATGTCATTGAAGAGTGCCTTATGTCGCTATGCAAGTATGTCTCCGTGGCCTCCCTAATCATTCTCCGCCAGTTCATCTCTGTTTGTTTCTTGTGTTTCTGCTATGAATTTATCAAAATGAGATATGTGATCGATAAGGCACAATGCAATTTTAACAACATTTACCAAATAACGAATTGGAGACTCTAAGCTAGCTAAAGTGAGCACGAAACAATGTGCTAGTCTTGAAAATTTTTAAGAGTATGTATCTTTGTTTACATAAACCAGTCTAAACAATATATGTGTGGCATGTTCTACATCCTTTTACTATAAACGGCCAACCGTTGATAGCCAAAATGCGCATACAGGTTATTGATAAATTATGATCACTCATGGGGCTAGCTTCATTACTCTGCTTAAAATTACAATATGAAACCCAAGGAATTATTGTATGCCCCTAACACATCTTTCATTTAATTCTCAATACCCATCGTTTCCTTTTGAATCTGTCCCCCAGGTATCTGCGGCCTTCTATGCTTCAGCATTTGTTGAGGAGGCTAGTGTTTGATGTACCCATACTGAATGAATACGCGAAGATGCCACTTAAGGTAGAGCACTGCTTGTTTTAATACTTTGCTGGAGAGATTACAATACAGCCTAAGTATAACCTGGAAACTAGGAGCTGAAGGTAGATCAGCAGATCAACAAGGTTCCTGGTATACTGAAAAAATTAAAACATGGGGAGTTCTAGACCATCTTTAAGTGTTCTGCAAACCCTCACATAAGTCATATTTAAGTAAGTTGGATGTATCCACCATACCATTCAAGATGCCTGAATTTTTAATCCCAGTCTGGCCCTCATAGCAAAGCCACAAGCTAAAAATATACTAGTAATACATATTAATGAACATATATTAATCAAATGAGAAGATAAAATGTGAACTTTTGTTAATACTTAACCTCTACATGTCTTTTTTTTTTTTTTTTTTTTTTTTTTTTTGCTTATATCCAGTTATATGTTAAACGAGAGCTGCCTGTAGTGCTAACTGGCAACCACAACCATGCTGTGATCAAATATGCAGCTTTTACTGCAACCAAAGCATTATATTCAAATTTGTGTTATATTGAATTGCTTTATATCTAAGCTACTCTGTATTTTACTCGGTTTTGGAAAAAATGTCTTTGTAGTATTATTTTCAGTTAAATATATATATATTCATACATGATGTCATTTTGTCATTTATTCTGGTGACTTTTGAAAGCTGTTGACAAATCACTATGAACGCTGCTGGAAGTACTACTGCCTGCCCAATGGCTGGGCCAATTTCGGGGTGTCTTCAGAGGAGGAGCTGCATCTCACCAGGAAACTCTTCTGGGGCATTTTTGAATCCTTAGCCCACAAAGTAAGGACCTTACTTTCAGAACTATTATTGAATATCTTAGAATTACACAAACCGGGACCACTGGTGAATTTTCAAAGTGATACCATAACAATGATCAACAGTGCTGATACTAAATTAAATACTATCCATTCAGAAAAATGCCAATAATGGCTGTTCCTATAAAAATAACTATTAATAAGGCTACTACTAATCATGATCCCCTGTCTTTTATTTTTACAGAAGTACGATGCAGAGCTGTTTAAAATCGCAATGCCATGTATCTGCGCCATTGCTGGTGCCATCCCCCCTGACTATGTAGATGCCAGTTACTCTTCCAAGACTGAAAAGAAGGCCTCTGTTGACGCTGAGGGAAATTTTGACCCTAAACCAGTGGAGACCACAAAGTAAGTGTGCATAATGAGTGTGGGTTTAAGGGAACATCTGAGAGGGTTGAGTGAAGAAGGAGATGGTGTGGCTCAGCGGACTGGCAGTCGGTGTCCGTCATCAGAAGGTTTTCAGTTCAAATCCCCCGTTTGGACGTTGGGTACTCAATCGAGACTGTTAACTCCAAATGCTCCATGGACTGGTTGACCCTGCTCTCTTAGTAAATAAAAGGATCTGCAAAGTAAAAGAAAAGAGAAATAGTGTATTTATGATTGTATAGAGGAAATAATTCTGGAGTTACTCTTACATATTGTGTTTGTTTATATTCACTGCAAACATTAATATGGTAGTGCTGTTCTTTGATTGTAGCACCATCATCCCTGAGAAGTTGGATGCTTTCATCAACAAATATGCAGAATACACTCATGACAAGTGGGCTTTTGAGAAGGTGAGTTTCTTCTTAGCGCCCACTGGGGTCTAGCATCTTAGATGTTCAGTAATTATGCCATTGCCACACAGAGCGGTTCCTAAAAATCTCTCGTTAATGTTCCCTAGCTATTAATATTATTTAAAATGCTAATTTGATAATGAACAAAATGTATCTGTGTTATGCACTCAGTTGTCTGTTTATTATGTGTACCTGCTTGCTAATGCAAACAGCCTGTCCCTTCAAACAGCTAAGCACGTAGTCTCAACTGAATGCATGCAGTAGACAAACAGGGTCAAGAGGTTCGCTTAATATTCACCTAATCATTAGAATAGGTCAGGTCGCTGATTTAGTAGAGTTTGAATGTGGTTCTGATTACTGGTGCTGCATGTGGTGGTTTTAGTTCTCAGAAACAGCTGCTTTCCTGGGATTTTGGCACAACAAAGTGTCCAGAGTATACCAAGAATGACGTGATGAATAAAGAATGCCCATTTAATGCCCACCCTTTTTTATGATAAAAAAAACATCCTAATGAGAGAGAACAGAAGAGAATGATTACACTCCTTAAAGCTAACAGGAAGGCCACAAGTGCAAAAATAACAGCTCAAGACAACTACGGCGTATCAAATGCACAACTCGTTTACTTTTAAAGCGGTTCTAAGGGCAAACGTGGGACAGTGCTATTTATCTATTGAGATAAAAAAAAATTGGCCCTGGACTTTGGGGCCCTCCTCAACCCCACAGTAAATTTTGTTGAGGGGGGGGGTGGTTTCCCACCATAAATTTTGCCAGCCCACATACTCTTTGGTGCACCAGGAAAATGCCCAGCATGCCAGATGGCCAGTCCCGCCCTGCCTAGTCCTGGCCAGGTGTATGTAAATGCCTTTCAGTGCATGATGCTGTAACTTCGTTTCTTCCTGTCGCTCTCCCTGCTCTTAGATCCAGAGTAACTGGACATACGGAGAGCTGCTGGATGAGAATGCGAAGACTCACCCCATGCTCAGACCATACAAGACGTTCTCTGAGAAGGTTACAGGCACTAGGCAGTCGTAATTGAGTCACACTGTCGTGTCCCTCTGCCAAACCTTATTTCAGTTGTCAATATTTTACTACTTTAATTTTATCACAGTTTTAAGGACTATCACAGTGACATCAAAAGCATGTACAACGAGTGTCTCTTTGTTTGCATCACATCTCTTCTTGCCTCAGGACAAGGAGATCTACCGCTGGCCTATAAAGGAGTCCATCAAGGCGATGCTAGCCTGGGAGTGGACGCTGGATAAAGCCAGAGATGGGGAAGATGATAAGACGGAGAAGAAGAAGACAACCCGCAAGATCTCACAGACAGCACAGGTAAAGACAAAGAAGAAAGAAATACCAGGTGGCTTTACAAGGAATGTGGCTTTGTGTGATAAGTCAATGTTTCAAATCATTTGGGCTTTTGCTTTGCAGGCGACCTACGACCCAAGCCACGGTTATAATCCCCAACCCATTGATGTCACAGGCATGGCTCTGTCTAGAGAGTTACAGGTACCAAAAGGGGTCTGAGAGCTCTGGGTGCATAAAGCAAGTTCTGCTGAAGCTGTTCTAAAATCCTGCTTCCCTCTCTGCAGGCTATGGCGGAACAGCTGGCTGAGAACTACCACAATACTTGGGGCAGAAAGAAGAAAGTGGAATTACAGGCCAAAGGTCAGGGCAACATCATCTGGATTTTAACAAAAGCATAATGACAGTAAAAACCAGGCAAAGCAGCTTCTAATAATAAATCAGTTGATCGCTGTTAGTTATGCCCTGAAAATATCTTAATTCGATTGCCGTGTGCATGGGTCAGGGGTCACCAACCTTTTTGAAACTGAGAGCTACTTTATGGGTACTGAGCCATACGAAGGGCTGCCAGTTTCATACACTCTTCATAAATAAATTTGCTCAGTTTACCTTTAGTTATATATTATTATTATTAATGATTAATGATGCTCATCGATGTGACGACACTACGTTTATGATTTTATCAATAAAATTATAAAATTTCGTGTTGGTGACCCCTGCTTTGGGTAGTGTATGATTATTGTATGCGTCGTCACTCGTAGGAGGTGGAACCCACCCCTTGCTGGTGCCTTATGATACCTTAACTGCAAAAGAGAAGGCGAGGGACAGGGAAAAAGCTCATGAGCTTCTCAAATTCCTGCAGCTCAACGGATACGCCGTCACTAGGTAATGCCGTCACAATTAGCACGATCAGCCGTCGAGAATTTGTTAGACTATCCAAGAAAGTGGTATCGTGTTAAAATTAAATTCATGACCATGTCCCTCCTTCAGAGGACTGAAGGACATGGAGTTGGATACTTCTTCTATTGAGAAGCGTTTCGCGTATGGCTTTCTGCAAAAGCTGCTGAAGTGGATGGATATCGCACAGGAGTTCATCGCCCACCTAGGTACTAAAGATTAACATACTAAATGGGACCCTAGAAATCTGGGTAGGTTTAGAAAAAGAAGTACATTTGAAAGACTATCAATAAGCCTTAGGATCTACCTTAGGATTGTATGATTATATCAAATTTATAATCGAGAATTATACAAGTATGACTAGTCGATTTGCATTGTACTTTGGTTAAATTGGCACAGCAATAAAAGCAGTACCAGATTTACCTGTTCAAGATGGCCAATTTGTGAGTTTGAAGAATGCTGATGTGGTTTGATGGGAATCACAGGTAGCATTTCATGTATGTATGCAGAGGCTGTGGTGAGCAGTGGGAGGGTAGAGAAGTCGCCACATGAGCAAGAGATTAAATTCTTTGCCAAGGTAAGATGATGTTACGCTGGTTATCGACACCACATAAATGTGTTTATACCTTCGTGTGGTATTCCTTATATATATATATGTGTATGTGTGTGTATACTGTATGTATGTGTATGTATATTACATACAGTATATATGTATGTAATATATATACACATAGTATATACACACACAGGGGTGGGACAATGAAACTGAAACACCTCCTCAAGGTTTCACGCCTATATATGCACAACTTGATGGCCAGTCTTCACTGATTGCATATTCCATCAGTAGGAGCACAGTGTGAAGGTTGAATTAGCAGAGCACTATGGTGCTAGCAACACAAATCTTGAGATGTGGACAATGTGTTGCTCTCTGAGTCCACCTTCACTGTCTTTCCCACATCCGGGAGAATTATGGTGTGGAGAAGCCCCAGAGAGGCTTATCACCCAGACTACTGCGTGCAGCACAGGAGTGGATCATTGATGGTTTGGGCTGCAATGTCATGGCATTCCCTAGGCCCACTACTTTTTCTAGATGTCAAGGACCGCTGAACCATTGTGGAGGACCGTGTTCACCCAATGGTTCAAACATTGTACCTTGAAGGTGGTGCTGTGTATCAGGATGATAATGCACCAATACACATGGCAAGACTGGTGACAGAGTGGTTTGATGAACATGAAAGTGAAGTTGAACATCTCCCATACCCTGTGCAGTCACCAGATCTGAATATTATTGAGCCACTTTGGGGTGTTTGGGAGGAGCGAGTCAGGAAACGTTTTCCTCCAACAGCATCATTCCCAAGACAAAAGGAAGCCCTACACCATAATAATCAATTATTGGGGTCTAAAACCAGGTGTTTGTGTACATACTGACATATATACGCATATATCAGCAGTTGCATTAATAAGTTATGTTTTATACCACAGATCCTGTTACCCCTGATAAACCAGTACTTTAAGAACCATTGTCTATACTTCCTCTCCACTCCTGCCAAAGTGCTTGGCAGTGGAGGCCTTTCATCCAACAAGGAGAAGGAGATGATCGCCAGGTACTCGCCTCACTCAGTCCCACAGAGCTACACAAAGGCTGTTAATACAAACTTGACCACAAATGCAGACTTGCTGTTTTCTCTGATAACTGCAAAATATTCCATTTGTTGTACATCAGGTAGACATTTATCATTATTCAGAATCAAAATTACTGTTTAACCATGAAAATCACAATGTGTTTGACCTGTCTTATGTCAGTCAGATTTCAGAAGTCAGTTGGTGGTAACTGGAAGATATCACAAGGAAGGAAGTCATTTCTGAACAATAATTTGTTTAGAGATAAATTTAAGACATTGAAACTACACAGTGGTTTATATGTGGGATTTCATTTTTTTTCCAAGTTTTTTTTGTGTTTAAATACACCTTGTTAGGACAGTTTCTGGGCTGAAGGTGCAGATGCCTTCTTGGCCAGTTTGTGATGCACTTTCTTATAAAACATTGGTAACACTTTACTTGATGGGACACAAATAATATAGTAGTATGCTCTTAGTTGTATATTAATTAACCACAAACTTAGTCTTAGTTACATACTAACCTAATGCTCGTTCATCATTAATGAATCATGACACATCTTTCATCTCAAGCACGATTCATGATTTGTACTTCAGCAATAACTGAGTCACTTATGTAGCAGTTAAGTATTTGTGCCCCCTCGAGTAAAACATTACCAAAACATTACATTAAAATGTAAATAAAGAGTGGGCTGTTTAAAATGTACCTGATAATTCAGTGCTGTTACGTATCTCCACACCATTACAGTTTAGCCTATATGTACCGTTAATGAACACGATAGTTTTCTCATTTGCGTTCTACCCCCCATCCGGCTGGTTTACTCCTCTCCCTGTCTTCATCTTTTGAGCTCACTCCTCTGTTCTGCACCTGTGGTCACCTTTCTCTTCCCTTGCCTCAATGTTTCAATGTTTCTCTTCCTTGCTTCCTGTCTTTCTTTTTCTCTTCCTCCCGATCTCCTGCTTTAGTATCTTCTGTAAAATGGCTGCTCTGGTGAGACACAGAGTTTCTCTTTTTGGTAAGAAACCCGCATGCTTGTTCTTGCCATTTTCCTCGTTCTTGTTCTCTGCTGTTTCTGTCGTCTTTGATTGACATGCCTTCCGTATATTTCTTCCTGCCATCCTTAAGAATAGTTTTTGTTCTCATTCTCCAGTACTTATGTATATTATCCCTTTTCCGTTCCCCTGCCTCTTTCTCCTCAAGTGACTTCACTGTGAACATTGTGGGCTTCTCTCACTAGCTTGGCTGTAGCATATCTCCTCTCCACAGAGACGGCCATGAAATTGTGCAGGGACACCCCTAATTTCTGTCTCAAAGGTCTATGCTCCAGGGGTTAATCATCAAAAATATGGCACATGATATTATATAAAGCTCGATTTCGATCACCTAGAATTCAGTTACTAATTTGGTTGTATGACTGCAGGGATGGTGGAGAGGCAGGGATACGCTGACAGATTCGGGGGGGGCAGGACTTGATAGGGGCCATTGAATATGTAAAAGTACACTTAAAATTGGGTGGGGGCTCCCGAGGTGACATTCTGTCATGAGGCCCAGAATTTCTAGGTGTGCCAACTAAGTTGGCAGCCATTCTATAATGTATTAAATTCTATCAAAAACATTGCTAAGTACTGGAGTATGAAACAATGAGTAGGAAGTATTGGAGTACAAAGTACCTTTTGGGTAAGGCCAGCATGGAGGGAACTGGCCTTTTTTGAATTGCAGTTTTGCTAATATTTTTTCCGGAGTTTCCCAAAATGAGTCTATAAGCTAAAATAAATTGCAACACAGGACACAGTGCTGCTGTTTAATCTAGTGAACTTGAAGTAGTACTACTTTTTTGCTATGCTACCTTCACTAATTCTCTTCTGTGTTTATCCACTAGATGCTATTATTAAAATAGTTGCACTTAATAATTCTTTAACTAGAAATGCTTTAATTTTGCCCTGAATGTAATACTAAAATACTGTGTTTCTTGCAGTTTTGTATCAGACAACCTGGTCACTACCTTTGTTTGTATGGTTGCTTTTGCATTAACGATTCTGCCCTTCATATTGTGTACAGGGACAGATGCCTCTGCTATCGTCAACTGTCTGCACATTCTTGCGCGATCCTTGGATGCAAGGTATAGTTCTTTGTCCATCATGGACAGCTGGAACTAGGGTGGGTCAAGTGAAGGAGCTTTATTGTCATTTTACACGTGAAATGAAACTGAGTTATTGATTAAACAGTCAATAACGGAATGTAAGATGGGCCTGTTTTATACCAAAAAAAAACATGCTTTCTGTATTTTACAAAAATTTGCTATTGCTTTACTTTGTTTCTCTTTTTTTTCTGTGCCTCAGGACAGTAATGAAGTCAGGGCCTGAGATTGTCAAGGCAGGACTAAGGTCCTTCTTTGAGAGCGCTGCAGATGACATTGAGAAAATGGTAGAGAACCTCAAACTTGGCAAAGTATCAAACCGTAGCCAGGTGAGACATTTTTACCGTGAAGTTATTCACTTTTTATTTCTGTACTTGTTGGAGTTGTTGCCACACTGCTAGATTACTAATTCAATTTGCTTATGTCAAATAGCAGGTGAAGGGTGTATCTCAAAACATCAACTACACTACTATAGTGCTGCTCCCTGTGCTCACTTCCCTGTTCGACCACATTGCTCAGCACCAGTTTGGAGACGATGTCATGTGTAAGTCAATGTTGAAACAGTGACCAGCAGATCTTTAAAAATGTAGTTCTGTAGAACATGTCACTAAACGTCTAATATCATATGGAACTAGGGCTGGACAATATGCCCTAAATATGATATCACAATATTTTCACGATTTTGATATTTATCATGATAGTCTAAAATTCTTTTGTAGAAAACAATAAAATGTGCTAGGTGACTTGGAGATTTTATAATTATGATAACCATGCATTTTTACAAATAGTTGGAATAATGGAGCATGTGATGATAGATGATGGTAACAACAGAATCATACCTTATTGTAAAAATAGTGCATTACAACTGTTAGTTATGCCAGAAAAGAAATGTTTAGGCTACATCACAATACTCAAGATATTCAAATCGATGACAACATGCCTGTTCATAGTCTTGATACAATATTTTCTCAATATATGGCCCAGTCCTATATGGGAGCATCTGTGAGTGACCAAATAATTAAACACTGTGTTTTGGTCTACAGTGGATGATCTGCAGATGTCATGCTATCGCATTATGTGTAGCATCTATTCACTGGGCACCGTTAAGAATCCGCATGTTGAAAGGTGAGTTGGTACCTCTCTTTGTGTCAGACTATGGACTATAAAAATGTTGCGGTGCTTGGGAATGGGTGAGGACAGAGACTTTGACGCTCCTACAGGCAGAGACCAGCCCTGGGGGAGTGTTTGGCTCACCTGGCAGCAGCCATGCCTGTTGCGTTCCTGGAACCGCATCTTAACGAGTACAACGCCTTCTCTGTATACACCACAAAGACGCCTCGCGAAAGAGCCAGTGAGTTCCTCACCCTTATTCTTTCACTTTATCGTCTTTGTATCTTCATTTATCTTTTTCTCTCAATGTCCTTGTGCAGTCTTGGGTCTGCCAAGTCAAGTACAAGAGCTGTGCCCAGACATACCTGAACTGAATATTCTAATGAAGGAGATTGGGGATCTGGCTGAATCGGGGGCCCGTTACACGGAGATGCCCCATGTCATTGAAGTCACCCTACCCATGCTGTGCAACTACTTGCCTCGCTGGTGGGAGAGAGGTTTGGAGAATTTCCCTGAGCATGAAGGACAACTGTGCACTGAAGTCACCTCAGAGCACCTTAATCAGCTGCTGGGAAGCATCATGAAAATTGTGGTCAACAACTTAGGCATTGATGAGGCATCCTGGATGAAGAGACTTGCTGGTGAGGAGACGTCGTATTGTAATATAAAGTGACAATGAGGAGAGGTGGATTTTGTGTAATAGTCGATTTTTCTTCTAAACTGTAAACCAAATCTGCAGTTGAAAGCAGGTGTCTACATAGGGAACTTCTGGAGATTTCAAGAGTGCATCCAACATTCCCCCCTTTTACGCGAAATCAAATTATCTGTTTCAAGTTTTATATACAGTACTTAAATTGAAAAATAGAAGTGAAGAAATGGTACATTTTAATTTGCGTGCCAAAACGGGTTCTCTGCCCATAGTTCTCTCTCGCTGGGTCCTGCCTTCTTGATCTCAGTAGCATCATCTTCGTCAATTCTTTGTTTATGCTAGAAGTCCAAATCATGCCTCATTCACACGGTGGAGTTCTCCGGCGTAACAACTGTGTTTACTAGCAGTGCTTTTCCTTTGTGTGTTTAATAACGCTATTTTATTATTTTTTTTAATTACTGTTTATTTTTATTAGAGTGCACATTTACCCTATTAATAGGAAGACAATGTGGTATCAGTATTGTAGTGCCAGTGAGTTGGCCTCCATTAGCATTTCCCAGCAAGCCCTGTGAGCTATGTAAATAGCCCCTGTATGTATGTGTTATTGTAAATATTTGTTGTGTTCCCAATTGTTGTTTGTCCCATTGCCTGTGTCTTGGTGAATCCTGTCCGATCCTCACGTGTGTCTATCTATTGTACAGCTACTCATCGTGTGTGTGCCTCGTGTGACTGTCCAGAATCAGACCTCCCTGCATTTCCCTGGTATTGAAGTTGAGGTTGATGCTTGTTTTTAGATCTTGTAAGGGCTAAAACAAAGGAGCTCATCTTGTTCCTGCGCCCTGTGATTCTTGGGTCTGCTGACTGCTTCGTCAGTGTCAGAAGTGGGTTGACGGGAGTGGCCTATCTGGTGCTGCTGGTTCTCCACTATGTTATTCCGCAAGCCCAGCAGACCTGCAGTGGACTGTGTTAGTGGCAGATCGGGAGAAGCGGAGGGGCCACCAGGCAATGCTTCTAGCGTAAACAAAGGAATGACTCAAATGATGCACTGTACTCCCCCCCCCATAATGCTAACTTTAAAAACTTTGGAATGCTTGTCATGATCCAAGAGGAATCACTGTCCTATGTCTGTGTTCTGCCATCATCAGTTTTCTCCCAGCCCATCGTGAGCAGGGCTAAACCGGAGATGCTCAAGTCTCACTTCATACCCACCATGGAGAAGCTGAAGAAGCGCACAGGAAAGGTGGTGGCCGAAGAGGAACATCTACGCCTAGAGGGCAAGTCGGAGGGGGACCAGGAGGACGGCACGATCCGCGACGAGTTCGCTGTGCTTTGCAGGGACCTCTATGCTCTCTATCCCTTACTCATCCGATACGTGGACAACAACAGGTAAAGAGGAAAAGTAGAATATGTGTTTAATCCGATATCCGCACTTCCTGCATGGTCCCACAATATGGCTTTTACATTCATATGGCTGAACCAGGGGCAGAGCCAGACCCTGTGCAATGGGGAGGGCCAGACTAGACCCAGAGGTTTTATTAGGGTGGCAATTTTGCCAACTGGCCGGGGAAGGCTCAGTATGTTTTGCCAATGGGGGGTGCTTTAGTACAGTTTGCTGATTGCGAGCATTATCCATTAATCATATTGCGATCGACTTTGCAACAAGCCACAATCAACTGATCAGCGAGCTGAGAAGCTTTGGCTAACAGTAATACATGTCCCAGATTTTCTTTTTTATTTTTTAGTCATGGGTTTAATATGGGGGCGGACATACATTAATTTCCGGGGGGGGGGCATAGCCACCCCTTGCCTGGACTTGAACTTGGATTACTTAGATACATTTTCCTACATTCAATGCGTCTCTGTCTTAGGGCAAGGTGGTTAACCTGCCCAGACCCTGACGCAGAGGAGCTTTTCCGGATGGTGGGAGAGGTTTTCATTTTTTGGTCAAAGTCTCATGTGAGTCTTTACTCATTACCACCGTTTAGACTCGTCACATTTGCTTTCCCTTCTAACGAAATATTATCGTCTTGATTCGTTTTCTCATACTTACTCTCTTTTCCTTCGTAGAATTTTAAACGCGAGGAGCAGAACTTTGTGGTGATGAATGAGATCAACAACATGTCCTTTCTCACCGCTGACAGTAAGAGCAAGATGAGCAAGGTGAGGTCAGAGATACTAGGCTGATTATGTGTGATTGATAGATTGTGTTCGTTTGTGGGATGCCAGTTGAAATGATTTGGGTTAAGGTCTGGGTATGAAATGCAACTATAGCAGCATAGCAAATAGTACTGTATAGTGGTACATAGGGTAGTTTTCGACATGTTTGAGGTTAAGACTTTCTAGTTTCATGTAAAAAGAGGATTTTAAATACCCTCGTCTGTGAAGCAACTGTGTTGCTACTATATTGCATTGAGTGAAGAACGGAGTCTGTGATGGAAAAAGAAGAGATATGAGTGAGAGCAAAGTGATTCTGTAGCTGCCCCTTCTTTGAATGTGAGTGAACATCCTAAGGTATGCCACACTGAGAGAATTCGATCAGAAATAGTAACAGAAGTATGCATCTCGTATATAACTTTGTGGCCATTCTCTGTGTTTCGCATTGATTTTCCATCTGCTGTGTCTTCACCTGCGGTCTGAGGTCATTTGCTCTTTAGGTGAGGTCAGTGTGTGTCGCTGATGAGCCCCTGCAGGTGTATTAATGGTATTCTCTCTCTGACTGTCTCCTGTCCTGTCTCTGTGTTGACGCTGGGTCGCTAGGCCGGGGCCGCTGAGGTTAGATTCTGTTCCTGCACGACAGCTGTGCTGACCGCATGGCACCTCATGTTTCGAGGGTCTTTCATCAACCCCTTCCGCGCGTCACCGCGCTGAGCCGCCAAGCACACTGGTGCACATGGGTGACACTCTAGTTTAATGGCTTACTGTCTTCCCACGCCCCACATAGATGGGATGTATCTTGATTGAATTGTTGTCCTGTGTTGTTTTGCACCCATTTTGAACAAGATGCACGTTAGGCACAGAAGTCGTAAGTGGTCTGTGACGTGCTACGTTACCTGGAGACAGGATAGCAGGCACACCGAGACGGTGGGCGGCCTGCTGTCCTGCCAGTGTGTGATGGGTGAGGTGGGAGGGGCGTGATGAAAGCCCTCTGCAGTGGAGACAGGCTTGCGCCACTTGGCTTCACGATGGTCTTTTGGAGGCACGGAAGCACGCCATGGAGACCCTCAGTGCAGCTGCTCAAGCTGAGTCCATCATCCTGCCCATGAGTTTGCATTCAGTTGGTTTTCTTGTTTGATGGAAATATTCATGTCTACCTCTCCTTTTTTCTTGTTGATGGTTGGTCTTTTTAGAACCGGATGTCCGTGTCACAATGGGGGTCTCGTTTCCATCGTCATCCATTGTCGGCCCCTCCTCCTATTAATTTCATTGTCCTATTAACTCCAAGTGAATCCCTCTAACTTAGATAACCTCATTTCTTCACCGGTGTTTAACCTTTGATCTAACTCTTGCCAATGGTTGTGTATTTGTAGAGGGTTTAAAAGGGGGGAAGGAGACGAGGTTACCCTCTATAACAAAATGAGGAATCCAGCCTTATGGGAAGCTGTGCTCTCCTTGATTTATCTCCCGTTCCCCTCTCAAATCACATTTAACGATAACACAGGTAAAATGGATCTTTCCCAGACTGTCCCCTGAAATGCGTTACTTTCAGTCCCACGTAAGACCAGGCATTACAGCCAAGAAGTATGTGAGAGAGCAAGAAACGGTACATTTGTCGCAATCCTCAAATCATTTTATTAAGATCTATGTTTCTTTTGTTCTTGATTTAAGGAAAGCTGAATTGACTATTTTTTTTTTGTACCTGTCCTCTGCACAGATGGACAAATCCAATTCTCCCATTTACAAAATGTCTTCTCCACTACTATTGATCGGCCAAGGCATATGTCGATATCATAGCCCACAGGTCCCGCCTTGTTATGAATCACACTTACATTGTCACAACCTACAGACCAGATAAGGTGTGCTAATGACACCAGATTAGGACAGGAGCCACAGATCGTTGGCGCACTGGGTCGGATTCCGAGGACTTGCACTTGTTTTGATGTGTTGTGCTGGGGAGAGAGGCTTGCATTGCTGTCTGTGTGGTACTAACATTGTTTATCTGATGTACACTGCAGCACCATGTTTAAAGATCATATTTCACCTAAATTAACTGCACCTGGATTCCCAAATCATCTTAGACATGGTGATAATGGGAGGACACTGGTTATATGTTTGAGTGGAATGCTAAGGCTTTTAGCTTATTTGTATTATTTTAATCATATTCCTTTCCACTCACTGATTATAAATGGAAATAATCGTATCCCTTTCCTTTCTCCTTCCTTGACCCAACTCCCTCACCCATCTCTTTCTTCTCAGTGTAGTTTAACACTTAAAAATACCTCATCATCCTCCTGCTTCTCAGACTGTCAGCAAAAAGTGGAATATATAAAAGGAAGTGTCTAAATCATAAATCATAATGAAATTGAACAAAGGCATTTTAATTTATTCTGCTCCAGATTAAACATCAGTAAGAAAAAAGGCTTAAGCCTTATATGAATGATATATACATCCGTATCTCTTAAAAAAAAAAATTACAATATTCAGTGTATGATGTTGACAGCCTGTTTCAGAGGTAAGTCATACGTTTTCTAAGTTTTGATAATGTCATTAAGAGGCAAGAGTCTGCAGAAGAGCTGGGATCTTTGAATGGATGTATGAAATGGGTACACACCAAACAAATGATATATATATATATTTTTTTTTACGTAAAGGAAATGTAAGAATGCCTAAACCTTTAAATGGATAAGGCATATGTTTTGCTATGCTGGGAGTGTTGAATTACCCCTGGAATCCGAATGTTAATGGTTTTTAGCACATGGTTTTTGGCCCCTCCCCCATGCCCTGCCTCGACGCGTAGACAGAGGTAACGCCCTCCCACTGTGTTCCCTGTGCTGTCACAGGCTGGGGGCTCTGACTTGGAGCGCACCAAGAAAAAGCGGCGCGGAGATCGCTACTCAGTGCAGACCTCGCTCATCGTGGCGGCCCTTAAGAAGATGCTCCCCATTGGCCTCAACATGTGCTCCCCCGCTGACCACGAGCTCATCAACCTGGCCAAAATCCGCTACTCCCTGGTATCCCCAACCCCCTGGTCTACTCATTGTCCTTGCCTCCATTCTCTGCTCTGTTGACATCAAGTTTTCATGCTTTTGTTGCTGTTTTTTTTTTTTTTTTTTGCATTCGTTGGTTCTTCGGTTTTCTCCTGAAGACCCAAGACATGTGGCTTAGGTGATATTTTACATGTTGCTGTGTGCATGGGCAGCAGGGGGTATCTTTTGGAGCGTCGTTAAGAACGCAGTGATGAACAAGTATGGGGAAAAAAATCACCTCGAAGCAATTCAAAGCAATGTCATAAAACATTATTAATAACAGCCTGAATTCTATTCATGTTTAGTTAAAACTATATGTTATATCTGAGTTTTTGAAAGCTAACCGTAAACTATTTTGTAAAATTTGCCTGTCTTAGTATTACTTGCTCAGGGACTGCAGATGAAATTTAGCTTTTTGGCGAACTCTGGGACAGTTACTAACTGTCCATTTTCCCTGGTAAAGAAAACAAATAAATCATTAAAAAATGCCCCCTTTCTTCACATGTGTTCTGCGGCTGTGTGTGTACCAATGCTCCATAATTATATGATGCCTTATGCTGGACAGAACTGGCTCTGGACCACCGCCACTCTACTGTAAACCTGAACGTGGCGAGATTAAATAGCATTTCATGTCACAGAGCTCAGTTAATCCTTGTTGTTCCTGAACCGTTGACAGAAAGATACCGATGAAGAAGTGAGGGAGTTCCTCCAAAATAACCTGCATCTTCAGGGTAAGGTGAGTGGTTATAGCCCACAGTCAGACCATCCCATGTGGATCAGGCTGCACGCCTCACCTCGCATGTTCCCTTAGGTGGAGAACCCCTCTATGCGCTGGCAGATGGCCCTCTACAAGGAGATGGCAGGCAAGGCTGAGGATGCTGACATTCCAGAGAAGGTGGTGAAAAGGGTGCAGGAAGTGTCCGCGGTGCTTTATCACATCGAAATGGTTCGTCGATCTGCTTTTCCTAGCAACACCTCTTATATTAAATATTAAAATAAGCAGCTTCTTCAATAGGCATGTTGGTCAAACTCAACTCTGCTGTCTATTAAACCCAATATTTCATATACTCAGTTTAACACACAGGACATCAGAAGTGAATGACAAAAACCGAAACTTAACTTTAATGATGTTTAAGATCCCCATGTCTGCAGATTTCTTCAAGGATCTCTGGTTTCAAATGACATGGAGTTAGGCTAATCAAACTATCTAAATTGCTGTTTGTGGATTTTTCTATGTGCATGTATGTGCGCCCTGTGATGGACTTGCATCCCATCCAGCGTGTACTCTGGACTGTGCCACCTGGAATAGGCTATACACTCCCACATGACCCTGACCAGGAAAAATGGTTGGAAGATAAATGGATGGAAGGTGTTTAAGTTGCTCCCTTGTCTTATTGTAGTGTTCCCCAGTGTGTAATGTGTGGAAGAGAAAAATTTATCTCCCAACGATGGTCCTATATCTTACCTCTAGACAGAAAAATAACTCCGTCCCTCAGAATTGGTAAGGTAAAATTCTTTATTAATAAAATGATGCAAATTAATGTGAAAAAATGCTCCGCATAACCACATACCTCCAGACAGTCTATGTTTTTGCTCCCTACCAGACAGACCACACTTTTGCTTCCTCCCAGCTCCCTGAGGACCACATTGAGAAACATTGATTTGTGCAAGGCTAATTGATTTCCACTGTCTCTTAGACGGAGCATCCCTTCAAATCCAAGAAAATGGTGTGGCACAAGCTTCTGTCCAAACAGCGCCGGAGGGCAGTGGTGGCATGCTTTAGAATGACCCCGCTATACAATATTCCCAGGTAACTCACACAAACACGCAAAGGTGTTGATGCACAGGGCAATTTTTCCAGGGCAACGTGTGCCTCAGCAGGCTAAGCCTTTTTGTCTATGATCAGAAGGTTGCTGGTTTGAGTCTCGGCAGAGTAGTTGCATGTCTGTGGGCCCTTGAGCAAGGCCCCTAACCCCCAGCTCCATGGCCACCACTGCAGGTGGCCGAACCTTCACTGCCAAGCTTGCTCTCACCTACATGTGTGTCTGCATTTCATGGAGAGCAAGATCAGGTAGATGAAAAGAGAACTTTCCCGCAGGGATTAATGAAGGATTGTTATAATTATTATTATTTTTACTAAGCAAAGTTGCCAGGCAATTGCGATCAAGGTGAGACAAAGGGCAACTTATCTGTATAAAGTTGCCCAATATCATTGTTATATTGCGCAGAAAGTTGCCCAATGTATTGTCACCCATACACTTACAAAGCCACATTTTAATATGTTTTAGTGTCTATACATTGTTTTAAATATATAAGAACAACCAAACATTTAAGACCATTTGAATCTTCATCTGTTTAAAATTCTGCCAGACATAGGGCATCCAACATGTTCCTGGATGCATACAAGCGAAACTGGATCCAAACGGAGGGATATTCCTTTGAGGATAGAATGATAGATGACTTATCAGTAAGTCTTCCTTGCGCCACTACCAGCACTTTTACCTGCCTTCCTATCCTCCTACCTTGTTTCTGCGGCTGTCACCATAAGATTGCACCGATCGTGCTGTGAGCATGAACGTGATGCCACCCTTTGCCACCTCCTAGAAAGCCATGGTAGAGGAAGAAGAGGAGGAAGAGGAAAAGGAAACCAAACCGGACCCCCTTCATCAGCTCATCCTACATTTCAGCCGCACCGCGCTCACTGAAAAGAGGTGAGGACATTCTTGACAAACTGGCAGAGGAATAAAGGGACAATCTACAAGGAGAGTCTCACTTTATAAGGATGGATGAAGGGCCACTGCCTCGCAAATAGATGCACAAAATTTATGTACAGCATGACGTGACATGCTAATGAAAATCTGACACATCTAGCATTCTCACCTGCTGTTCCCCATCCTTTATGTTTTTTGTAACAGTAAGCTCGATGAGGATTATCTATACATGGCATATGCCGACATTATGGCAAAGGTGAGTTTTGACATTGAACAGACATTGACATCAAACTGATCCACCCTCAAGCATTAAACATCACTTTTGGTTATCCCTGCTTTTGGTTATCCCCCCACTTTTGGTTATCCCCCTACTTTTGGTTATCCCCCACTTTTGGTTATACTCTGCTTATGGTTATACCTTACACTTGGTTATCCCTGCTTTTGGTTATATCTTGCTTTTGACTATACCCTCCTTTTGGTTATATGCCACTTTTGGTTATACCCCGCTCTCTCTATAGTTGTCTTACTGTTTCCCGTCTTTGTTTGTCTCAGAGTTGTCATATTGGTGAGGAAGATGAAGCAGGAGAGGAGGAGCTAATGGGGGGCGAGGATGAGATGTCCTTTGAGGTGCGACAGGATGAGATGGTATGGGGGTGCAGGGGGCTGGGGACCGGGGAGACACTGGAGCGGCCGCTCCCCACACGCTGAGTATCACTGCACCCCACTGCATCCCACACACCCCCTGCCCGATGCCCCCTCCTCTGTTATTCTTTTTCCTCTTTTCTGTCATTGTGATGTGTCTCGGAGTTTAACTGTTTATGATGTTCCTATTTGGGTTCTAATCCCGCGTGTTTGGTTTTTCATGTTCATGACGTGTTTGCTTTTCTGGTGCCTGTGGACCTTGTGCTTGCCACTCTTCTCTTATTTCTATTATTCCTTTTTTTGTTTTTTGTTTTTTCCTTCTGACCCCTTGCTTCCTCCTCACCACACTCATTTTTATTTGAATGTTTAAATCTTTTCCTTCATACTCACCTACCGCACTGCTAATTGGACTACAGTAAAAGCCTCTATAGTTCAGCTGCATACTTCACAAACAAATGAGGACACACAAAATAATAACATGATCGAACACTCAGGGCACCTTCAGGCCACTTGTTAACAAAAGACAGTTGACATCTGCTCACTGAAACATGTTCCACTCTCCAAATTAATACAGGAAACACATAAAACATGGCTAGGCTTACGAGGGTGGGAGGGGTG
>JAODKF010000044.1:8320871-8337296 GCA_026779585.1 Mormyrus proboscirostris
AGAATGCTGGGGTGGATATTGGAGGGTAATATAAGAAGGCATTGTGGGGGGGCTTTTCTTATTCCGCACAAGAGTCTGTTTTGCTTCTTTTAGATAATAAATCAGTTATTATGGTAAAATTCAGTCAAACTTCTGCACAAGTATTATATGAATTATCCGTCATTCATACCACTGATCCAATTAATGATCATGGTGATATGAATTTTATATGACGAGCATTTTAAATTTAGTTTAGTGATGAGATATTCTACAAAATGCAATGACCGAGGTGTTCTGTGTGTCACGCAAAAGTGTTTCATATACAAAGAAATGGCTAGGAATGCCGTGGGTGACCACTGTGTTATTCTGCAAGACACCTCGCCAATGAGGACATTGAGGGCTGTTTGCTGTAGTCAAACGTTTGCTCTAGGCAGCAAATGTGAAGAACGAGAATAACGATTTCATTAACTAATACTTCTTCGGATGGACAGAGCGAATGAATGAGAAGGAGAGATAGAGAGCAGTTAGAGTGAAGGATGTGTAGAAGTGTGTGTTGGATACAAGGACGTCTTCATTCACACACACACTTCTCTCACAGTATGAAAAGGGAGAGACACTAGGGACTGTAGGGAGCTTTTTTCATTGGAAGCGGTGAATTTTAAAATGTTTGTGATTTGTGCTTCATTAGAACTCTAATGAAAAGTAAATATAAAGGAAATATACTGATAGGCATGAAGGACCACTAAAACTTGCTGTAGGCAGCCAGGCGTATGTTTATGTGCTTGAGTGACTGCAGTGTGAGTGAGGCCCAGACAGATTGTGCCCAGTGTAATCCAGTGACACTGCTTACAACTGCACAGGAGAAGGAGATGGAGAAGCAGAGACTTCTGTACCAGCAATCTCGGCTACACAACCGTGGAGCAGCTGAGATGGTCCTGCAGATGATCAGCGCCTGCAAAGGTATGCTGTCTTTTACTGCACCTGCTGGTGGGAGAACTCTCAGTAATGACACAAGTGTCCCATATCAGGGGTGTAACAATGCAACAATATTTCACAATTCAAAAATATGATTTGCATTGTAAGAGTGTAATAATACACCCTTCTATGGTACTTTGCAATTAAAAAATATAATGCATTGTAAAGGCTTAATAATCCACCATGACATTAAATTATTTGTTAATGTTAGCACAAGAGGGTGCAATAGACTTAATCTCAGTTTTAACTTGAGATTTTATTTTTGCATTTTGCACTGGAGTCCGCAGAATAAGGAAAAAACTGTAAGAGAAAAAGATAAAAAAAAAAAAAAATTAACGTACGTGCTGAATCGTCTATTGAACCGAATCATGAGTAGACTATATGACTGCAAATCGTCTCCTTTGGTGTGTCAGGTGTGACCGGTTCCATGGTATCCTCCACACTCAAGTTGGGCATTTCCATCCTAAATGGTGGAAACAGTGAGGTGCAGCAGGCAAGTTCTCTAATGTGGTGTGTTATTTGCATCGTGCAGTGTGGAATCCATTAATCATCTGAATATTAAGGTAACATTATTTGCACCCATTCAGAGTTGTATGGTAACAGAGTAATTAGGGTGCTTTGTTGTATTTTTAATGTATGCTGTTTTCCCTGCCTACAGAAAATGCTGGACTACCTGAAAGATAAGAAAGATGTTGGGTTCTTCCTTAGTCTCCAGGCTCTCATGCAGAGTTGCTGGTTAGTATTAGTGCTTAGGTTCAAGGTAACAAAATTATGGAAGAGTAGTTTTGCCGAATAAAAAAGAAAAATGTAACTTGATCTAGATGCAATGCCTCACAAAACATTGTTGATACCTTCACGTTTGTTTTGTCTGGCAGTGTCTTGGACCTCAATGCTTTTGAGAGACAGAACAAAGCAGAGGGACTGGGCATGGTGTCAGAGGAGGGCACAAGTGAGTCAGGCACCACACCTGCTCTTCTGACAGTACCACATCTCCCAACATGTCATTTCCAATCACCGAAAATGATTTGCTTGGTCTTTGGCAGTTACAAACGAAACTATAATTATGAGATTTGTGTTGCTATTTGGAAGTTTTAAAGGATAATTGGAAGTTGAAATGTTTAAAAAGTTTAATAAAATGACTTTGTGTAGATTAAAATTATTATTACTATTGTTTAGTGATGTCAATAATGGCACTTTATGAACCATTTGCTGTATTTTTTGACCCCACTAGATGTTGCTGTCTGTACAAAAATGGGCTTAAAGCATGCTCCAAAGCAGTATAGTTTTACAGTACAAGTTCAATTCATTTTACAGTAATATCCTCTATTCTTGTAATCAGTAATTTGACAAATCATAAATAAATGATTACATTTGTTTTAAAAATTATGAAAATCTTTCAGCTCTGAACAGGACGCTGCTTTGTTAGTTGTTTACATCTTTAAAAGGTCACCAGAGCCTCATATTAATTCAACAAACCCAATCAGTTATTTGAGACTGATGTACAGAGATACCAATACGCTGAGTGTAGCATGTTCACTGTAAAACTGTTATGCTTATGCATATTTTTTACATTCAGATTTTGTGCCCAGACACATGAAATCTATTTATTATTGCTTGACCTGCTTTTGGTATCTGTCAGGTTTGCAGTCTTCCCCATAATGTTCCATAATAACAACGCACGACTCTCAAGGGTCAATAATCAAACAATGAATTATGCATCAAATTACTTATCTCAGTTTAATTATGCTCAACCCTAACCTAAACATTGACTTTCTAAATACTTCCTAAATTTTAGGAAGGTTGTTTTTCTTTTGTCTATTTAGCTGATAATGCTCAGTGTACTTTACCATCACCTAATTGCAAATGTTATATTTCAGTCATTTGAAATGTTAATTACTTTTTATGTAGGTGGACTGTAATTCCCTCCTGGGACATTCCTGATTTACTGCTGATTTACCTCACCACCCGTTTCTCTCTACTCCACAATCGTTTCCATGCCCCCCTCCCCAAACCTCCACCTTGTGCCTGCCCATCCACCTTCTCCTTCATTTCCTGGTCCTCAGACATGAAGCTTGAACGTGGTAAATAATGCCTCAGTCTGTCTGTCCATCTCCCTTCTTCTCCTTCTCTCTCCCTGTCCCTGTCTCTCTCATTTCAGTCTTATTTTGTATTTTTATTGCTTGCTGTGAAACTCGGCAGATTTTCTTTTACCACTCAAGAAAATATATATGAAAATATATATTTAAAAAAAAACACTTTTTGGTCTGTTTTACATATTTCTATTGTTGATTAGTTTACTTTAGGAATCCTAGTAAACTAAATACAAATAAATATTTACCCTCATTGTACACCATGCAAAAAAAGTAAATCTCCTGCAATATATTAGTGTTTTAATTTCTACCTGTTTTATACATGTATACAATGCACTATGACGTATGCAGCACGATTTTCAATTATTTGTTTCTAATTATAAAAATTAATTGTAAACACTGATCGAAAAGTTGTTTTTTTCCCCTTCTTCTTCTTGAGTGTATTTATGACAGATCTACTGTAACTCTAGAGCAAACATGTACATTCCTTTTTTTGGGAGACGCATCAGGCCCCAGGGAATGTGGTGTCCTGCAGAAAAATCCTCCGGAGCATTCTGTGCAGAACAGATAATGCTTGCTCATCACCACTGACACAAAGCTGTGTGAATACTCACTGCTTTATATCCTAAACCTCATTCTTATAATACTATTAATGATAATAACAGTCATTGTTAACCCCTTTAATGAACACAATATTATGTGAATGAAGGAGAGATCAATAGTACAGTGTGTTTCTTGATTTCAGTATTTTTTTTCATGCTGTTGCTCTAATGCTCTTGCCGCTATTTCTAATATTTGGGAAGCAATTATGCAAACACGGTCAGATGATATCTTCTGAAGCAGAAATGACTGCATATTTCTGAACACTAGTACCTTTGAGCGTCTCTTCCTGTAAGTCGCCCTGTAGCGCTGAACACAGCATTTAGTGCTCCCTGATACTTTGGCTGGACCCACCAAGACACACTCTGCTCCCTCACCTTCTAGCCACGGTAAACTTAATGGAGAGCAGTAGGTCTGTCTTGCATGTTTGTGTGGTCAATGTGTGGTCTGGTTGATGGGAGTATGAGGAGACGTTTCATTTTTTAAAATTTGGTCTGTGTTCAGTTCTGTGTCATATTATTGAATATGATCGTGATGTATATGTTTCAGTGTTTTGTTTGCTATATGTTCTCTGTCCTATTATGTCCTGCTATGTTTTTCCTTCTGTGTATGTTTGGTTTGACTATGTGTAGGAAATTGTGGCCATTTTGTGTGTGTTTATTTGTGTATGTATATATATGTGTGTGTGTGTGTGTGTGTGTGTGTGTGAATAGTTCTTTTTCCTCTTAACCTCCCATGGTGCTTGTGGAGCTTCTCCACATGCCAATTTGAAGGTCATCTGAGAGGAAGCCATCAAAAAGAGGGAGACCATTAGTTCTTTGCTAAAGGCTTTTCCATTTTAACAATAATGGTGAATATTACCTGGAGATTAGCATTGCTAAGGATACTGGGGTGCTATGTGACAGGACACTGTGCCTCGCTGGATGGTCTGAGAGTCATCAGAGTGACTTCACTGCTGGGTCCTTCAGCAAGGCCCTTAACCCCAGTTGCTCCAGGAACTGACCCTGCTTATTCAATCGTATGCTGATTTGGGTATAAGCATCTGATAAATAATATAATTGTAATTGGTCTCTGTTTGGACTATGCAATTTCAGTCCTACTGTTTCTCAATAACCACCAGACCTTTGGGTCATGTGAGGGACAGTCATAGTCTCTATTTCTTAAATAATGTCAATATCTCATTTACATATATAGTTCAGATGCTTCAGTTTGCAGTCAGCCAAAATAAGCACACTATAAAATGTCTTTATCAACTATCCCTTTCCCTATGTCTAAGTATTTTTGGCCTATGCCCCCCCCCCCAACCATTCCTTTGCTCTAGGTGAGAAAGTGATGGCAGACGATGAATTTACCTGTGACCTTTTCCGCTTCCTGCAGCTTCTCTGCGAGGGCCACAACAATGGTGAGTCAAGAAGTCAAGAGGTCACAGAGACAAATACAAGTAAAACTAATTTAGGTGACCAATAGGATCAGTAACGGCTAATTTAGGTGACGGGCATTAGTCGTGCTGAGGAATGATCAAAGCTAACATGCTAACGCGATCATAGTTTCTTCAATGGGAGAATTCAGTGATAAAACGTGAAGGGGGCTGTTGTCACATTCCTAACAGATTTCCAGAATTATCTGCGGACCCAGACAGGCAGCACCACCACCATCAACATCATTATCTGCACTGTGGACTACTTGCTGAGACTCCAGGTTAGCACCTTGGCTTCCTACATCATGTTAAAGTGACTCTCCATGTCAAAACACTGTCTCTTCTCCTTAAATCATCAACTTTTACCTTTATCCTTTCCTCTCTTGAAAGGAATCAATTAGTGACTTCTACTGGTATTACTCTGGAAAAGAGGTGATTGATGAGCCAGGAAAGAGGAACTTCTCCAAAGCCATGACGGTAGCCAAGCAGATCTTCAACAGCTTGACAGAATACATCCAGGCATGTCAATTTTCCAATTTTCTATAATGTAGCCAGCTTCCTCTTTGGCTCCGGGCTTCTCGCGTTGAGACCTACATCTCCCTTCTCCTCATAGGGGCCATGCACCAGCAATCAGCAATCCCTGGCCCACAGCAGGCTGTGGGATGCGGTCGTGGGTTTCCTGCATGTCTTTGCTCACATGATGATGAAGCTGGCGCAGGTATGAACGGCTCCTTCCTGCTGCTATTAGTTCGGCATGTTCATATAGTAAACTCCCATATTATCGTTCTGATTTCTGGGTTGAAAATACTTTATGGACACTGTACCTGCTGCCTAATCAGACATAAATGCACATCAGTATCTATTAACTTCATATTCTGACATTTTACAAACACACCCAGCAATATATACAATTATTACTATTAAAACTGCTTTTTTAAATGTTTCCCGTATAAACTGCGCTAACAACCTTTTCATCACTTCTTTCTTAATCTCTAAAACCTCTTAGAGTCGAACTGATCTTAATTTATGTAATTTTACATCTTTATCTACTACTACTAATTTGACATTTGCTTCTAACAAATATCTGTTTAGGTTTTATTTGTAACTATGTTTTTTTTGAGCCTATTTTTTGAGCGTAAGCATTTTTTCTTGCAAAATATTATTGTCATAGTGTCCTATTTAAAATGTCATTGTAATGTATGGATTTATTGGTAGGATTTTTAAAAATTCTATCAGCTGCATAGTCAAAAATATTTTTTATTGTATTCACACACTGCTGTGGAAGAATACAATACATTTATAAGTTGTTGCATTCAAAGTACAAAAAGGCCCATAAGCAGAGTAAAATCAATGTAAAACTTGGCATGGTGTTTCATGTTCTTAGGCAGGTCTTGATGTCGCTAAGGAACATCCCAGTCATAGTGCATACTCACATGTAGTTGGAGTCAAATTTGAAAATTAAAATCTAAAACAGCTGTTTAGTGCCCAGGGAGGTAGTAAAATTAAATTAGAAAAACAAAACGTTAGGGCATACTTTAAGTAGGAACTGATCGATAAGTTACACTGAGCGTTAATATTTTTGAATACTTCTTACATTAATTTATTGACGAATCTATACCAAAAAGCTTTTACTCTGTAGCTTCATTGTTTATGTATCAGATAATGTAGACAGTTCCACAAATGTGCCAAATGTAAGTTTAAGATAAGATAATCTTTATTGTCATTGTCACTTGACAATGAAATTGAGAAAGTGCAGGCGACTCAATGTGAGGCATGAGTAATAAAAATATATTAAAAATATACAAATTGCACTGTACTTAATGAGCTTAATTGAAATACTGCACTTGCAGAAGTTACTTTATTGTTGAACTTAACCATTTTAAGCGTAGAAAAAAAAATTATTTAATAGTGTTATTAAAAAATATACTAAGAATAATAATTGTAGAGCCACATGGAGCAATGGCCCAAACACAAAGTTTAGCGTTAGTTGTATATGAAAGTTTTATGATAAAACAGTGAATAACCCATGAGTAAAAGACATGAAGATGTTTAAGCAGAAAAAAGTCCTTGCCGTGGTTATGCTTTGTAATGCTAAATCCCACAAGCTACACTTGCAATGTAACTTAATTTATTCAACACAAAATTCTTTGAGTTTCATAATTTTTCAAATGTGCGTCTGAATCTGTTACACCATTCTGCGATTTTGTATGAGAGGAGGGTAAATCAGGGTTTGCACACTACACCACTGGTGCTCCTCTGATGTTGTGCAGTGGTTTGGCAGACTTGCGTGTCAGACCAACGGCTTTGCTGTATGTACACAACCTCTCACAGAAGGGAATAGCTCGTATCTAATGAAATGTGTTTGCTTCAGTGAGATGTGGCCAATCAACAACACAAACTTGGGGGTATTCCAGATAGTGGGTTTAGCAAGTAATCCTGAATTTGTAGCTCAGAACCTTTCCATTCTAGAAACCGAGAAATGAGAGCGACTCAGGTACTGTAGCCACTTAAACTCTGAACCAACCCTACTCAAAAGCAAATTCAACTACCAGAAACTCGGGGTTTAATGAGTGGGGCAGTGGCTGCATAGATAGCGGTCGTTAGTTCGAGATTTTGTGGCCTTTCGTTAAATAATCTGTCTCAGCAGAAGTGCAAATTACTGGCAGAGCTTTATGTTTGGAGAGGGTGATTTAGATGTTTTTTTCCCAGATGAAAATCATCACCAACGGCGCATTTCATAATGTGTAGTAACTTATTGGGGTTTAACAGTCTCCACTTTCAAGATCATTCGTGACACTGCAAAAATTCAGTGCCTAAGCAAAATTGCCAGGTTGTCTCCACAACTCACAAATGGACATGTATATTCCCCTGTAATATGACAGTCTTCCACCCTGATGACACCTTACCCAAAGCCAGATCCTGGACCACAGTCACACTTCACTTAGTGTCCCCCAAACACAAACTTAGCTGCTTCTATTTTGGAAAAATATGATTCATTTCAATGCACTTGTATCATATTTTGAAGATAACTATTTCTTTTATTATCAAGGTATGTTTCAAGTGATAAGTTATAGCCTAATATCTTATTCATTGTCATCTAAGAAGTAAAGCTTGTCTGAACGGTAATAATAATAAGGCACAATCGCCATGTCGTGATCATAGCTACTATCAAATTAATACATTTCATATATTAATATCCACATTTATGATATACTTATGTACCTTGTAGTAGGTGTCAGAAGTTATTAATATTCTATGAAATGTCTTTTTCATGTTCAATACAGGGTAAAGTACGTATTTTTCATTCATTTATAGACGTGATTGGATGCAGCCTGTTTGTCGTTCGATCCCTGCTAGTGTGTTTTTTAACCTGTATATGAGGCTGGAATTAGCATTTTACAACCTACAAATGCTTCAGCAGTGTCTCTTAACCCGGCCCTCGGCGACCCCCAGATGGTCCACGTTTTTGCTTCCTCACAACTCCCTCCTCATGGACCTCCGGATGGTCCATGTTTTTGTTCCCTCCCAGATCTCTGCCAAACAGTCCACATTTTTGCTTCCTTCAGCTTCCTACCCTACAGGACCTGGGAGGAAGCAAAAACATGGACTGTCTGGGGGCCCCCCGAGGACAAACAAAAACTGTGCTAAAGTCTCAAAAAGAGTAAAACACCTGTACCTACAGTATAAGGCCATTTGCCACAGTTGCGGAAGACAACTGAAGACGAGACTTCAGTCACACTCATGCCGATGTGACACTTTATATGTCAAGAATATATTCCAACAAACCATATTAGCTAGTCTCTCAAGGGTTAAAATCCAATTCAGTATTTCAATCACACACCACCAATTTCATGAATAAGGTGAAGGAACTGCTCATTCCAGACTTGCCTCATTAATCAGTTTAATCATTTTAACTTATTGAAATAGTGGGATAGAGTTGTGGAAGTAACAATAAAAAAAAAATAAATGACTTTTATAGTTAACTTGGTGGTATATTTATGACTGATTCTGACTTGCCGTGTGTTCTTTTTAACAGAACTTGGAATTTTTGTTTCACCATAGTGTTTGTGTCTGTATGCTGTATTAATCAGAATGTTTGTGGTTATCGTGTTTGACATACATAACATCTAATAGGAAGATTATTTAAATTGAACACCTTTTCCAATGGAGGTGGTCACTGTTTGACAATTCATTTTTGTATTGTATATAATCCTTTTGAGAAAAGTATTAGTGCATTTTATTTAGTCCTTTTCAGAATTCCAGTTTGGTTATGATAATTATATGGTGACGCAATCAAACAGTTACTTGTCTTAATGTATTCAGTAATATAACATGAATACAATAATATGAATAAGAGGAAAAGTCTTATGAATACAATTTGTGCTATTTAAAAATATGAGGAATGAAATTCTCTGAAATCGTAGTTGGCAGATAATTTGTGACAGATACGGCCACCAATTATACACCAGTGTTTTGTTGTATCAGTGAGGACCTAAATGACTATTTGTGGCCAGCGTCATCCTCCTTACTGAGGCACATGGACAGGAAGCAAACACAAAGCTTACATCGGTGTGTTTCTCAATACAAAAATGAATTTCGAATGTTAATTAACATTTTGTTCTGATGTGTAACCCCAGATGCACCCCGACCCTGGACCTCGAAACGGAGTAAGATCTTGACTTTCAGCTGTCATCTCAAACTCAGGCTTCTTCCATTTTTCCTTGTGCTTTGTCCTCCAGCTCCTTGTCTTCCGCATATGTCTTTATACTATTTTATTTGCTGTACAAGCCTCAGACGCATCTTTGCTTCTCTATTTTTCCCCTGTTGGGCTGAAATCGGTCAATGCATATAGGGTGGTATGTTATACCCGCAAAATCATCTTGTGTTCGGATTAGGTCGACTAAGAAATACCGTCTGAATTATCATGTCAGCACTGGAGTCCGGCAGCTGATCGCGTGTTCAGGGTTGTACCCTGTGGCCTGACAAGCTTTCTCTCCACCCAGCATTTGTTACTCTACACTTTGACATGTCAAGTAGCTGCAAAGCGGTAATCAGACCTGTTACTGCTACAAGGTCCACAGATCAGCGTGCACTTCTGAGTGAATGCATCTGCATCTGTAGGATTATGAGAAGGAAAGGCCCATGGCGTTTAATCATATCCAGTAGACCTCGCTTTGCTATTCTGTGTTCGAAAGTGCGCATGTTTGCGTGTGTGTTTGTGTTTCGTTTGTTTCTCCAGTCAAAGCTCTTACATAGTCTCATATACAAATACATATCTGTTACCGAAATGCAAACTCAGGAGCGTTATAGGAGTAGAGCACACTCAGAGGTAAGGTGATCACTAGTTCACCTCCATCCTCTCCCATCTCTTGCTTATAGACCAACCATACTATGGACAGCGCTTTAGTCGTAGGACTCAAGCCTCAACGGCATTCTCAGTGTCATACGCCATGCAAGAGTGATGTATGACATATGCTAAATGGATCAATGCAAGCAGAATAATATTTCAAGACTTTTGTCGGCAACACGACCTTATAATTCATGTCAACAGACAGCAGTATTGAATTAGAACTGCTTATTATTTTCTGTCTAATACAACGGCTGTAGACCACTTTTACACAGTATACCTCCATAATTATTTAGGTAGTAGGGCTGTGATGGTACACAAAATTCACAGTTCGGTGAAAACCTTGGTTGTGGGTTCACGCTTCAAAAACAAACACAATTAGAAATAGCTGTAAACCAAAGGCAATATGTCTGATGTGTATGAGTAACAAAATCTAAGAGTTAACACATAGTGTGCTTTTCCAGCAGTGCAGGCTGCTGATCAAAACTTTGAGTGATTCTAGTCATTGCTATAAGTATGATAGTCCATCCACCTTCCAAATGGCTTATCCTTCTGGGTTGTGGTGCGTCCAGAGCCTGTCCTGGAAGCTACAGTATGGGTACGAGGTGGGGAACAATCCAGGATGGGGGTCCAGCCCATCGCAGGGCACACTCACATACCAATGGGCAATTTAGTAACTCCAATTAGCCTCAGCATGTCTTTGGTTTCCCCCCACACAGTCCAGAGTACCTGGAGGAAACCCCGCGACGACATGGGGAGAACATGCAGACTCCACATGCATATAACCCAGGTGGCGACTCAAACCCTGGTCCCGGAGGTGTGAGGTGACAGTGCTAACCACTGCGCCACCATGCCGCCCCCCAAATATGAAACAAAAAATTTAAATATTCATGAATCTAATCAAATTGTAGCCCTTCAATTAATCAAAATGTAGCCCTGTTTAGCCTGTATCCTGAGCCTTCAGTTGTGTCACTATTAACCTTGCGAGCTGATGCTTAGAATGTAATGCTGGCAAAAAAAATTTTTGGCAAGTACATCGCATCCTTTACTGAAATACAGTCATTATAGAAATACAAATGAATGGAGTAAGCTTTAAATTACGGTTCTGCTGTACATTACATGTGCAACACACACACATCAATGAAAGCCAGAGTATGATCGTAGCAGTAAAGCACATCTGGGAACTCCCTTTAAATTAATTCCTTTGTTGCCCGAGTTTCCATTGTCATCGTGTCCCCTAAATGTTAGCTCCTGTTGGCTGAAGAATTAAATTGCATCCAACGGCCTTTTTGAAACCTCATAGTTTTTTTTCTTATTGTGTTATTGCATTCGGCTAATTGGAGACGCATGCTTTTGTCGATCAAACCATCAATCCTCACTAGGGTTACCATTTTCGATCTGAAGAAATAAGGGAGATCCCTGGGTCCATGACAATAAAATTTGCGGGAATGCGCAAATATGCACAGCATCAGACCTGATGAAGCTAGGTGACACATGCTTCACTGCCTGGGTTTAACAACACAGTCACATTCCATAACTATCCAGTCTCAACTAAATAGAAAGTGATGAGTTCAAATACATCAAATTCTATTAGCTTAGTGAAGCAGAAGATGTATTGCTTCACTGAAATTCCTTTTATCAATCTAAGGGTGGAGCTGTTTTGCACAATTCTTTGTAAGACATTGTTTTAACAGCTGACAAACAGTCTTCTTGGGAAACCAATGTTCTCAAACCACCGATTACGACTCACTGTAACTAGCATTTGCTGTAACCAACTCATAGCCACAAATAGCTTAATGATTTCTATGTCGAACATCTACTTGTGAATTTGCATTTCCTCCATACAAATAAATGTATTCATTCTTTTGTTGTGTGTACCGAACCAAGAATGATGTACCAAATGGTATACGATGAATATGTGTACCATTACAGTCATAGTGGACACTGACTATAATTCTTTTGAACATGTACGTTCCTGTCTCTGGGGCACAGGTGCATTTTATGCTTCGTATTTTTTATCAAGGAGCTGGCATTTAATAGCTCTTTTAATGGGAAATTTCAAAACAATCCAGGAACAATTCAAGCTTATTTGGTTGTGTTGGGTGTGTGTCTATTTCAGGATTCCAGTCAGATTGGGTTGTTGAAGGAGCTACTTGATCTACAGAAAGACATGGTTGTCATGCTCCTCTCTCTACTGGAGGGTACAGTGCTCATATAATTACGCACAATTTTAACTCCAATTGCTGTGGCCTTATAATCATATGTATGTATTTCTCTTTGATCTCCCATTATGCTTGATAGGCAATGTCGTCAATGGTACCATTGCCCGTCAGATGGTGGACATGCTGGTGGAGTCATCCAGCAATGTGGAGATGATTCTCAAGTTTTTTGACATGTTTCTTAAGCTGAAAGACATTGTGGCATCAGATGCTTTTCGTGACTATGTGACTGATCCTCGAGGGCTTATCTCAAAGAAGGACTTCCAAAAGGCCATGGACAGCCAGAAGCAATACACCCCCTCAGAAATCCAGTTTCTGCTCTCATGTTCCGAAGCTGACGAGAATGAAATGATAAACTATGAAGAGTTTGCGAGCCGCTTTCAGGAGCCAGCTAAGGATATCGGCTTTAACATCGCTGTGCTGCTCACTAACCTATCTGAGCATGTCCCTCATGACACCAGACTTCAGAAATTCCTGGAGCAAGCCGAAAGTGTGCTCAACTATTTCCGCCCCTTCCTGGGTCGTATTGAGATCATGGGAGCAAGCAGGAAGATTGAACGTATCTACTTTGAGATCAGCCAGGTTAACCGTACGCAGTGGGAAATGCCTCAGGTGAAGGAGTCCAAGCGACAGTTCATCTTCGATGTGGTGAATGAGGGTGGTGAGTCAGAGAAGATGGAACTTTTCGTCAACTTCTGTGAGGACACCATCTTTGAAATGAATATCGCCTCCCAAATCTCAGAGCAAATAGAAGAGGATAAAGAGGAGGATGATGAGGATGTCTCTGAAGTCGGAGGAGAGGGTGAAGGTGGTGATGAAGATACTAATGGGAATGGTAGCCAATCAGAGTCCAGTTCAGCCTTTGTGGACTTTTTAAATAGTACAGTCAACTTCTTCAGCATGTTTACCTTTCGCAACCTGCGTCGGCAGTATCGTCGGGTGAGAAAGATGACCCTAAAGGAGATGGTGGTGGGACTGGCCACCTTCTTCTGGACTATCCTCATGGGTGTGCTGTTATGCATTTGCAGCATTTGTAAGGGGTTCTTCCTGCTTGTCTGGCAAACTCTGTTTGGAGGTGGCCTGGTAGAGGGCGCTAAAAACATCACTGTGACAGAGATCCTGGCCAGCATGCCAGACCCTACGCAGGATGAGGTGCACGGAGACCTGCCCGGGGAGTCGGGGGCTGGAGAAGAGCCGGAGGCGGGGGGAGCAACCGATCTAATGGATACTGGGGGTGGGGAGGAGGAAGAAGAGGACAGCCAGGATAAGGAAGGGGGGCGAATTCCTGGCCTTGATTCCCCCGGCGGATTGGGGGATATGGGAGACACTACTCCCGTTGAACCACCCACTCCAGAGGGAACTCCCTTAGCCAAGAGAAAAATGGTGAGATCGCTTTCTTCTAAAACCGGCATAGCACAGATCGGTAGCACATTGTTATTTAATCAAGAGCTTTATTTCACGAAATGTTGCTATGCATTTTGCAACGATTAAATTTCAATGGCTCCATTCAAAGTCAAAAAATGCATTACTCATGATTTTAGAGTTAGAAGTTCAGAATAATGAGACTCGTTCTTGTCACCCGCATGTGATAGAATAAAGAACACCCTTGTTAAAATGAACCTGTTTTATTAATGGCCATATAACTGGCCATATCATCTGTCTTTTGATATGGTCTATATACCGATATAACCTATGATATGGTTCTGCTGCCTGAAGGCTATACTGAGGCAGGCTGCTTCCAGACTCAAAGTTTGTAAGACAGCAGTACACAAGAATCAGGTGAAGCAGGAGACACTGGGAACGACCAGAAACCAGCAGAGGGCAGAAGCAACTTTTTAATAGCAGAGATGATCGTCGACTTATCCGGCAGTGCCTCATAAAGGAGGATGACCTCAAGTGACCTTCATAAAGAATGGGAAACATTAAGTGGTTTGAAGTGCACTGCTAGGACAATCCATAACAGGCTCCTAGAAGCAGTATGGAAGACCCAAAAAGCAAGGAATAAGCCCTTCATCAAAGAGCAGAAGGGAAGAGCCAGGCTGGATTTTGCAAAAAAAATTGCATATTTTACACAGGCGTATACCCATAAATTGTGAAATGAGTGAGGCTGAAAATTTTGCTGTAGTCTCTTCATTTTTTCCATGGCTGTATATGCTAAATGGTATCTCCCTGTGCTCTGTCATGGTTCCAGCCTTCCGAAGAGCCTGAAGCTGCACCTCCCGCCACAGAAGAGCCTCCACCAGAACCTGAAAAGGGAGAGTGAGTTCCTCTGCCTGGTCATCTCCTCCCCTGACTTGCAATTTCTTTTGAAGGTTTTTCTTGATCGGCACAATGACGTGAATATGAAACATTAATCATTTTCTTTTCTGCTGACAGTGCTGAGAATGGAGAAAAAGCTGAGAAAGAGGCAGAAACTAAAGCCAGCGAGGTTAACGTTGAGCAACCCAAGGCAAAGAAGCCTGTCAAAGTCAAGAAGGGCAAGTCAGCTAAGGAAGGGGGATTTGAGCTCTGGAATGAGCTTGATGTTCAGAGGAACAAATGTATGGTCAGTATATAAAACCAGATGTTCATGTGAAGCATTCCTGCAATATTTGTGTTATTCAATTCCTGACATAATATTATTGTCACTTCATCAGATGTAGACCAACATTAGACATTAGTTCTTTTTTCCTTCCATAGAACTATCTGTCTCGTAACTTCTACAACCTGCGCTACCTGGCGCTCTTCATAGCTTTTGCACTGAACTTCATTCTGCTTTTTTACAAGGTATGGCTTTGAAAGTAGCATTTTGATGGCTTTGGATTAATTTGTCTGTTTCTATTGTGTTATAGAATTGAATTGAATTGTGTTATTGCTGAATGATTGTATACCTTTTGGATGTGGTTGATCTCAATGTGTCTGCATTGTGTTTTTAATACTGTTTCTCTTACCTGTAGCTCTTGGTTAACAATGAATTTTTTTTTTCCTGGAAATTGTCCTAACTACAGGTGTCAGACACACCTCCAGTTCAAGACAACTTTGAAAGTTCTGGTGTCTTTGAGGGGTCGGGAGTATTTGAAGGTTCCGGGCAAGAGCATGAAGTATCGGGTATCGAGGATGTGGGAGGGGAGGAGGGGGGGGATGAAGGCCCTGTCTATTACTTTCTGGAAGAAAGCACAGGGTACATGCAGCCCACCCTCTCCTTTCTTGCTATAATACACACTGTCATCGCTTTTATCTGCATCATCGGCTACAACTGCCTTAAGGTTGGTCTGTCTCATACTTAGCTGCGATTTCATTTCTTATCTACCTGTTTTACATCCACGTGCAGCGAAAGTGATAAAGAATGTCATCGGTTCACTTAAAAACCACAATTGAATCCAAACGGTATATTATGGTGTATATCATTGTGTCTCAGATTCCCCTGGTCATCTTCAAGAGAGAGAAGGAGCTGGCCCGTAAGCTCGAATTCGATGGGCTGTACATTACTGAGCAACCAGAAGACGATGACATCAAAGGACAATGGGACAGGCTGGTCCTTAACACTCCGTAAGCCCTTTACATAGAACATTTTCACATGACGTTTCCAGATTTCCATTTCATTTGATATGATATTGTACTGGACATTGTCGCCGCCATTAAATCACATTTGTGAATAAACTCACATTTCATAATTATTCGTTTGGACCCCCCCATATTTAACATAAAATATTATTTCACCCTGCGCTGTTTCTATTGCGTCGTGAAAGAATCCATTCCACTTGATCGATATGAGAATACACATACAGTACGGCATCTAATTCATTCCGATTGTCAGTG
>JAODKF010000044.1:8341820-8361911 GCA_026779585.1 Mormyrus proboscirostris
GTGAGTATGAGATAGTATGGGCTGCCTTTTGTGATTCTTTCCATCAGTGCTACCTCTTCCACATGTACGTGGGAGTGTGTATGAGTGAGTATGAGAGAGTATGGGCTGCCTTTTGTGATTCTTTCCATCAATGTTACCTCTTCCACATGTACGTGGGAGTGAGTATGAGATAGTATGGGCTGCCTTTTGTGATTCTTTCCATCAGTGCTACCTCTTCCACATGTACGTGGGAGTGAGTATGAGATAGTATAGGCTGCCTTTTGTGATTCTTTCCATCAGTGCTACCTCTTCTGCATGTACGTGGGAGTGTGTATGAGTGAGTATGAGATAGTATGGGCTGCCTTTTGTGATTCTTTCCATCAGTGCTACCTCTTCCACATGTATGTGGGAGTGCGTGCCGGCGGTGGTATCGGAGACGAGATCGAGGATCCTGCGGGGGATGAGTATGAGCTCTATCGCGTGGTCTTTGACATCACTTTTTTCTTCTTCGTTATTGTTATTCTACTGGCCATCATCCAGGGTAAGAACGCACATAAACGCCACTGGACTATGCACAGATATATACATTGTTTTTTGTTTTACAATAACTGATTAGTGGAATAGTTGCAATTCAGCTGCGACAAAAATCTGCTGATCGGTTGTGTCATAATACTACTGCATGTTACTCTGTTACTGTGCATATTACTGTAATGTTACTATGCATATTACGATATTGTTTTTTCATATTACGGTCTGAACAAAGTTATAGGAAAAAGTTTACGAAGTATGCTGATGAATTTTCAGATATCGAATGTAAAATAATAGCTTTCACTCGCCAACAAAAGTGTGATTTTACACAGCATTTTGAACATTGAAGTTAATGGTTTTGGTAGGCTTTGAATGGTCTCCTTCACGCCTGTTTTTCCCAAAAGCTTTGCTGTGTAGAGTCAGTTTAAAATATGCATGGTATTCCAGAGTGAAAATGAAAGCGATTAAGTTATAGAAAAATGAATATTAAAAAACATCATTATTTAGGGTTCCCAAACTCTTCAGCCCACGACCGCCAAAATACAGTAGCAGTGCCAGAGACTGGTGACCCCCATTTTGGTGACTGTGGGGGGCTCTTGGTCGATTTTATCACAGTCTGCCAGTTGCAGTTTTGGTTAAAATGGAACATTTTTTTTCCAAGCTTTTCAAATATTATTCTCAGATCCTGGAAAACACTTTGTGACCCCAACACACACACACACTTTGGGAACGTCTTTTCTAGGTGTACTTTTATTATACGGTCGAACCTATTCAAAAACTGAAATGTGAAAAAAAATTCTCTTAGAGAACCTTCTTAAATCCTCAGGAGGGCTTTAATTACAGTCTTGTTGGTTGAGCGACCCGATGTATGTCAGATAACCTACCATTTACAAAAAGAGTCAAACTTATATATGCCATATATGGTAAGTAACCAAACATTGTGACTAAAACTAGGTATGGGCATTTCAGTATTTCAGATAACATGATCACTTGTTTTTTTTGGGTTTTAAAGGTTTAATCATTGATGCCTTTGGGGAATTAAGAGATCAACAAGAGCAAGTGAAGGAGGACATGGAGGTTTAGTGATTAACTTTACCTTATGATCTACATATAGCATGTTATGAGGTTTAGTGATTAATTTTACCTTATGATCTACATGTACAGGTACAGCATGTTCTGAGGTTTAGTGATTATTTTTACCTTATGATCTACATGTACAGCATGTTCTGAGGTTTAGTGATTAATTTTACCTTATGATCTACATATACAGCATGTTATGAGGTTTAGTGATTAACTTTATCTTATGATCTACATATACAGCATGTTCTGAGGTTTAGTGATTGTTTTTACCTTATGATCTACATATACAGCATGTTCTGAGGTTTAGTGATTAACTTTACCTTATGATCTACATATACAGCATGTTATGAGGTTTAGTGATTAACTTTACCTTATGATCTACATATACAGCATGTTATGAGCTCATTTTTGTGTGTAGAATTTAGACGTCATTTCTTGAAACATCATTAATGTCTGCACTTTTCAAATGTATCCCATTGTGTGTGTGTGTGTGTGTGTGTGTGTGTGTGTATACAAACCAATTTCGTGTGTTTTTTGGCAGACTAAGTGCTTTATTTGTGGAATTGGGAGCGATTATTTCGACACCACTCCGCACGGTTTCGAGACGCACACCTTGGAAGAGCACAATCTGGCCAACTACATGTGAGTGACTGAGTAACGATTACAGCACGAAATACATACAGCATTTTTCGTGCATGAGCGTTACATCCGAGTAATGTCCAGATGGCTTTTTTAAAGTCTACATTGTATATGGGTCACTGAACAAGAAGGGGAAAATCAATTGATCAGCAGGGCAATTATTAAAAATCAGCTGGTGATTAATGCCTAATGTCAGACTAACTGCACGAATGGGATAAAAAGCAGCACCCAGAGGAAACGGGTAAACTCTATCCACACATACCTTGGGCAGGATTCAAACTCCAGACCCTGGGGGTGTGAGGTGACAGGGCTTTGATTATGTAATGATATTCATTTAACAATGGCACAATTAGGCACCACTTCAGACTTATTACATGGTAACATGCCATTCTTTCTCTTTAAAGGTTCTTTTTGATGTATTTAATAAACAAGGATGAAACGGAGCACACGGGGCAGGTCAGTCAGCTTTATCTTTGCTTGACCAGCCATATGTCAGTATCTAGAATTGCTCTAGTACAGGGTTCTTCAGATCTGGACCTCGAATCCAAATCCAGGCCTTTTTTCCAGTTCTCCCAGGTAGTTAGTTTAATAATTACTGATTCTGATTGGTCTGAGGCTTCACACCTGGTTCACAGATAAAGGGAGGCTGGAAAACCAGCAGTGCTCGGAACTCGAGGACCGTGATTTGAATAACCCGGTTCTAATATATGATACCGCACCTTATTTCCCCTGTAGTACTACAGTAACATTCTTCTGATGTTGACAAGAAATTCATACTGGATTCTTACCTTTGTTAGTTTTAATTATTGTTTCTGTTGCTTTATTCTGTTTATAATTTGGTGGTTAACACTAGTAAAATTTGAGGGCTATTATTAACAAAAAAAAATCTCACTCCATAATGGCTTTTAAGATTGAAATTGAGAAAAAAAACAAGGCATGGTGCAAATTAGTCACTTAAATAATTGGTAATAGTCATTCTTGTATGGATGTGTAAATCTGCTTACATAATTGTCTAACTGGGTACCAAATTGAAGGCAAACCCCACCAGCCTAACTGTATTATATATTAAATAAGGCTCTTGCACTGAGCACCTCACTCACCGTCTATGTCACACGGAGACAGTTGCTGTATGTTGGCCCTGTTTTCACTCCCTTCAGGAGTCCTACGTCTGGAAGATGTACCAGGAGCGATGCTGGGACTTTTTTCCAGCTGGAGACTGCTTCCGGAAGCAGTATGAGGACCAGCTGGGATAAGGCTGCGCGTCAGATCTCTGTGCAGGGATTTTATTTTATTTTTTGTCAGAATGCTCACTGTGTCTGGACAAGACTGAGGGACGTTGTATGTGTACTCCATGGCCTTCCTTTCTGTGAAACATTTTAGACGCTGACTACTTGAAATGCACAATAAAATAAGTAAATATCCAGAGATATAGCACTATATCAGTTGGACATGCAGAAGCATAATGCTCCCTGAATGTGTGAGGTGCAGTGTCCGAATGAAATTTCAGTGCCTAAAACGTACTTTTAAAAAACCACAATAGCCTGAAATGGGGAAGTGCTTAATTAGTTTTCTTACTAATATTGCTATTTTTAACAGTAATGTTAGTGATATTACTCAGAATATTAATAACAGAATGATGTCTGCATTTATTAATTTATATTATACAATTGCAAACCGGGTGTTTTTTGTTTTGCAAATAATTTAATAATCACAGCTGCTTTTGTGTGTCTAAAAAATATCGCTAACACGACTTAAATATCCTGACTTTATGCTGAAATTCGATGCATTATTGTGTATTGCCATTGTTCAATATTCAGTGCCGCAAACACAAGCATGCTTTATATTTGTGATTAAGTATCATTTCACAGAACTCCGTTTGCCATTGATTGATTCTCCAGTAGTTTCCTTTTTTCAGCATAAGCATTTCTTGTGTGATTTATGTTCTGAGTGAATGATACAGATGGAGTATATATCATATTAACGTGAATTACGATCATTCTGTAACTGCATCTCTGTCCCATGTCCATACAACACTCAGAACATAGCATTTACTGTTAAAGAAGTTGATATATTTGACTAAATTACAGCTTTCGTGGTTATTATACTTGTGTCTGTTGAGATTGTTCAATGTGTACATTTTAGGGAAAAAATCCTTGTAAAATTGATATTCCTCTAGTTTGCATTTGACATTGATTATATTTACATTTTGATGATTATTCTACATTTTTATAATGATTATTCTAAAGAAATCTGCTATTTAGGTTTCTGTACAGACATTTCGTCCATGATTTTGATAACTTCATACTAGTATGAGAATCTCCCGTTGGCTGCTGTGTGCCAGGATATATCCCAATATGACCAGAACAGGAACTATTTCTTGAGCTGTGATTTTGTCATTGGACTCAAGCCCATGTTTCAATGCAGAATAAATAAATATTTGACAATCTATTTCTGTGTAGTTTGGTCTAGAAAAACACAATAAGATTATTTTATACTGGATTGAGCCCAGCTGATAACAGGAATGCTAATGCTGGTGTTTTCTTTGTCTGTTTTAGAACCAGAATAGAATGCCTTTTATTGCCATTGTAAAGCACAAAAAAATGGCACTATCTTTGCGTATCTTGTCAAATATATTCCAAATTATTAGGGAATCGCCTTAACTCCCCCCCCTTTACAGCACCCATGTTTATATAAATTGTGCACAGAGCTTTTTAATTATAGATTATTTATGTCAGATGGCTTAACCTTTTTCTGAATCCTTGATGTAAGAGTGCCAGTGATATGAGGTCACGGGAGGATTCCCGTGTGCCAAAGAGATTCTATGTATGGTTGGAGAAAAAGAGTGGCACACAAAAACACCATAGCGTGGCTGGCTGAGACACACCTTTGAACCCTGTCTGAGGAATTGTCAATAGAGAAGTGTTCCTCTAAAATTAACCAATAGTCTCTAAGGATAGATTACTGTTTGGCTCAAAAGAGAAAAGTTACAAAGCAAAAGAAAATGTATGAGAAAAGACAGACAGTCCCCTCACATAAACACTATACCTCCCCCACCTAAAGATTCCCCACAGTATCCATCCATCCATTATTTATACTGCTTCATCCATTTGGGTCATGGGGAAGCTGAAGCCAATCCCAGCATCTTCGGGTGAGAGGCAGGGTACACCCTGGGCTGGTCGCCGGTCCACCACAGTATTGAGCGCTAAGGTGCAGTCTTCTGCAGAAGCCAGGACTTGAACCAGTGACCTTCAGGTCACAGGCACAGAGACTTCACCCACAGAGCCACTCACTGGCCCTATTTGGAATAGAACTGAATTTAACTTTTGACTCAAATACAAGACAAACTTGGTAATATCCAATGTAAAACTGACCCATATATGGTCCTTGTCTGTTTCAAATCCAGACAGTGGATTCAGACCAGCACTGGTACATTGTGCAAAAAGACACCAGGTCAGATCCGGTTTACGAATCTGTGGTGATTTCTCAACAGCGTTTGGCCCAGATCTGCTTCAGATTCGCTATGTCATTGTCCTTCAGATTCTTAGTGCATCAGCTGCGCATCTGGTAAGTAATTGTTCATATGTATATTGTCAGGTGAACGTGCAGTGGATCATCAGTGCATACAGACCAACTGTAATCATTCAGAACAAATTCTGGGGCAGACTCTCCCGCCGGAATGTCACTGGCACCCAGATTTATGGAGATGCGGACGGATCTGGCCCAGAATCAAATGTCTGTGGGCAAGATAAGTTAAGTAATGGAGCCTTAGGATAGGCTTTAATTACCCTTCACACACACCTTTGATCTGAGCACAACAACCACTTTTTGACTTGGGAATTATAATGAATAATGGTTAGTGGTCACAAAGTCTGATTGCTAATAAATTCCAGAATTGTGATTGACAATTAATTCTTTAAATTAATCATATAAAATACAAGATTCTACAGAAGAAGATTACAGTTTAGGAGCCCAAAGGACAGGAGGGAGAATAAATCAAAACGGTCCAGATTTGCAGTGGAAAATGGCTTTGGGACCTTGGAATATCACCCCTGTGACAAGGAAGAGATCCGTTTTGATATATGAAGCAGAGAGGTACCATCTAGAAAAGTGTCATCTTGGATTATCAGCGTAGCTAGAAATTCTGTGACCCCTATCAAAAACGTCACCTTTAGCCTTCCGCTTTGGGGGGCAGATGGTAGGTTTTAGTATCTCTATAAAGTACTGGGCCCGGTGAATGTGTCGGGAAATCCATGACCTTCAGCAGCCCTATTTGGAGCTACTAAAGAGACCTTCCCTGAATGCTACAATAGTAGTTATTCCCAGCAGGTAAGGTCACCTTAGTTGTAATTTGTCGTGTAAAAGAATAGTATACTGTCGTGTGTATATGCTACAAGATGGATATTAACTATGAGAGTGCTTGGGTGTTCATCAGGGAAGTTGTATGTGAAAAGGGTCTTTGAAAGATCTTGAGTTTAAAGTTTGTTGTTGGAGTTCCATTAGTCATAATGTCCATGCTGAGAATACTGGCAGAACATAAGTGGGCTCATTAGTTTAACTTGCATTAATCCAGCTTAGTTTAAAAATAGGTTTGTAGTTCATGATATGTCATCAGATCCATGGCTATGTATTCTCAACATGTGCTGGAAAAAATGAGCTGAGCTAGCAGCTAAATCGTGTAATAGTTACATATCAGATGTTCGGATAAGCTGTTATTAGATACACAAAAAAGACGACAAATTTTTAGTCTCTAGATTTATACAAGGATTTATTTAATACATTTATATAATTAAGATTATAAATCCTAATTAATCATATGAGTAAAGTGAATTTGAATAATTATCTTAGTCAAATATGGGAATGAAACATTACAATACAAGCGTATTTGCTTTCTGGACGTACACTGCATAGCTTTCAAAGAGTATTGGCTTTCTGGAAGTACTCTGCATAGCTTTCGAAGCGTATTTGCTTTCTGGAAGTACACTGCATAGCTTTCAAAGAGTATTGGCTTTCTGGAAGTACTCTGCATAGCTTTCGAAGCGTATTTGCTTTCTGGAAGTACACTGCATAGCTTTCAAAGAGTATTGGCGTTCTGGAAGTACTCTGCATAGTTTTCAAAGAGTACTGGTTTTCTGGAAGTACTCCACATAACTTTCAAATAGTATTGGCTTTCTGGAAGCACTTTGCAATGCTTTCATGGCCACACTATGCAAAGTCAAACAGATTCTCTGTATCGCATAGGGTGCCCCTGCTATCAGAAGATAGCAGTAATGACTAGCATTTCACAGAAAACCTGTATTCCTCAGAGATTATTATTAAAATACAGAGTGCAGCCTTCTCACTACACATTTTGTTTGTTGCAATGAACAAGATGAAAAACTTGAAGCTTCTGGAAGAAAAAAATATGCATAAATGTAACAACATTTCTGTCACTCCCACCATATTTCAACTACTACTGAGTGGGACCTAGATTACAAAAAGGATAACAACTGAGGCACCATAGAATTTTTTTCTTCTCAGGAAGCTTAAATAAATGTAAATGGCACTAGCCAATGAGAAGGTGGCAAAGCTTGTGGCAGGTAGCATTGGTTTGAGCACATTGCTATGTTTTGGGTCACCAATAAAGTACAAATTGAAATAACTAATTATTATCCGGACATGAAAAGAGCCTACAATAATAACTAGAGTAGTATTATTGTTTTTATTAAATACTAAGGACCAGTCAACAGTCCAGTAAAACAGATCTGACTAGCCGGACCATATTTTGTCGATGTCATTCGATTTGACTGGCAACCTACTCATTTCCTGTTAGCAGTACACAGGCCAAACAATAAGAGAAAAACAGATCGGGTCAAAAACAAAAGTTGAAATTCAGGAAGAATGTATGACATTTTGATGGCTCAAATCTCACCAGTGAATAACTGAATTCTAATAACACATGGTACAAATAAAACTCCAAAATATTCAAAAATTACCATAACCACTGTTTTTAACTGGCCTAATAAATATTTTTAGAAAAAAAAAAATATCAGTGGAGGGATTAGATGTAACGGGACAGTGCTTCTGTCAAACTCGGACTTAAGTATAAAAAAGCAGATAAAATAAAACACAGTACAATTTAATTGCATGAATAATGCATGAATGGCATAGTGCAAAATATGAGTGTTGGACAATGCATTAACCGATTACACAGCACATGCAACAGTTTTAGAAATTGTGCTTTGTGATAGTGTTGTGTGAAATATTAATTAAAATGCACCCTTACGGGCTTCTGTTCTGTTACCATTTTGTTGTTAATCAGCTTAGAAGCTTTGTTTTAATAAAGTATACATTACAAATCAGTGCATCTTCAGTAATCCTGGATCTTTTTGGTGTTCTCCAGTTGACACAACTGCAGCGATTTGGAAATGAACCGGGGCATTTCTGATGACACAACTTTAGGAATTTCGAAGGTAAGATTTAATCTTGCTCCACATGTGGAAAAACTACAACGAACAAAAGTTGGATTTACCCATAAAGTAGCGAAGGCAAAAACAACGCTTCACAGACTATTTCAGGTTTTATCTGACTCCATTAGATGGTGATGTCTGGTCAAAAAAGGACTCAAAGCAAGCCAAGAGCACCATCTAGGCGGTCGAAAAATACTGCAAATGGTTCACGGGGCGTCGTTTTGGCCATCACTATACTGTAAAGTGAGGCCAGACTTTAGCCTATGCTAGGCAGTTATGTAAAGCCAACAAAGTTATGTGTGCCAACAGAGTTATGCAAAAGATTTAGTTGGCATGGTGTCTACATGCTGGATATATTCAACTAAGTGCAACAGTTAAGGTTGGGCATTTTGGCCAGGATACAGCATTATCATTTTAGTTCTGGCATAAGCAGGCAGTATTACTATATATACATTGTCATTTCCCTTAAATTAAAACAAAACAGCAAACAGCATTACTAAAAGCTAAGCAAAATCGCAAAACTTTTCTTGGGTTGAGTGGTCTTTAAATGCACACAAACAATCCAGTCTAATTTAAATTACTTCCTCAACAGGCTTTGCATTGTTACTGTCATGACAGCCTCCAGCCAAACCTCTGCTCAGTCACATGCAGCTTGGTCATGCTGCACCTCACTGGAGTTTTCAAGCACCTGTGGCCATCGAAGTCGTTTCTAGGTGCCATGTTCTAAGACCTGGCAGTTTTACTCATCTCTTTGTAAGGTGCTGTGTGTGGCCACCATACTGAAAGGTCATTCCTTGCCTACCTTGTTTGTGTATGACCTTCTCTTAATCTGAGTTTTCTTGTCTTGGCAACTTTCTCTGTATTGCACCGGCTGGACCTAATATCCATTGCCTTGCACTGATTTTGGTGTCACAATTTGGATGAGGATTTCGTTTTTCTCTATGGTGGCTTTGCAAGGTTTGTGACATATTGCAGTTATGGACTCTGATTTTGGGAATAAAAAGTTTTTGATTCCATAATTGGATCATCTCTTGTCAATAAATTAATTATTCTAATTCATTATTCTAATGCAGTACTTTATAGTTTTGTATCCTACATTTAATTACTCTTTCATTCTTAATGTATCAAGTTTTTTTTAAATAGATGCAACTGGCCTTGGAAATTATCATAGGTGGAACAGCTGGTGTAAACATGCATCAGAATGAGTGCTGATCAGCTGATTTTGGTTTAAAGTAGAAAAAAACCTTCAAACTGTGTCCTTCAGCTAAACCAGATGGTTAAAAATACCACCCTGGTGGGCTTCTCATCAAATGCAACAATATTCAGAATCTGCAGTACTCCCCGTTCTGTCACGTCTTCCGTCGTTTCTCTCTCTGAGTGTGCATATGCAAAAATATATATTCCAAAATAGACCTATACGTACAACTCAATTTATATTTTTTCTTCTCTCCATTCAGTACTTGCTGCAGATTACGAGGAAAAGCTGATCCTGCCATATTGGTTCTGGTCCTAAGCAGTTGCTTTAACAGTACTGGAAATATGCCTGAGCAAGACCCAGTCCAAGACCAATATCAATATGGAGGAACTCCAGAGTCCACCAGAAACCCCCTTGACAGAACGCACCCTGTCTTAGGACATAGATATGTTTCAGGCATCTCAAGCTGAACTGCATCTTCAGCATGGACCAGCAGCGAGTGCCCCCCGACGTCATTGCTTGGGGGCTTTTCGAAGACCCCCCTCCCTGTCCTCTCGTTGCTCTGACAAAGGGGTGGAGCAAGATGAGCGCTGCAGCAGTAAGGTGGAGTTGGAGGAGGAGCAATTCAGGTTGAGGCTCTCTGTGGAGTCGGTGAGCAGCTTCTGCGTCTCGTGTTGAGGGCAGAGGACGTAGCGGCCAGGCTGGTGCACCTCGACAGTCGTTACGGAGTCCATGCCCTTCAGAGGGAAAGGCAGGGGGGTGAAAGAGAGCTCCCGACCCCCCACGGCCCCCTGCTCAGCCCGGGGCTCATCCATGTTCACATAGAGGATCTCCTCAGGCTCCAGCGTGTCCGGCAGTTCTTCTAGGACCTTCTCCAGCTCGCAACGGAGAGCTTCAAAACTTGGTCTATCTTTGGGGCTCAGCAGCCAGCAGGAGAACATCAGGGAGTATCTGAAGTGCAAAAAGTAGCCGTTGTAATTTATTTGGCAATGTAACAATTATGTAAGAATACGTTAAACAAGTAATGTATAAGTGCTATGTTCTGTTAAGAAAATTTGAAAAAGATTTCAGATAACACGCTATAGGTGCTTTTTCTCTCCTAAAATACATTCCATTCTTGCAGTGTTAAACACTCTTCATCTCCAGTAATGCATTTTGCCTCAATTATGTAGTGAAATGCTCTTTTCTTTACAGACATTAAATAAATTCAGATAACATAGAAAACTAGTTTGCCAGCACATGTCTGAGTCGCACACTCACATGACATCCAAACAGCCTGGAGGCTGTTTAAGGCGATTTCCCTGTCTTAGATAGTCGTAAATCTCACTGTTTTCCACTCCTGGGTAAGGTGTCTGCCCCCTAGTGGCAATCTCCCACATTGTGACCCCAAAAGACCACTGAAAAGGAACAAAGTAGAGTAATTAGTCAGTATGAGTCTCTCATAAATGTAATACATGCGGACTTTAGAAGCCAACTGCACTGCAACACTGCTGAGCTGTAAAAATAAAATAAAGACACAGGATCTCTGGCATTAAGACTGAAACAATGTATAAAACTGCTCAATGAAAATGTCAGAACTTAATTGTTTCTTGTCCCTTAACATAAAAACTTTTGCACATCAAAAACACATTTATTATTCAATGATAATGATTTTTGGGAACAGCCTGGTTTTTATGAGGACAGTCTCCCGCCTAACTTGGGAGATAAACTAAAAAGTTCACTTTTAGCCTAGACTAAAATACAGGCGGTCCTCGGGTTGAAGATGTCCAAGTTACGGCCAACTTGTCCTTATGAACAGACTGCCATAAAGCCAATTATTAAAACACGGGGTTAAACACAATGATTCCTAATAACAAACACACGCCCTACTTTGTAACACTCAGAAAACATTGTGCGGCTTCAGCAGCTCATCGGCTTGAGGTACAATACAGTAACATACATAGTTACTTTGATTATTACTGTATTATTATTACTATTATTACGTACTATATTATTATTGTTCCGACTTACCTACAAAATTTGTCTTGGAGAACAGGTCTCATTTGTAACCTGGGGACTGCCAGCATTGCTAGGGAGCCTCAATCCCACATATTTGCTAGATCACTGTTCTACAGCTGCAGGGCTCTGTAGGAGAACGCTCTGCAGCCCAACAAAGCTATTTTCAACTCTGTGAACTATCAGATAAACTGCCTTTTGTAAATCAAGTAAATGAGGCGGATTATGTGGAACTAAAGAATCACACAAGTACTCTGGGATTAGGCCATTCAAAGATTTGTAATCTCACCGTCAAGAACATGTTCCTTTTATCTTAGAATCACCACTAAACCATTCAAAAATCAGAAAAACTCATGTATGCATTTTTATATAACAGATTAGAGCACTGTAATTTTCTCAAGGAGCACAAAACACATCTTACAGCAGATTTAGGATGCGGTGCAAGAACCATAACTAGGAGTAAATATGACCATGTTACATGATTTTGTCTTTACACTGGCTTCTGGTTAAGTCCTGGATATGTGTCAGTAAGTGCCAGCGTTGTGCAGATGTGTTAAATGCTGAGAAATGTGTAATATACAAATAAGGGAATACACATAAGCTGCTGTAGCTCACCACATCACTCTTGGTTGTGTACACCCTGTCCGCAAGGCTTTCAATCGCAATCCACTTGACTGGCATTTTGGAGATTCGGCCCTGTCTGTAGTAATCGCCGTTGTAGATCTTCTTGGAGAGCCCAAAGTCTGCCACACATACTGTCATGTTCTCGTTTAGCCTGGTATATCGTGAGGAGGCGGCAAAGGGAGTTACGGCATATTTTACTTTGGACGTCAATCTGGAAACTATTTCGTTTCAGTGCTCATAGGAAGGAAAAGCAAACTCACATGCAGTTCCGGGCAGCGAGATCTCTATGAATGAAGCTCTTGCTGCTCAGATACTCCATCCCCCTTGCGATATCTGTCATGAACTTGACTAGCATCTGAGAAGGCAGGAACTGAAAGACAGAGAAGGTCAGTTAACACAAGGACACGTTTCACACATTTTCCCCACTAGAGGGGGATATAACACCATTCACGCCAAGAAGAATAACTCAAGAGCTGCATTTTAAAATGGAGGACACTATATTCTTTTATTTTTTTAAAAAAAGTCAGCATCATCAGCTTCATGTAATCTTTTTTACAGTTATTATGGATACTTGGTGGTGTAAAGCAACCGTGAAAACTCACTACGCCCCCTGTGCACCAGTGAAATAAAAAACAGATTCCACATTGTGAGCATTCAGTAGAAGCTTCAGTGGCACAATAATTTGATATCAATATTGTGCTGAAAATACTTTAGGTCTCGGCTGAATGCAGCATCTTGTGTATTCTGGACCACACTGAAATTTGTTAAGATGTCAGTTCCTTGATGGGAAATGTGAGGTTGGGGTGAGTCATCACACTACAGAGTCCTGCAGTATGCAAGTGGACTGACCACAGGGGAGTCACCCAAGCGAGAGTAGAGCAGGTAGCTGTGCAGGTCTCCATGCTTCATATAAGGCAGGATGACCACTGGTGAAGGATAGCCCTCACTCTCCACTGTCTGCAAGCAGACCCCTGTAGAGAAGAAATGGTGGAAAGTGGAGCTGAGCACTTCACACTGGGCTTTTAGGATCTGAAAATTTTGCTCTAAATCATGATGGGATTCTAGAATTGCTTAAGCTTTTGGGACCTGAGAATGGATGTGAGGAATTCACACTCATCATGGGATTTTACAATCTGGGATTTTAGGATCTGAGAATTTAACGATCCAAGAATTCTAGAATTTAGAACTTTTAGTGTGTGAGAATTTTACTCTAAATCACAAAGGGATTTTACAATCTGGGCACTTTGGATCTGAGAATTCTGCTCTAAATCAGTATGGGATTTTAGAATTGGGGCTTTTAGGATCTGAAAAATTTTGCTCTAAATCATGATGAGATTCTAGAATCTGGGCTTTTAGAATCTGAGAATTTTGCTCTAAATCAGGATGAGACTCTAGGATCTGAAATTACTTAGCACAACCTTTCACCCCCTCAACCCCCCTGTCTGAATAATGTACTTATGCAACCATCTTCTCCCTCACCTATGAGCCTCATGACGTTCTGGTGGTCAAACTCCTTCATACAAGCTGCTTCCCGCAGGAAGTCCTCCATCTCAGTGCGAGTGCAGATGGCAACTATGGGGCACCATGGAGCAGGGAAAGTGTGGTTATGAGAAGCAGAAGTAGATCCAGTGAAGGGCTAACACATCATCACAGACTGCCCGTGGTGATAAATTCAAATGCTACGCACAGCCCCTGCAATGCTTCATGCCTCAGCAAACTCACTTACTCTTCATGGTTTTGACAGCCACCTTCAGCACAAACTCCTCCTGGGTCAGCAGACCTTCCATCACTGAGCCAAATTCTCCTGCAGAGTGGTGAGTGAGTACATGCTCTTGTTTCTAGAGAGGACATCAGGAGAACAACTGGGTTTAATGAGTGATGATGGGGTCACTCTTACCTTCACCCAAAGTCTTGCCCAGAGTCAGCTTGTGTCGGTCTATCATCACATCTTGTAGCTTCTGCTTAAGCTCATCGCTGATGACCAGGCTGTTCACTATGGAAACAGATGTGTTACATACACAAACATGACCAAGAACTCTCATTACTATACAGCCAGTTAAGTATTTTGAAGACCTTTAATCAACATTTCTCAACATTTTCCTACACAAAGAGCCACACAAAAAGTTTAAGTAGTTACTTAGTAGTATAGCACTTTATGCCAGCAAAACAATAAAATGTATGATTTGTCCGTCATTCAAAATACGTTTTAACCACTAATATTGTGTGATGCAGACTATATTGCATGTACTGTATAGCTTTTCTGACTTGCATACTGACTACAGAAACCAGATAAATAATTACAGGAAGTCCATCTATTATCTAATGCTTCTCAGCACAAAGGCGACTCTATAGCAACCAAGCCAGAGCCCAGATGACATCCATCCAAAAACATTACTCTAACAAGCTACAGAGGAATCCCTACACCCCTCTTGACCCCACAGCTAAGGGTATGTTCTCCTCCCAGAGACGTCAGTTCTGTGCTTTCACTGCTGCACAACAGATGACATCACTCATCGGTTAAGATCTGGAAACAATACAGGAAATCTGTTTATGTGTTCTGATCTGGTCCTGATACCTCTTGCTGGCTGCACTGTATTGCAGTCCACAAAGTGGCTCTGTTCATGCACGTAGAATTTTAGACAGAAGCTCTTTGGTGGAAACTTTTTGCTAAGAAATGTTTTCAGGCGAATTTTTCTACTAAATTTATCATAAGACATGAGACAATGGGAAACCGAGGATTTCACACAGAATCAACAGAAAACGAGTTTGGGAAAACGACGATCTAAATCTGTTTTTGAAGACACATACTCAAAGGGACCTATGATGAATATTAGCATCCTGAAGGACTGACTTACATGTGGCTTCCATTGTACGCCGGCCATAGGATCGTCTGGCATGGTACCTCACCACCAAATCTCCACCGTTCATCGTCGGCTGAAATGCCTCACTGGAAGACAGGCCAATGCACTGACTTAACGGGCAGCTCCAGCAGCATCAACAGTGCTCACATGCAGGACTTGCAGACGGAGGACATGGGCACGGACACTTCACGCCGTGTCCCCAACGCTTTAAAAACATCAGGGTTTGTGAAATCACAATCCAAGTCCTAAAGAGTCCAGTTAACTCTTCCATAACGAGGCTTAATAAAAAACAAAATCCAACGTGCTCATAAAAACATCCAACACACATGTCATGTGCCAGGGTTGAATTCCACAGACCTGTTATTTCCATGAAGGAAAACCCAGACAAGTTCTGCCTACAGTTATATTTTCTAAGAACATTCTTCCACATTCATAGGATGGCAGGTTGTCTAAAAGATACGTGAAACTGTGAAGATTGCTACACAATCTGGTTTGAAAAAAACCTATAGTAAGCAAGAACAATAATGAACAATAAGCAAAAAACCACCCCGAAGCCTCAGCCTCTGGCACGCACCCAAATCGCGTCTCCTTGCGGCGTAGCTTGACCACATAGGTCGCAATCAGTACCGTCAGGGCAATGGCCGCTGCAGTTGCCATAACTACATACCACCAGTGCCAGGAGAAGACCGATGGAGGGTCTGTGATGGAAGAAGGGAAGATGAGGTAAAAAAAAAATACACTGAAAAAAATCAGGGATTATTTATGACTGCGGAGTTATCATGCAGAACTTGAGGAAAAAAGGAGGCAGTGAAGAGAAGCATTACGTGTTTCTCAATACCAAGAAAGCCAAGATCGTACTTGTGGTCTTGGCAAGAACGGTCTTGCTAACTTGCTTCCCAGGAATGATCTTGGGATGCAATGGATCATGGGATTGTTCTTGTTTGGCAACAATGCAACTGATGCATCCTTGATATTTGGGGCAGGGCAAGAACGACATCCATGGATTTTTACCATCCTCCATACTTCTGTTCTTAGTATTGTGACTGCGTAAAACGGTATGCGAGAACACAAGAACGGTCAAGTACGCATATTGAGAAACACCAGTTGCATGTAAAGGTATGAAAACATGAGGAGCAAGAACGAGATGGAATTTGTTTTCTTTGGTGATTAGTTAAATGTAATCATATCCATAGAAAAACAAGACAAAGCTGAAAAGTGTACTACATCTGTATATGCATAATATTGTGTATTCCTTAAATCCATGAGAACGTGACCTAGGATTAAACAAATTTGTCTCTCTAGGGTGAGAAACCTGAACTGGTGATTTATTTATACATTAACATTCTAGAAGAAGAAGATCAATGACTAACTAGTATGGTTAAGGTCAGCGCAGCAGGGTTCATGCCGACTAGGGTTATTTGTGTTATGAGGAGGTCAAGGAAATGAGCTCATCTGGCCAGATGGAGTATTGGGTGTGTCACTATGACACACTCCCACCCTACATACACAACATTCTCTTTAATATCTTGCTCTTTCTTTGACTGTGCTTACCATTGCCTTCGTAAAATTTTGTCTAGTGGAAACCCTTACAAAAATACCAGAGAATATGCCAGTGGTGGCACAGGAGATTCTTCCTTGCAGGTACTATAGGGGTGCATCTAGGATTTACACAGAATTTATATTTTGAAGTATCGTCAAGAATGTCTAGGGGAACTATGAGGGCGCCATGGGCATCGCAGTACCCCTCGAGGCTGTTCTGAAATGTACAGCATGAGATCATTTCCTTTGTTACAACTGCATAAGTGCAGCTGTATGTTTATCTGTGTCTCAGGCAGTTAGGACTTACCACTCTGTTTAAGCTGTCCTGTAAAAATATGACAAAGATGCATCAGTTATTGTCAATGCAATATACAGTAAACAGATTTATTTTCAAATATTCTCTTATATATTCATGCTGCGTTCCATTGACCTTGGAGGTGAGAAATTGTCGCTTGGAATAATGTCACACCCGAGGTAGCCGCCTTTCAGTACAACAAATCGGGTAGCCGTCTAGCAATACCATTCGTGCCAGGTTCATCATTAGCCATTGTTAGCTATACCAGTTGATAGTAACACATTACATGGTTTTTTGCACATACAAACACTGTAGCAACATGTTCACAGATCGAGGAGGGACTGTACTGTCTGCACAACTGGTTTAAGGAGACAGAAATAAGACATAAGTGCTAATAAGCGGTATACAACTACAGCTGTCACTTCTGTTGATGAAGGCCACAACCATCTAGAATTCTGAGGCCGTTTTGTAGAGGTTTCCGCGTTGGAAGTTGGACTTCGAGGGGTTATTCCAGATGGAATTTTCAATTTGGGACTCGGAAAGTCAGACTTCCCAGTTAAAATGGAATGCACCATTATTTTTTACACTCCTGCCTGCCTCCATCCCTCTTTGAACTCCCTGCATCATCTGTATATTGGTTTCCATCCACCTTATTTCAACACCTCTCTCTGCTCTTCCTACCTCTTTATGTCACTTCCTGTGAATGCTCACCAGCTTTTATGGGGCTGAAGGTCTGGGAGGAGCTCCAAGGTCCAGGCCCCGCCCCAGTGTAGGCACACACCCGGACAGACACGTTGGACACGGGCGTTGACAGGTTGACGGACAGTCTGGTGGACAAGCCCGCATCAAGCACAACCTGGGACATAAAAGGCATACAAGGTGTATGTGCTTCCTGCCCGTGGTTTTTACGTACGAGGAGGGTGGGCTTGTCTGTTCTCTCCCACTCATCTCTCAGAGATGCACTGAATCCCTACTCATTTTTTGGATGAGCAGCAATTTTAAAGCCTTTCTACTCATGATTTATATTCATATGTTTCATATAAATATGAATTGTGGACCATATGTCAAGAGATTCATGTTAATACTGAATTAGTCGTCGTCTTTCCAACTGCAGAGCAAATTTCCAAAACTCACTCAGTCCCCAGGATACATTCTTGAGAAAATGTCTATGGACTTTAAAGAAAGTTCTTCATTTGGTTACATGAGGACTATGAACGTTTTGGTTCCCAATCCTGTAACATATGATGCGGAAACCTGACTTTAGGTCATTGGTGGCCTCATCTCAAAAACAACAAAAAAAATGGACTGAGAGAGTTTTGGAAATGTGCTCTTCAAATTTGTTTAAAGACCACAATGTCCACATCTCTCTGAATTTATACCTGGGACTTACAAATTAAGCCAAGCAGAACTATATCTCATTACACTAGAGACAAAGGGAGCCCTTGTCAATTTTTTATGAAAAGAGAGAATGTGTGTGCGTGTTGTACCTCTGCCATCAGTGGAGTGCTGTACTCCAGCCAGTACCCAAGCAAGCACCCATTGAGTTGGCCAGAAGGCTCCGCCCAGTTCACCATCATCACCGTGTCGTTGAATACAGCACTGACATTCACTGGTGGGGCTTCTGGCACTGCACGCAAAGTCATAACAAAACATGCACACTTAATCTGATATCACATCACAAATATACATAAATATGTATGCTTCTCTCATGGAAAGAGTATGGCATGGTATGACAATACCACAAATAAATAAATATCGTCAACAGGAATTGCTATTGATAAACAGAAATTTGTAAATAAATAAATACACCAAGTTTCCTTAGTTATATAAATATCTTGGCGCCTGTGAATCTCAGAAGTTTCCAGACACCTATATAATAATCAAATTCTAAGACATGACGGGTCCGAAAAGCATGTGGGTTAAACATTTACCAAAATGTCCAATTTTATCATTACTAAATGACCCTGCATTTGAATATCTGTCTTAAGTTCCTGCTTCTCAGTCACTCAGTGCTTGTCCTACTTAAATCAAATTGTCTGTGTAAAATTTTGGGACAGACGAGCTGTTTTAGATAAAGGACTGATGGCTTTATTGATTGACCTTGTAGCGCTAAGCTCATATCAATGGCTGCCATATCCCCAAAGCTCACACGGATAACCAAGCTCACTGCTAACAGATGACAGAATTTCCGTGGACTGGAAGGGACCCAGGCGTGGAGACATAGCCTCATGTCTCTGAAACACACATGTGTAAAATATCGCTCAGCTGTCGTGAGCTTATTCCCTCTCCCTGTTTTCTCTGGCCGCTGAGCACTCGTCGTGTTTTTCCCTCGCAAGGTTTTGCCTGGAGTGCTATTCCCTTTGGCTCCACTCTGTATTTTACTTTAAAATCCAGATGATGGTATGCAGGCTGTATGTGAACAAAAGGTTGTAAGTTCCAGAAGGGTCTGCTGTTTTACCATTGGGGAGAAAAGCTGATCACTGGGTTATGAGTCGCTAAATAGAAAGCTACATATCCAGCAAATCAGCAAACAATCTACCAAGTCAGAAAATACAGAGACGTCATAGTGCTGAGGTCAGACTAAGTCCATGGGTTGGACTGAAACTAAGATGACGAACTGGTCAACTGTCTCAGAGTAGTAGAGGGGAGAGGGGTGTCCAGGAATGCCTAGAATCTTACTTTATAGGAAAAACTGGTTAGCAAGAACATTCAGAAGCCACAGGCTTCCTCTGTGCTCCTCAATGTTGAGGGAACAGAGTGGCTCACAAATTCCCTCTCTCACTAATATGCACGACGAGGACCAGCAGGCACTGACAGCCAAAGAACCGGCAGGGCTGGAGCAAAATGAGAAAAACAGCCTGAAAATAGCAGCAGGAATGTGTGTGTGTGTGTGTGTGGGGGGGGGGGGGG
>JAODKF010000044.1:8394304-8409717 GCA_026779585.1 Mormyrus proboscirostris
AAATAGTGTGAAGTAAATCAAAAGGGCAATGGTGTCCGGAGGTGTAAAAGCCCCATAACTTCGGTGCCCCTATACAGTGATCACCCCACCTTTCCCAGGTTCCCCCCTCCGTCTCTCCATCTCTCTCTCTCTCTCTCTCTCTCACACACACACACAAACACAAGGGACTTTTTGACCAGATGGCCTAGGCTGCTTATGTGGATGACAGAGTAGTGTGCTGCTCTGTGACTCACCTCTCTAACAAATATCATTAACAAAAACAGTAAATGCCGGCTACTACCTCGAAAACAAACATCGTAACACCTGTCTGTGCCACCATCGATTTCCGGCTATTTGTCAAAATTTACCTGGCCTAATTAAATTCCTGTGGTGGGAGACGGGGAGGCCTTCAAAATTCTGTGTTTTTCCTTGCTATTATGTACTTGACACTGAGTAGTATTGTATAGTAGTAATGTATAATGGATTGGATTCACTGTAAAAATCTTTCAGTGCTCAGTGGAAAAAAAGCATTGATCATAGAGCTGAGTTGCTTCAGCAGAATATATAAAATTTTAGTATTACAGTATGACTAGAATCCCCACTGCATAGCTGAGTGAAGTGCATGAATTGTGTTCTGTTTAATCCACTGAGGGTGATAGTATTTGTCAAGCAACAGTAATGATGGTAATAATGTAAGAACTCATAAATGTAGATCCTGAGCATCCTGAGCGAAGCCTCTGAGAAGGGGATTTCTGAAACCAGACCAGCTCCTTCCTCCAGCCCTTCACTCGCAAACATTTTTTTAAAGGATTAAACCACAGGGCTTTTATGCTGATTTTGCAGTGGCAGAGTAAAACGTGGCCGACCATTACATATTTATCTATAAATGTAGTCCAAGCCACTGAGAAGCCGCATTCAGATAAAACGCAAAAATGAAGCAGTTAAGGTTCTGTGTGTCTCTGCATAAACAGACAGTCCTACAGTTCTTTTCCAACCACAGTTTATCAGGCCGTATACGCAAAATATTTCAGCATTTAATGATCTTTGTTGTCACATTGCTGGCATAACAGTTGTTAGCTTGTACATTTTTATTGCTTATGGCGTCGTTTTATGTTAAATTTCGTGACAGATGGATCCTTGCCATGCTGCGTGTTTGCTGCGAGATACACTTTGTACAATCAAAGGACTATCTGTAAGTAAAATGCAAAACAGAATACAGTAAAGCAATGGATGGAAATACAAGAGGAGGAATAACAGGGAGGGGTCTTATGGGGTGATGTTCGGAGGTGCTGGGGCAGATGGCGGCTGGTTGGTGTGGGAGGCAGGTATTAAACCTACAGGAATTCTGTTACTCCCTGCTGTAATTACAGAGGCGCTCGACTACCTGTCATAACAGCTGTCCTGAGCTTACCTCCGCAGGGCCCTTCATTTAACTCACAAATCACCCATGCACTAGGGAAGATGGAGCCACAGTGCTCTCCCAAATCCATGCGCCTCTGTGTTGTTTAACTTGCCGCTCTCACCTTAATATCAAATGTATCGTTTCAGCACATTCATCACGGCTGTTCCTCACCTCGCCGTGCTCTGGTGTCGTGTTCCTCAGTGAATTTCATTAACGCGCGCTTCCCAAGGTCCTGTCCTGGCTTGCCATCCAATGCAGTGTTATATACATTTGTGTAATGTACACATGCATTACATAGGATTTAGTCATAGTGTGAAAGGGATACATGTAAGCAGTATGTCCCGGTTCAAATTCGTACCTTATAATCTGGTACAAAAGCACGTAGGGAACAAAATAAGCCAACGGGTTTCACAATTTTGGGATCATGCTGTTAAACTTGGGTTGTTTCTGAGGTTAGTTTACAAAACTGAATCTATTTAACACAAAAAGATTCAAATTATAAACCCTCCCATTTCAACTAAGTTTCCATTTGATGAGTAATTCTCTCAGTGTCTCCTTGTAATTTATTCCTGACAAAATAAGTCACTGTAAATAAACTGGGCAGCTGTTGGTCTCCTGTATGTAAGACAGAGAGGTCAGGTTAAGTCTGAAAACGAGTGAGTCTAAATGGCCACGGCACAATGTCGCATGATAAGGATGACCTAGGAGCCTCATTTGATCCACCCCCCTGTCACAATGTCACTGCTGCTAGTCCAGGGCTAATTTTGCTGTACGCATGCAGACACAGAATCCAACACACAGGAACAGGACCAGAAGGAAGATCCAAATCCCGCAACAAATTCTGAATCTCCCAACCCCAATGATTCACCTTCAGTCCTGACCGTCAGCCAGTAATACCTCCGTGTGGTGACCGCTGTTCTCAGACTTCATCCAAGCTCACCATGTTGGACCCTCTGACTGTATCTTGCTTTTTTTCCTATTACTTTGTTGCCACCGTGCTCCGTTGATTAAACACTAGCGATGTAAAGCCTCAGAAACTGACACTGAAACTGTGATACAAACGTTCACATGTGGAATTGCGATATCTACCCCCAACTCTAACCGCTGGGTTCTCGATTACGTTACTAATGTTACAAAACTCATTTTTCATTTCACAGTTAGCGCTGTAATACATATAAAATACAAAATTATTATTCTATTTAAAGTTAGGGCATGCTGTATATTTTGTAAATATACATCACTCTCATTTATTGTCTTACAAATGTGTGTGTCATGTGACTATTTTGGTCCAATCACGATTGAGCAATCACACCTGCGATAAAAACTAGGCTAGTTTCATTAGCTAAAGGTGGATAATAACCATGAGATTGCAGAGCACATTCAGTTCTATGGTCTGGGAACATTTTGGTTACACAGTACAGTATAATATTTTAAAATGTATTTTTGTTTACATAGTTATTACATAGTTATTTTACGTGAAGATATGTTAATCTAACATGTTCTTCCGTTTAGTGTTCCACATTGTTGGTGATTAATAAAACCCATAATTTTTTCCTATTTTTTATTTATTTCACCCCCCCCCCCCCCCCAAAAAAAAAAAGAGTGAGGCTTGAACCAAACCATGGTTCAAAAATTGAGGTCTGAACTGAACCGAGGATTTGGAGAATCATAACATTCCTATAAAACACCACTATTTCAAATAAAGTATTTCACCTGTTGTTACCAAATAAGGTAATTTCTATAAATTTTCATTCTCTTATTTTAGTGTCCAAGCCATTATTTTTTTTTATCAGTTTTTGTAAAGTAAGGCCATGGGACACAATTTAAATATGAAAGAAAGTACATTACACAGTGTCATCTGGCAGCTGTGCGCCTGAGTGTTTTGTGATGGGTGCACCTGGTGGATAGATGTGTGTGTTTATGTCGGCCTTATTATGATAGGCGCACCTGGGGAATTGACGTGTGTGCTCATGCGGAGGTTGTTCTTTGGCCAGGTGCTGCCGGACTTTCCATTCAGGTCAATAAACCCCCAAAGCGCAAAGTTGACTATTCACAGTCACGCACGGTGACCCGGTAACACCGGTACCCTGGTGTTATGACAGATGCCTGTATCTCCTTGGCTGTTCCCGCAGGTGTGAGCAGTACTAAGAATCAGATGGCGTTCAACATGAGTGCGATCCGGGCCAGCGTAGGCAGCCAGCAGCTGGTGTCCTTGGCTGAGCTACGGCTTCTCATCAAAAAGCCCACGATGGGCGCGGACAAGAAGCAGAGGCTGGAGCTGTACGCGGGCCTCAGGAATGACACACTCTACGTCAACCACCACTTCATCTCCAACACCATGAGCGACCGATGGATTTCCTTCGATGTCACGAAGACCCTGACATCATGGATGCTCAGGCCAGGTTAGTCACGAACAGCCTCCAGTCCAAGGCTCTGATCACAACTTCTAATTTATAATATCGTAAAAACTACAAATCATATAAAAGATATAACTATTATATATACTGAATCCCTGAGTAATTCTCAAACCCATGACAGGGAATTGAGCTGTGTGCACAACCCCAAATATCACCCTCTTAATTGCTTGCACTTTCTATATAACAAAGATCCCAATTTGTTCAATGTATGCTTAACGTAGGTTAAATCTATTGCACTCACTGCACATTAGCATTCTTTACACCTTCTGCAGAATTTTGGTTCCTTTGATAGGGATGTCATGATGAACTACTTACTACTCATTACTCACTACTCACTATGTTCATTCATTCCAATCAGTCCTTTGAGCCAGTCAGTTTTCTCTGGTTACTGACTACATCAAAACTTTTTTTATTCTGATTACTGACCATCAAATTGCCATCTCTGCCCTCTAGTCACACCTGGGTAGCCCCCTGCGTCTCTGACGTATCGTACTCAGGATATCCGCCTTCAGCAAAGCTGAAAAAACAATCCTTTCTTGATACAGCAATGGCTCTTCATGCTTGAGACAAACATGTCTCAATGTAAAGGGGACTGGCTATGCTTCAGTCATTCTTGGACAATGTGCTTAGCTACCCGTTGAAGGTCTTTAATGTGGTTTTGTAATTCCTATACAGATTCTGCTGTAGCACTGACCTGACAGCCATCACTGTCTATATTCAGTGCCCTGCTCATTAGTCTTATTACCCACAAATAACAGACTGCCAGTGTTACATTGGAGAAGTGGAGTGGAAAAGAGTACAAGCTGCAGACAATTAGGACACAATATCTTCTAGTGTTGATAGTGTAAGCCATTTTTGTTACTCTTTTGTTGCTTTTTCCCGGAGCCTCAAATCAACACAGAGGATCAAGTTGTGGTTTATCGCTTTCTGTGGAGGGATCATTGGCGTACGGCAGTAGGTTTGCCCTGTAAAAGCAGGTTTGGCCTATGATAATTCCCACAGTGGGGATGCTTTTTCATTTTACGTCGCACCTCAAATTTCCACTAGTCTGTAGTTTGACGATTCAAAATATGTTCACGATTTTGCAGCTCCACAAACTAAAAACCGTTGTCCATACTGACCGAAAGGCTTTAACCGGCCATAATGCAGTTATAAGTATTTATTCCCCCAGGTTAAAAGAAACAGCTTTATATGAAACTGCAACAAGATCTCACAGTATGAGTATTACGTAAATGTAGGGCCTTCAGTATGACAGCTGTCACAAAATAACAATGAGTAAGGACAGTGGGTAAGAAAAAGAGAATGTTATTTGAGGCTGATTGTAGACTGTAATTACAGACTGTAATACACACTTTGTAGCCTCAGGAGATTTGCATAATGTGCCCTAAGGTTAACCTAACTGACGGGTAATGAAATCTTGCTGTGTTCCTGTGTTCTTCTCACATTAGTTAGCCCAAGAATTGTTTACCATGGCTATACTTTTATTAACAATAATTTATTCAGAACTCTTATTTTGGATATACCATTCTAATGTCCTGATTTATGCTTTTATGAAAAATTTTACGGCTATATGCAAGACACATTTGAATTTGATTGCAATGTTTGAAATTGCATTTTGTGTAGTCAAATTATTTTTCCCCAATTATTTAGGAATACTCTTTAAACTCTGAGAATTATTTAATTCAGAGTGAAAATCGATTTGATTAGCTTTTTCTTTCTACTATTTATTTCTACGGTAGCTATGGATTGTCTCTAGCAACACTAGTCATAGTTCTGCTGTAAATATGATCTTTATCATCAAAATATTTTACTGGATCCAGATTAATGCTCACATGTACATTTTACAGACTTCAGATAAGCAGATTTAGGCGACACTTTACCTGAGGGGGCACAAATAATGTAGTATTACACTGTTAATTAATGTATTAATTAACCAGTAACTACGTATTAGTTACATCTGATAAACATGCTCCCATGTTTATCAGTAATCAATCATAATTGCTCATGTATTTAATACAGGAATTATATTTGTACTTGATTTGCACTTTAGTAGCAACTGTGACACTAAGTTATTTGTACCCCCTCAAGTAAAATGTTACCCAGATCTCTTTCTGGAATTGCAAAAGCTTGCCGTTCATGACCTTAACTTTATGCTTTGGTAGGGTGACAGACACCCCCTTTTTAAGCTTTCTTCCTTCAGACTCACAGTCTTACTAATGAGATTGAAATAGGGGGGGGTTATCACATGAGGATGGCGATTGTGAGACAGTTCTGTCCTTGATAAAGCTATGTTTTCCATCTGTGTCTTTTTCCTCTTTCATCTGGAGCTTCCAGAACACAGGGATTGAATGTCTGTGCAACAACATCTTTTAGCTGGTTTTCTTTAAAAGATTGGCTGGCAAATTGGCTGACAAAACCAATTTTAACTTTGAAAATTTATTATGAGATACTACGAGTTTGCAAAAAATATATATAATTACTGACAAGGAAGAACACGCTGTATGGACAAAGGTATTGGTACACCAGCCTGTCCAGCATCTCACTCTCAATCAACGGGTATTAATATGAAGCCGATTAACCCTTAGTTGCTATAATAGCCTGTACTCTTCTGGGAAGGCTTTCCATTAGATGCTGGAACATTGCTTGCGGGATTTGCTGCCATTCAGGTTGGGTATTGATGTTGGGTGATTAGGTCTCTCTCTGTGAGCTTGTGTGGCCCCCACCTCGCAGCTGATTCCACTTCACAATCACTTCAGTCGCCATTGACCAGGGCAGCTCTAGCAGGACAGAAATGTGGAGATCTGACTTGCTGGAAAGGTGTCCAGTGGTGTCCAATGACGGTCCTCGGCTGACTAACCTCTTCTGTATGACCACCCAATCTGCTGCCACTGTTTGATGCTGGAAATTGCATGGCTGTGTTCTGAATTATATACCTGTATGTCAACATTGGCTATGACTTATGGGGCCAGTTCCTGTAATTACTATGGGTGTCCTAATGCTTTTACCTATATAAAATGCATGTGTATGTATCATTTCTGGTTAAGGCATATCTGATCGTTTTAAGGGAGGCTCACTACTTCTTCAAGGCACTGAGTCAGTCTAACCTCTTATCCGAATTTTGATCATATGGGGTCCATACAGCATACAGCATAAACCCAAAACAGGATGCCATCACAGGCCACAAGGCTAGGGTACACCAGGGACACACACGCACACACATTTTCACACAATATTCAGCCACTTTCTTGCATGCTCCTTGTGACAAATGGCATTCTCAGTTCCTGCAGTGAATTTTCTGATTTGTCCATGGAAGAGTTTTCACTTTTTTAAGCCACGTTTTGGCGCTTTGTGCTTGGATTCATTGTTCCATTGAAAGTGGAATCCTTCTTCCATTGTGTGAAGTATTCCTGGTCTTGCTTAAGGTTTTGCTAATGAAATTTTTCCTGTATCTATTTGCTGTCAGTAGCATAAAGTAAAAATGCTGGTGTTTTGAGTGACAGTGATCTTTTGTCAGACAAGGTGAAAAACCAAATAACTCAACCAAATGTCCCCGCAATGTGGTTAAATCTGTTTCTTTTTAGCTTGTGGGGACAGTTTTCAGGTCCCCACAATATAAACCTCAGATTTATAAAAAATCCAACCAAAAACTAAAATGCAAAAAGTCTTGTATTTGCGTTGGTTACTTATGGTTAAGGCTAGGGATGGGTAGAGGTTAAGGGTGTCATGACTGGGTTTTTACCATAGAAATGAATGGACGGTCCCCATTTAAATAGGCACACCAACTTGTGTGTGTGTGCGTCTGCAAGTAGCGGCATCTCATCCAAACTGTAAACTACCCCGTGCATACGGAAAATACATGTATGGTCATAAATCTTAAACTTTTTTTTTTAATGACTGTTTATGTGTAACTACACTTGGCAGCTAGATTGCAGTCTGCGTTATCTCACAGTCATATAGCAGACTGCTCCTTTCCAGCTATTAACTATGAGAACGCTGCTCAGCAAGCAGGCAGCAAGTCTCATGACTGCTCTGACAATGAGCGTCACGCTTCCTGGACATCGTCTGTATGCTGTCCTGCTTTCACTGGATGAGATCAGCGGCGGTTCCGGCGTACTTGGTGCCCAGGACAAAGTCTGAGCCAACAGCAGTCGGTCAAAGTTGTCGGCCGTTGGGTGGGGTGAGGGGGATTACAGATAATGACGACATTTTATTTATCCCTGTGGGGAAGTTCTCTTTTCACCGACCCCATCTTGCTCTCCATGACACACAGACACACATGTATTTGAGAGCAAGCGTGACAGCAAAGGGCAGCTACTCTAGACAGAAGCATATTTGTCAAGGATTAATGTAAGAAAGTGAAAAATATTTCATGTTCAGTTTTCAATAAGGTAAACTGAGTGAGGAAATAAACTTTCAGGTTCTCTAAACAACAAAACTCGGTACTCCAAGGGATGACCATGTGAAGACAGAGACCTGGAAATAGGTACTCACAGATCGGGGACACTGTGACCCCACACCTCACACAAATCACTCAACACAAAAACACAAATATGCACAGTGAAATCCGGAAAGCTTTTTGTGTTCTTCGTTGACAGTTTTGAGAAAATGAGCCATTATTTCAGAGAATGTACCTAAACAATTTTGAAAAATGATGACCGTATTTTCTGTACAGAGGTTTGATCAAATTACGTATTTCGTCATTTTCAAAAAAGAGACATGTGCATGGAACAAACATGGCCCATTTCGTCACATGTAAGGCATATAAGGCAAACAGTAGCACCAAGTTCAGCTAAACTCCATGTTAATGACCTTTAACCTTTGACATTTTACCTATGTGAGCAACCTGATGTTTGTACATTACAGTATTACTTTATCCATTTATCTTCATCCAGCTTATTCTGGTAATGGTGTCTTTACTGTTACTGTCATTCGCTATATTGATATTTCCTTATTAATCTATGCATTCTATTTTTCATTAACCTTGTTTGCACGATGTGTACTGTTTTTACACTTTGTATTGAGTTTTGTACCATGAGTTTTTATTTCTGCACTTTATGTTCCATTGCAACTGTGTATAGATAACATTTATTCCCCTGCAACTGAATCACACAGTTTAGTATTGTTACCCTTTTGTACAGAGTTTTATGATGCAGCTCAAAATCTGTATCCTAACCAAATGCATGGCTATAACATCCACATTGCGTAGCTTCCCAGCAAGAATTGACTTTGGAGGGATAATTTGACAGTAACCATGAAAATCCTCAGTTCCAGAGGGGTCTCATAATTTGTATCTCAATAGTAGGTTCACTCCATTTTTTGATGATAACTGCAGTAAAATCTTTTGTTTTCCTCTGTCGTGCAGAAGAGGAACAGGGATTCCAGTTGCAGCTGTACCGTGCCTGCAAGGAAAACACAGAGTTTCATTTCAAAATCTCAGGTACTACATCTCCATCTATTCAGTCAAACACTAAGCAAAGACAAGTTAATGAGGAGCTGTCTCTAGCCCAAGGGCACTGCTAGAGATTTTGGGCCCCCTGAAAGCATATCCTATTGGCCCCCCAAACCAGACTAATCCAATTATTATCCAAATTGTCTCAACACCCCCCTTTATGGCGTCCCTACTCCAGACCTCAGCTTTGACAAAATTGGGGTACTTCTTTTATGGTGACATTGATGTAGCCAGACAAGTATTATGGTTTTGTAATCGTCTACTAATGAATGTCCATTTGTATGTGAGCAGGGATGGGAATGGAAGAATACAGAGGAGACAGCGGGAAACTTGCTAAATTTATGCAGAAGCCCCACCTCCTTGTTATGTCACTTCCTGCTGACCGACAAAGCCACAAAAACACTCGGAAGAAGCGGGATATTGACACAGATGAATTTTGCACAGAGTGAGTTTCTTGTTTTTCTTATCCTCACAGTAGATTCTTTTCCTCCCTTCCAGTGTTACATTTTTGCTGTATCATTAAGACTGCATTCCCCCTGTTAATTAAAACATTGTCCATCTTCTTCAGCTCTTATATTATATGTGATGAATTTAGCATATGTATGGAATTTAGCATTATTATGACAAAGATTTTATGCAACTGTTAAACAGGTTTTACTTTCCATTCTAGTCTGTCCTCATAAATGTCACATTGTATCTATGTGCATGTGTGTGGCAGGAAAAAAGAGAACTGCTGTGTGCGGAGACTGTTCATTGACTTCCGAAAAGATCTTGGATGGAAGTGGATCCACGAGCCTAGTGGTTACTATGCTAATTACTGCATGGGTTCATGCACATACATTTGGAATACAGAAAACAAGTATTCTCAGGTAAAAATACTACTTCTGCATATCCAGTACACATTAACTGCATATACTTCATTATAATTCCTAGCAAAGATTCCAGATTGTCCAGATTAAGGCCTGAATGTATTTTAGTGAAGTGTTTGAATCTGATGGGTTTGCAAGACTTTAGTGAAAAGCTCTAGTGGTGCATTGTGGGAGTTTCAGATGCAGTCACAGTGCTGGGTTATTACCATGTGTTAATCATTCCAGTAATAACCCAGTGATGTTTCCAGCTGCACTACACAAAACTAGGAACAATGAATTTAACACATTAAACGCACTGTTTTTATACATACCTTTTCCATCAGTTGTTTCGGTTCCAAAACCGCAGAAGATAGAAAGCAAAAGAGCATTCTCCAAAATTTTGCGAAGGCATAAAAAGAGATAGCGAGCTCTGCCTGTAGATCTGAGAAAGCAGTGATGATTGTAATTATGGATTGAGATAGGAAGGAAACTGCCCAATTATAGTTTTGTATATTGACATGAGGCTGGGGTGTGAGCTGGATGGGGCACCAGTCCATCAAAGGGCGCATGCACAATCAGCCCTTTTCCAGGGGAGAACCATGGCCTCAGACTTGGAGGTGCTGATCTTCACACCGGTCACCTCACACTCAGCTGCAAACTGTCTCAGTGCATGCTGCAGGCCACAGCCCAATGAAGCCAACAGGACCATAGCATCAGCAAATAACAAAGACGTGATCTTGACGTCACCGAACCGGACTCTCTCCACCCCTTGGCTATGCCTGGAAATTCTGTCCATGAAAGTTTTGAACAGAATCAGTGACACAGGGCAGCCCTGGCAGAGTCTGACACCCACTGGGAACCAGTCTGATTTACTACTGGCGATAGAAACCAAACTCTCGCTGTGGATGTACAGGGACCTGATGGCTTGTAACAATGGACCCCATACCCCATACTCCTGATGCACCTCCTACAGCACCCCCCAAGGGACAAGATCGTATGCCTTTACCAAGTCCACAAAACACATGTAGACTGGTTAAGGAAACTCCCCTGAACCCTGCAGCATCCTTGCAAGGGTAAAGAGCTGGTCCAGTGTTCCATGTTACATCGAGAAATGTATATAAATAACTATTTACACATTTTATAATGCAACTAGATGTTGAGGTTTTTAAAAGAGAGGGTACACTCAACTCAAGGCCCAGCTTAGGTTAAAACGTGCCGCAATACTGGGGGGAAACAAGTCTCACAAGTTTAAGATGGAGTAATGTACGGTGTCATTCAGCAGTGCCTGGTACCTCTTTAGTAATGTCCGATAACAAATTTCATGGAATCAGCAACCACAGACATTCTGGCAGTAAGAACACTGCAGAGTAAGCTACTAACATTGATTTTAATTAGCAGAGAGCAGCATGATCAATATAACAATGAATGGCTGTCAGTATTGAACTGCTTGGGTAGGATTAAAAAGACAGCAGTGCAGTGCTGCTTAAAGTGCATCTTCTGCAGTTTTGGTTTTAAAGAGGTGTTTGCATCGCTTGTCTCAGCATCTGCATGGTGGCAGCACACTAGCAATCTTCCAGGCATTAGGGATTAGTAATACTCATACCATCTCTTGTTGCTGATGTTTCTTGTTACAAAAATTTGAGTGGTGGCACCAAAACAAAAGAACAAAAGTATTCAGCTTCCCAGACTTTAATGCATTTTATAATTGCTAACATCGTGTCTCTCTGATCATGTACCATATAAAACCCAATTATGATCCACTGACAGAAAACGGCTTTGAGAATTTGTTCATTTCCTTTCTGCAACAACATCAGTGTTTAACACAATGTCACAGTGCAAGCAGAGGCAAGAGGCTTTCATAAATGCATCTGTTTACAGGATTTAAGAATTCATTTCTACCATTCCTGTACAATTATTAACCAGTTTTTCTGTTTCTAACAATACTTCTGCAGGTATTCGTGACATATAAAGATTTCCCTCTTAGCAGGGCTTTTGTTGCATTCCTACTTTGAATTAACTCAAATGAGTTGCACGCAAACCTAAAGTCCACCCTACTTTTAACTACTACTACTGTTAATCAATATTACCATAGTAACATGTTCACCCAGCCATCAGCTCCTTCTCAACTTTGGTGTACAGCTTGGTAGATTCTTCATTTGTGCCCATATCTGGAAGGCACTGGGTTCAAATCCCACAACTTTTATCACTGTTGAGTCCTTCAGCGAGGCCTTTAACCTCAAACGCTCCAAAGATGCCTGCTGACCCATGTTTTCTGTCCATCATTTGTATGTCCCTTTGGACAAAATTCTCTGCTAAAAAATTTAATGTAATGTTAGCTAGTACTGCATCAGCGTGAGCCTGGGAGCTATCAAACAGAATTACAAAAAATGGACATTTTGGAGGTACCAGTTCAACTAAGAAAAAGCTTTTGGACTGTGAGAGGAAACTTGCAGTACTCAGTGAAGAGCCATGTGAACAGGGAGCAAACATGCCATGCCCACACACAGTCAGGGCAGGATTTGAACCTCAGCCCTGGAGTTATCAAGCAACAGTGCTACCCAGATGTTAAATATTCCAGAACTAATTCAGTGTCTGGTATGACGGAACCCTCTGCCAAATGACAATAATTGTGCAATGAAATGCTTATTCATTTTGTAAGTTTTTCTTAGTAATAGTTACAGTTTACTTTGTGATCCCAAAGGCTGATGAACAATTACTGCCAACACTATGACCAACTCAACACTAACACCATAATTATGACTGAATATTTATTTTCATCAGTTTTCTTTTAAAACTGGCTCGCAATGAGTTTATTAATCAGACATTTGTTTTTCCAGCTGTCACCCTTAATTACAAACTCTGATATGATGTAACAGTTAAACTAATCAAGAAACAAGACAAACACTTTAAACATAAAGCGTTTAAAGTAATGTTAAATACATCTATTGTCATCAGAGTCTAAAACTTTCCTGCAGGACACAGTATAAGATGCAGTAAGAATGTTCGCATTTGTGTCATTAATCCAAGAGAAGATCACTTCCATCTTGGAAATTACGCCACATGAATTTTTATGTAGCAATTTAAATTGCTGGAGAATATTGAGGGCATATGACGACATGACAAACTCTCTGCTTCCACCTGAAACCAAAGGACCTGACTTAATTTTAATAATAAGATTGCTGTGTATAATGTAATGTGATATTTTAAAAAGCTGGTCCTTTAGGTTTGGTGGTTAACAACTATTTGTTTAAGAATTGAAAGTTAAGACGGGAAACACAGAATACCTCTCAGAAATCATAAAACACAAATCATGATGCTACGTAAAAGGTGGTGCTACTCAGCAGAGGCAGTGTGTAATGACCATGGTAGACAGACAGACAGGCAGGCAGGCAGACAGACAGACAGGCAGGCAGGCGAGGATTCAGGATACGGGGTTTATTAGGGGAAATCCAGGGACGAACAGGGCAGACAGCGACCAACATCAATGACGGATCTGGTGAAAACTCTGCTGAGACTCGGACGCGGACTAAATACACAGGACAAGCCAAAAATAACAGGCAACAGGTGATCACAATCGGGAATTAGCACAAGGTAGCGAGGGGGGCGTGGCACACAGGAGGATCGGACGAGCAGGTCATGACACAAAGGTGCAGGGAGAGGGGCTACTTTTGACCGTTATCATAAAGCAGCCGCCTGGCCGCTCCTTTGTTTTGCTGAATCTCACAGCTGTAGATTTCTGGGACTTCCAGTCTTTTGTTTAAGTGATATTTTGTAGGATTCCCCTGTTTCAGCTCCACCCCATTGCATCGCCCACAGTCTGTGGACATTCTGTTTTCTGTTTAAACACATGGTAATAAAGAGGAAGGAGTATAAACGATCAATGGAAGTAAACTATTCTCGGTCATCCTCTCCCCATCTTATGCTTCCTGTTGTTTGCTCTCTCTCAGTCTCTTTGCAGATATGGGTTTTGTCTTAATTATTATATTAACGATAATAGTTGAAGACTGAGCTGATAGGTAGCCCACTTATGTTAACACTATTCATGCTTTATGATGAGGTAATTATTTATCTTTTAGTGGGACAAAATTCACCTTTTAACAAACGCATTAATAAAGACATTCCGCTTTCAAGAAAACTATATAATGGAATAATTGATGATAACAATTAAAATTGCCACAATATGATCACTGACTTTATCTGTCTTTCTTACAGATACAAAGTTTATACAGACACCATAACCCAGGTGCCTCCGCCCAGCCCTGCTGTGTACCGAATGTTCTAGAACCTTTGCCCATCATTTATTACGTTGGAAGACAGCACAAGGTCTGTATCCAGTACTATCGCTGTCATAGTGTATCATTTTGCCTCCGAAATAGCAATCAGTGTGTTAGTAGATCAGATAAGCTCATAAAATGCATGTAATGAGTCCCACATGAATAGGAATTGTTAAATGTTACATGAGACATTAGGCAAAAACCTAAGTGTAATCACACGACCTGTGAACATTAAATTTATGAGCTACAGTTTTTGGTGAAAAGACTCGCTGTCTCATATTCCTCTTTTGATCTCAGGGAACTTAACTTACAATTTTCATAGTTGAAGACATATATTTTTCTGACTATCCATTTTGTAATTTCAGTAATGGTTTCAGTAATGGTTTATCTAGTGAAGGCAGTAAAACTCGATCTGCTAATAAAACAGCAATATTGTGTAACAGCAAAAAATTACATTATACCAAAAGGGATTTCTCTTCCTAAATTTGCTAGAAACTGGACTCAATTATATATATTTGGAAGTTGATATAAACTCTGGATGGGTTTTAAAACATGTAATGCCATAAATTTGATCTAGGTGTGTTACACTGTTACATTTTCCCATACTGAGATAAAACACTAACTCCTATTTCCTGATACAAACACTTACTATTAGAGTTTTTCCCCTAATTATCATATCAGCATTACTGGAAATGTATCATGAAATATATAGATATACATTGTTCACAATTGACACATTCATTTTTTCCCATCCCAGGTGGAGCAGTTATCCAATATGATAGTGAAGACATGCAAATGTAGCTAAAAATGTCCTCCAGCTCTCACTGCATCAGCTACTGCACTATTTGGGCAGAAGTACTGCGACCCCCATAGTAATTACAGGATCTGGCCCCATAAGCCACAGCCATTGCTCACATACAGGTGTATAATTCAGCACACAGCCATGCAATTTCCAGCATCAAACAGGGGCAGCAGATTGGGTGGTCATACAGAAGAGGTTAGTCAGCCGAGGACCGTCATTGGACACCACTGGACACCTTTCCA
>JAODKF010000044.1:8417030-8432695 GCA_026779585.1 Mormyrus proboscirostris
TTGGGTGCAGTGAGGTCACTGTGGCCCCCATCGCCCTTTCTCGTCACTTTTTTTTTATGAATTCTCTGAAGAAAAGCACATTCCAGCTTTTTTCCTGCCATACTCTCTGGTTATGACACACGCCGCTTTGAACTCTGAGTGTCTGTGTCCGTGTGTGGTTCCCTTTTTTAAATTTATTTTTTCAGTTTAAAATAGACATTGTGGGCCCCCATACCAGCTGCACAGTGTCTCTGAGCTTTGAAAGTGCGAAAATCTCATTGTTGTCAACTTTTATATGATCTTGTTTGGGTAGAGTTATTTACATTTTACCCTGACCTGGAGTCAGGGTAAACAGGCACGTGCTTCTTGTGTGTGGTCTGCCAATGCCCCAATACTGCTTACATTTGTACCTGGGCATTCATTGGACCTTTAGGCTTAGCTGAGTCCTTGACAGCGGTATGCATATAACATCCTATTTGCTTCACATGGATATTGTGTTGGAGAGAAGAGTTTGCCAAATAAATGTAAAAATGTAAATATATATATAGGGGTTTACTACATACGGCAGAGTGGAGTACCTACTATATTTCGAGGTATGGTGTGCGTATAGGCATGAAACTGCTCTGTGTGTGTCCAAGATTTGTACTTGGAGATAGAGTCAAGAATGCAGTGGATTCTGGGATTTAGCAAGGAATGACTATCGTGGAGAGGAAGGCTGTGAGTCAGCACTAAACCAGAGGTAGTTGTGCAGAACAAGGGAGTGGGATTTAACTGAAAGCAATGCAAATTAAGTGGCGGTGAACAGAGGATGTCAATGAACGAAGCAGGCTGAATCACTGCAAAGATGATTCAAAGACGATTACTTCCATGGAGGGGTTTGGGTTTGGGGTTGGGGGGTGGGCAGCAGGCAGAGTTGTAAGGTAGGGTGTCATCTTTCTGCGTCCCCTCCCCCCGACCACACACATACACGGTAAAACAAACGGGGGAACGAAACCCAGACCTCAATGCATGGGGCTAATTCAGGCCAGCCATTTCGAGCAAAGATGACTTCAACCAAGATGTAGCACTATTAGACCTGACTGCCATGAACAGGACTCTTTAGATACATCTGCTACAAAGTGTCAAGTTCAGCAGAGATGGGCACAATGTCATTGACAGAAAGTGTTTTTTTAATCCCTTACAAGCCAAAAGAATTGGTTTATAAACCAACTTTTTAAACAACAAAGTGATCTAGCGTCATATCTGTTAAGAGCTGCTTGCATTTACTAAATGCTAAGAGGGAACAGAACGGGCAACGCTGACAAGCCGAGACATTCTGACCACCACTATGTGAAACGAATAATGTTAACTATCTCGTAAAAACAGTCAAGGTCTGGGATGTATTAGACAGTAAGCTCATTTTTTGTACTTGTAGTTGACATGTAGAATGCAGAAAAAATCGGCAGGGGTGAAGATCTGAGTGACTTCGACAAGGGCTAAATCTCTATAGCCAGATGACTGGGACAGAGCATCTCCAAATTGGCAAGGCTGTGGGTGGTCCGAGGAGGGAGAAACCAGGACTGCTGACAGCCGACAGTGTGTGGGGCAGCTAAGACTCATCGATGCGAAATGTGAACAAAAGCTTGGTACAAAACAAGAGACGGGTTACTGTGGCAAAAATGGCAGATAATTCTGATGGTGATCATTGGAGTAATGTATCAAAATACACAGGACACTGAGCCCTGCTGTGTATGGGGCTGTATAGCCACTGGCCAATCAGGGTGCCCATGCTAACTCCTGTTTATCGTCGAAAGTGTGTACAATGGGCACATGAGTGTTGGAACTGGACCTTAGAACCAACTGGTTTTCAGTTGCATTGTGTGGTCTTAGAGGAATGTCTTATGAGGAGAGGTTAGCTGAGCTGAATATGTTTAGCCTCCAGCAAAGGAGAGTAAGGGGGAATATGATCTAGGTATATAAGATTCTAACAGCGTGTAGTTAGAGTATGGAATAGTCTTCCTGCTGGTACAAGCTAAAACCATGGGTCCTTAAAATCAGAGCTAGATGATATTTTAACAACTCTGAGATATTAGTGAAGTTCTCCCCAAACGAGCTTGATGGGTTGAATGGCCTCCTCTCGTTTTTAAAATTCTTATGTTCTTATGCCCAGTTATATGTCAAGCGTCAGTGGGATTTGAAGGACCAACAAGTCCAATCTGTGGCTACGTAGCACAGTACCCCCATAACACCAGTTAATAACAATCATTTATCATTTTTATACTTCTTGGTTGGCTTGCAACATTTAAAGTAAGGGAGGTTACTTTTTGTAGGGTATCTAAGACTTCTAAAATAGAAAAAATGATAAATGGGATTCAGGCTTAGGGAACAGGGTGATAAAATAAATAAAAAGCCGGCAGGAAGGCCAATCAGCAGAGTACACAGGAAGAGGAAAAGCTTCACAGCAACATCCTGTCCATGTCTGTGTTGTTTTGCGTTCTTTTAAATCCTCCCAGTGTGTGTTTCATTTTTGTGTGTCCTTTACTTAGCAAAATGTGCTGCTCGTCCGTTATCTTGTGTAAATTTAAAGTAACATGCTTAACACGCTTTTAAATGCATAAACAACATTGCATTTTGCCATTGGAAAAGTTTGCCAAGAAAATGTTACATAAGAAAGTTGCATTGTAGCAGAGAGAATATCATCTTTCTTGTTATTTGGCATGCTTTCTTTCATTTCTTTCTTCTGTTTCTGTAATATTCTGTCTAAATGATGCTGCAATGTACCACATCACACCCATGTAAAGCACCTTGGACTGACTCTGTTGTGAAAGATGCTATATTAAAATAACTTGAATTGATTTTAGGAGGGTAGTATGTGGCAGGTGGCACACGCAGTGTTGTGGAAAAGAATGACAAATTTGGGAATGTGGTATTTGTTGAGGCTGGGGTGCACACTATTTAAAATTTTTACTACAGAGTTTTTCCTGATGATATTCAGGGTAAATAATACATCACTGATCTATGCCAAGGTTTCTATAAGGTCAAGCTAATGGTCTATTGTTGATCTTGGTCATATTATTGAATACTTCCCTTATTTTGATGTTCACCTGTTATGTCAAAGTTAGCTACAAGCCGCAAGTTGCAGCCTTATAAGTGAAAGATATTCCAGTGGCAATTGAATTTTCTGAAAGGGCATAACTAGTGTCCCAGAGAGAGCCACCGTGACTTGGTCTTAGCTAACATCCTTCACATACGCTCAAAGACTGAGCGGCAAAGCCAAATTAAGTGCCTAACAGCATGACCTCACTGCAACTTTAGGGCCCAGTGGTATGTAAAATTTCCACTATTTTCCTCTCTTTAAACTTTACCATCCACTTATTTTTATTTAATTGAGTTTCATCTTTTTAAAGTCCTTCTTTGTGGGCCCCTGCAGCCAGATCCTACTCCTGTAGTCTTGAAGAGAAGTTTGCGAGGTTTACACTGTCTGATGTGGCCACAGTGTATGCTGTAATCGTTGTGTGCTATGTGCAAGTCCAGACTTGTGAGAGCGAATGTTTTTTTCCCTGTTTGGATATTTAGGAATGCGTACAGTCCTAACCTCACCTTTATTATTGCTAGGTGATCAGTCCAGTAATTACAGTGAAGACCGAGGCTGGTAGGAACAGAGTAGTTGGTGTTACTTATCCTGTAGTACTGTATGAGGAGAAAATGAGCTGGATCCCTTACATTTACTTATATATTGTATACACATGTAGTGTCTGTACATACTTTATTCTCAGATTCTATTTTATGCCTCAGAATCTGTTTAATTGTAAATATACTGTGTATCGGCTGGCGTGTTCCAAACTAAATCTCATTGTACTGACGATAAAACATCTATTTATCTAAATATGCATGCAATTCAATTCTTATAAGGTACAAGAACAGAGCAATTGAACTATACAAGAATTTATTTTTTGAGGACAAAAAATCCCTGTGACTAATTATTACTAGTGAATCTTATAGACAGCTGCACCTACACTGTATGAATAATATGTTAGCAGACCAAAACATTCTGAAAGGGTTTATATTGGAACAAACTTTTCAAACACTGCCTTACCTTCAAAGCTTTTTAACTTTTTATTCATTCATTTATACGGGTCTCCATGCAGCTAATAATTAATTTCTCCATAATATATATTTGGAATTTTTGGAAAATTTTTTTCCTCAATACCTACCTGTAGACAATCAATTTTATGCATTTTATAGATTCCACTTGTTACAGCATTTTACTAACACACGAACGGACATAAATATTGGTAAAATTTTCCTTGCTCACAGGAATTCCAGCTAATTTGCCAGCTAATTTGCCAAACAGAAAGACAGCTGATGGGACTCTACATTCCCTATATGATACAGTCTCACTGTACAGGCAGTTTGATATTTGTGTTACAACAAGCAAAGCAAAACCAAACTAAACAAAACAGCAGGAAACGGGAAAATTGTCCTGCCACTGTATACTTGTCTCGTTCCTTTCAAGTATACGTAAATTTACTTCTGCACTATGTAACTGCATTTTTGCATGCTGAATCCTTTTAAGAACTCGACGAGAGTTCGCCCTGAGCTGAAGCAGGCCAGATGCAGATGTGTAGCTGTGAGGCCTGCGAAGGGGCTTGGCCTTGGGTAATGTATACCACAATTCACAGCTCATAAAGAACAATGTGTGGAGCTCGCTGTGTAAACAGGCTGCGCACCACAATGAGATGTCGCTACCATTTTATTAGCGCTAAAACAACAGCCACACACAGTGATGAAAGGCCATGTGCTGGGTGAATAATTATTTTTTTTTCTCTGCCCTAGAATGACTTCTGAAGAGGGGGTGTTTTTTTTATTGCCTCTGTTTAAACCACTGTGGGCTGACTGCAAACACCATGCCACTGGGCTGAGAAAACTGTGGGGCTATGGAGGCAGTGATTTCTGAGGCGTGCATGAACATCTGCAAAGGGTATGAGTGGTGAATGGGAGGGGTCCCGGGACGGGGATATTGGGTATTCGTGTGTGTGGGAGTCCGGAATGTGCTGGGGCAGTGCAGCCATAACCTCAGTTTGCGAGGCTGACATCACAGGGAAGGGCGGAGCCAGGCATGAGGCGCGAAGGGGCACCCCCACCTCCCATTTGCATCTAAACACAAGTCAGCATCTTGATATCGAAGTCAAAGTAATCTTGATATAGGTCAAAGCTTTCTACTCTTTCCCGGCCATGCCTTCTTCCAGGCCCTTCTTCATCGTGACCCACCCCTATCTCATCTCCCACAAAGATATGGCTCATTTTCTTTAATTTCATTCATTTCCTGTTTTGCCTTTGTATTTGATCCCTTCTTCCTTTGCCCTACATGCAGAAAAACATTTGTCCGGTACAGGAAGGAATGTTAGTAGGGGGCTGGGTGTCGTTCTTTTTTACAAAAAAAATCACTTTGTTGTCTATTCCAGTTTAGCTCATCCAAAGCTCATCTAAGACAAAGAGAAAATGCGTGACATCACTCACAGCTAACACATCTTGCAGCACTTTGTGCTTGTTCTTATATATATTGTTCTTGTTCTTGTTCTTATATATATGTATGCATCTCTGAACTCCTTAATCTTTGGTAACCCTGTGGAAAATCCTCGTTTCAGATGCTTAGGTAGCTGATGCCAATGGCAAAGAGGGGAACATAGACTGGCCCATAACCTCCGCAACTCGTGACTTAGCCTCCATTTCCACAGTACGGTTATGCAGAAGCCACAAAACTGCAGCCAGCAAACCAACCCACCCATCAATCTCACATTCCTTTTTTCAGTTACTTATGAAGAAGAGCCCTATCGGGTCTCACCAGAAGGAAGCAATTCACTGTTCTGGGAAATGTCAGTTCTTACCCTTACCCTCTTCACACTGAATGTTAAACTGCATGTTAGAGGTTTTAGTTGAATGAGGCCAAAAGATAAAATAACAGGGATGTCACCTCCACCCAGTCATGATGGAGAATGGTGATGGCAAAAATGACACCTCATGAACCATTTGCAGTATTTTCTGATTGTCTGTTCAAAAAAGGGCTCAAAGCATGCCCCAAAGCAAACCAAGTGCTCCAAATATCGTAAATGGTTCATGAAGCGTCGTTTTGGCCATCGCTACTTCAGAACTGTTCTGCTAAGGCTCGTACTTTCATATCCAGTCCATGAAAATCACCAGCAAGAGCAGAAAAAATGCATCCTTGCTGTACCCATGCCTTAACCTCAACGTCGTGCCAAGGATGCGGACATAAATCTTAGTACATTGATGTAAAGATCAAATATTGGGAAGTACTGCTCTTGGCATCCCATATTCCTGTGGCACGTCCCACAATATGTGACAGGACATGCAATCAAAGTGCACGTGCTGGCTGCTGAAGCATACTCCCAAAAACCTTCCCACAGAAGTGCATGGCAGAATAGTCAGATGCTTCATTGTTTTATGGCCTGCCCAGGATACACATTGTTCCCCCCTGACACCTTTCTATCTCCCTCACAAAGTCAAATCTGATTCTCACCAGAAATCTAATGTTCCACATTTCCAAGTCTGATTCTCTTGGGTCCTTCCCATTGATACGAGGCATCCAATGCTAGCAATGGCCAAATGAAGCTTCATGAACTATTTTCTGATCATGTTGCGTTTCCAACTTTGTGGGTACTATTTGTAGAAGTTCCAGCATAACTGTGCCCCAGTGCACAAAGCAAGGTTAATAGAGACATGGTTGGGTGAGTTTGACGTGGAGGAACTTGAGTGGCCCACACAAACCCCTCATCTCAGTCCCATCAAACACCTTTGGCATGATCTAGAACAGAGATTGCAAGCCCGGCCTTCATGTCCAACATCAGTGCCTGACCTCACAAATGCTCTTCTGGATGAATGGGCAAAAATTCCCACAGATACACTCCACAAAATCTTGTGGAAAGCCTTCCCAGAATAGTGGCAGCTGTTATAGCTGCAAAGGGGGGACCAGCTACATATTGATGCCTATGGACTTAGAATGGAACGTCATAAAAGTTCCTGTGGGTGTAATGACCAGGTGTCCCAATACTTTTGTCCATATAGTGTATCTTATATCCAGCTGATCAATCAGCCGGAGCAATACCCCCCTCCCCCTGATCTGCAAATTTTACCAACAGCGCTCCTGCCCCCATTCCGATCGGTAAGTGTTACTGCTGGCAGCCTGCACTCTAATTAGCATATTATTGATGTTCCATCATTTTAAATTGCCTCTGGTTTCTCTTCTGGCTCCAAAATGGGGGCCCCTACTCGAGTCAGCCTAGGGTCCCCAGAGAAGTGAGTCCGCCCCTAGTTTCAGTAAAGCAGCTGTAATGCTTTCAGATGGTGGTTAACCATCCAGATGTTGCCATTAAACACAAATCCCACCAAGTCCTTCATAAACACCCAACCCCAAAGAAGGTTTCAATCACCACACAATGCTGATTCGTCCTCCAGCAGCTGTAACTTAGAGTCCTGCCTTGGATGTAAATGGATAAATGCTTCTAGCCATAGGGCAAAATATCCACTGAGAGGAGAAAAAAAGGATCAATCCGCCAAGGATCCGGGAATTAAAATGTACCACCTCTGGATGCATGTCACGTAACACAGGGAGTAAAAACGGAGTGTGAGGTTCCATTTATGAACTAAATAAGAAGTACAGAACGATAATGATGAGTGGACACCGCAAAGCTGGGGAAGCGGAAAAAATGCGGGAAGGAAGAAAGGATAAAACAAAGTGGGTGGAGAAGTTAAGAGGGAGGAAAAAGCCAGACCCATGGTCTTGGGAAAAGAAACTGCTACATGACTTTATCTTTCATGTTGTTTGAAGTGCAAAACCACAAAATAAACACAGGTTTCTAATAACCAGCCACAGCAGACCCCAATACCTCCATGCCAGAGGGAGAAGGAGGTAGCTTCACAGTGGATATGTTTATGAGATGACCTTATGTCTCTGCTATTTCAGTTATTAAAAACAGTGACCAATTACCAAACAGTTCAACATGGGGGGCAGGGCTTATACAGGCAGATATAATGGCGTTGGTAGCCAAATTCCACATTTGTTTATACCACACATGGACAAACATCTCACTTTCTTCCCCTCGGGGCAGGAAACTAAATCTTGTCCGGTGCTGATTCATGATACGTGACACGCACATTTATATATACACACACATTACAAGAAAGTACAAATAAGCGTAATGGTGATTCCGTAAAGACAGCTCATTCTGTGGCACCCGCTTTGCGGTTGGCAAGCGTCTTTGATTATGTTGTGGTCCACAGCAGTCCATAAATGACCAATTTCCTTATACCTTTGGCCTCTTAATGTGTTTCTTCAGTGACACTGTGATGCATATTTCCTATGTATGTGATATTTTTTTTGCCTCAGCTGTGACTCTCATGGGCGTCTCTTGAACTCCTCTTGTTTTAACTTTCCCAGGACCTCTAGCCAAAGTGTTTGAGGAGAGCAATCTGTCCGCCTCCCACAATGCGCCTTATATTTTGTCTGTATTCTCTGCCTTCATACACCCACATGTCTTGATTCTTTTTTCCACCCTAGGTTTCCCATCTTCCTCCACATTTCCATTTTTATGACTCTTGAGCCATGACTCTCCTTCATTCCGCTGCAAACCGACACCACACTGGATGAATTATGTGTCTGACAGAGGGAAATTCACAGAGTGAAAGTTAGTGCACACGGTGAGCCTCTGTGGTTGTACGTGAATGGAGCGAGTCACAGTTCTCTGGATTGTTGTACTGTGGAGATACACGTTAGTCAGGAGACTCCAGACAGGATGCATGATCTCTGTGTCAAGGGATGTCTCTCCGTCTGCATCATCATATCTGACCTCCACCTACTTCTCCCATCCTCTGTGTCCATCTATGGCCATCTGAGGCAGACTGGCAAGACGCTCCTGGTAATTGAGTTGGGAGAGTATGCATTTGTTTCCCATGAGAACCCAGTCAATTCATTTAACGTGAGTTGGCAAAATAATAACATGATTCCTAAATGCCCCACGGATGGCAGGTTTTAAATGGATTTAGGCAGACACATTACAAGTACTCACAGATATTACAGTCCAAGTCCAATGAAATGAAATAATTAGAATGGTGTTGATGGAAATACAGGGGAATAAGGGATGTGAATATCTCCCATTGATAAGGGGATGATGGATGTGAATATTTCCCATTGATAAGGGGATAAGAAATCTGAATATCTCCCACTGATAAGGGGATAAGGGATGTGAACATCTCCCACTGGGCATCGATTTATGAAGACCCCGAGACCTGCTCTGCTCTTGTACATTTACCACGCAGAAGTTAACATGAGTCCAGCTGGCAGGAACCACACCACCACATCAAAGAATAAAATGAAGGAGATGATGGTCTAAGGGGGGGGGGGGGCTAAATGACTGTTTCACACGAATAGTCCATCTTGCCCTAACCACAATCAACAATCAGCCACTTCTAAAACTCTTATACATCCTTTAAAGCCTGCCAACTGAGCCGTTGCGCTTCCGCAATACCCACTATCAATATCAATACCCACTATTTCAGCATCAAAATCTATAAACAAAAAATTGTATTTGAACATTACAGTAAAGTTCTTAGCATTCTCATTAAGTTATTAGTGGGCGGCTCTGTGGGCAACATTATTGCTTCATATCTCTGGGTCTGAGGATTTGAATCCCCAGCCAAATCTCCCTATAGATATCTTTGCTATTATGCAAGTCTGACATCCAAGGTGGGCTGGCCTCCTTTGCCGTGTAGCCTTCATGCTCGCAAACCTCTGCAGGAAGTAATTACAGAGAATAATCAGCATCTTACTCAGGAATCCTCTGTGCCCGTAATCATAAGGTTACTGGTCTGAGCCCAGCCTCGGCAGAGTAGTCACATGTCTGTGAGCCCTTGAGCGGAGCCCTTAACCCCCAGCTCCACGGGCGCTGCTGCAGACGGCTGTCCTTTACCGCCAAGCTTGTTCTCCCCTACATGTGTGTAATGGAGAGCAAGGTGGGGTAGATATAAAGAGAATTTCTCAACGGGGATCAATTAAGCGTCATTATTATATGTATCTTTCCCCCATCCTCACCTTCACCCACTGGCCGACAACTTTGACCGACTGCTGTTGGCTCAGACTTTGTCCTGGGCACCAAGTACGCCAGAACCGCCGCTGATCTCATCCAGTGAAAGCAGGACAGCATACAGACGATGTCCAGGAAGCGTGACGCTCATTGTCAGAGCAGTCATGAGACTTGCTGCCTGCTTGCTGAGCAGCGTTCTCATAGTTAATAGCTGGAAAGGAGCAGTCTGCTATATGACTGTGAGATAACGCAGACTGCAATCTAGCTGCCTAGTGTAGTTACACATAAACAGTCATTAAAAAAAAAAAGTTTAAGATTTATGACCATACATGTATGGTATTTTCCTTATGCATGGGGTAGTTTACAGTTTGGATGAGATGCCCCTACATGCAGACACACACACACACACACCTATCTAAATGGGGACGATCCATTCATTTCTATGGGAAAAACCCTATTCCCAATCACAACACCATTAACCCCTACCTATCCCTAACCTGAACTATAAGTAACCAACCCAGATACTGGACTTTTGGCATTTGTACTTTTTTGATCGCATTCACAGATTTTCATAAAACTCAGGTTATCCAAATGGGGACCTCAAAAGATGTCCTCAAAAGTAGGGAACTCTCAGGTTTTACTGCACTTTGGGGGCAATTTGGTCCTCAAACGTGATCTCTGCAAATCCACCTTCTATGGGCAGTCTACAGACAGTGGCACAAAATCAGAGCTCCTGGACATGAGAAGATCATGCACATTCCAAACTAAAACTAACTGCTGCCAACTGAGCCATTGCACTCCCGCAATTAGCTAACATGCTAACAATATGGAATGACAATGAACAATTAGTTCATTTTTTTTTGAATCTGCAAGAATAAGCAGTAGTCGTTTTATGTTTGAATGTTTTCTTTTCCATTGAGGCACACACCAAAATTAAATAGTATAAATACAACTTATAAAAGTACTATTAAAATCATAAATAAATTGCATTAAATGGACCTTTTAAAAAATGTTGAAGCTTAAGAGGAAGTTTCTGTAACACAAACTTCAATTTGACTCGGCAAGCGTGATCAGAGCTGCTCTTCATTCTGAAAGTGTTAAATAATCGCAAATCCTCATTAAACTCTTGGATCTTGGGCGCCCCCTGGAGGCGGATATATAGTGCAACGAATGTTTACTATAAATCTATGTTAAGGCTATGGGGAACGATATTGTCTACTTATGTTAAAGTGACAACCTGACTGAAAATAGAATCTATTGACTTTTTATTTTGACCTAGACTTAATACAGGGAGAGTTTTATTAGAGAACATTTTAGTAGCATTAACAGTTGCCTCAATGAATGCAATGAATATATGTCTGCTGGTGTATCATTCCAACAAGTTTAAATTGTATTTGAACTGCCTTCCAGTACCCAGTATTGTGTTTACACTGTATCACAATATTTTGTTATACAATAAATAATGGATAATAACAAAAAAAGATAAACCATTTTGGATTTCCTCGGATTATTTTAAAAAGGTCAACATTATGGAGGTCAAATAAAGCACAACATTTGAGATCAAACTTAAGAAAATGCGTATATTAACAAACAAAGTATTGACATAGAATCTGTGCTTTGAAGAATGAGAGCGGGATGGAAACCACAGACCTGGGGTGTGCAGTAACAGTGTTATGCACAGTGCTACTCATAGTGCTCCGTTGCATAGTGCCCAGCATTACATTTCTTCTATCTGTACTATTTACATACCACTATTGATAAGAAAAAACCCAATGAGATTCGAGTGAGAACAACTTTCAGATACAAAACTGGTAACTCATTACAGGTACCGTGCAATGTGATATAACAGTATAAAGTTCAACTGATTATGGAAAACAGATTTATACAATAATGAACTAAAATGTGGATATATTATAATTACATTATCTATTATGCAATACTGGCACTTTTGAAATAAATGGTGCCAATGCAAAAATAAAACACATAGGCAGTGATTTGCATGAATACAATACAATGTTACAGAAAGCCTGTCCAAGGATACACCTTGGATTCCAGCCCATCATCACAGACACGAATATAAAGCATCATTTCAAGACGCCAAGCCATCTACACTGCTTTTCTTTAAATTTGTTAGAGGAAAAGAAGAAAGACACAGGGATAACATGCAAACTCAGACACATAGAGCTGAGGCTGAAAGTGTTAGATACTGTACGAGGCCACAGTTCTACCTAATGGACCAAGGGAGATGGTACATTTCAATGCAATTCAATTAATTTTTACATAGCGCCTTTCACAACAAAGTTGTCCCAAAGCGCTTTACAGGGTTGTGCTGTGATACAAACAGCATAAGTAGAGGGAGATACAGAACGGGAAAGAAGGAAGAAAAGGAATTTAATAAAGAACGAAGAAAGTCCATTCAGGATGCAATGTCAGTACAACAAATGTGTTTGTCACTCACACCAATTTGAGATACCAGTCCAATTGAACAATACATCTATGTACTGGTGGAGGACACCAGAATACCTGGATGAAACTCTTGTGAACGTGCGAGCATCACAAATCACTGAGGTATGAGGCCACAACTACTCAAGAAGGATTTGAAAAGACAGACTATGCAACCATGCTTCCAGCAGGTAGTTCCTATCAGAACATAGTCATGTCGCTTCACTCAGACCCAAGTTTGTGTTGCGTTCCTCTGCCAATCAGGAGGCAGTGAGAGTCCAACCAATAGCCTGTAGCAGAACTAGTCAAATACTACACAGACATAGAACACTGATCTCCTCTGAAAATGATGTTGACCATGTAACCAAGCTTTTCTCCATTACATCATGACAAATGGACTAACACACCCATATCAGGCATTTGGTGTTCTTGATTGGCTGGGAGCTGACAGGAAGAAAAAGTGTGGACTGTCTGGGGGTCCCAGAGGACCGGGTTGGGAAACACTGGTCTAAGGGAAAAGTTGCTTGACAATAAAGCTCCACAGCAGCCTCTCCAGAAACAGCATATTAACCTTATATATAGCTTCATGTTCTTCTGCCTGAATTACTTGCACCTCAGATACAGATAGGTTATTTGAATGCCCGGTAATCGGCAATAGGAATCAAAGGAATACAGCCTCCTGTATGCTTGAAGCTACAATTCACTAAAAGGAGGTCAACCAATCACTGTGATTGTGCACTCATAGACACACATAAATAACACAAAAGGAAAAAGTAACAAACATTGCCAAACCATAACAGAAGGAAATAACATACTTTCCCTGTAAACAGCAGTATTGATCTATGACATTTCCTCCTTTGAGAGATCCCATCCTGAATCAGTCTTGTTCTATTTTTAATGACCTCAGCACTTTCACCTTCAAGGTGACAGTCAAGAAAAAGACCAAGAGAACCCATCTTGAAAATTGCAGTACATTAAAAGAGATATTTTGGAACTTCCCAGGTGACCAGCTATTCAGATGTTCTCACCAAGCTGTTCTATGGGACATGTGGAAGAGCAAACACATTGGGCCCCAGAGGTTGCACAAGAGCTTTGTTATGTTGGCCTTGTCTTACCCAACAGCCCCTATAGTATAGAAGGTTGATTAGAACGTTGGAGTTGTTGGCTCCGCCTTTGTATCAGATGATTGTGCAATTTTAACAAACTCCAACTTAATATGGAAATCATGCTTTTCATCGGAGTAGCAAAACAGCCAGACCAGAGAATATAATCACTAAAATATTTCATTTCATTTGTAACCACTTTGGTTTGAAAAACCATTTAGAGACTCATGTAGCCAAATAAAGCCCCCATTCATGTCTCCTGTCCCTTGGGTTGCCTAGGGCCATCCTCACCATTCCCCTATAGGCCAAGACACACATGTCCGTAGAATGCTTTAGATAAGGGGATTTCAACCTTTCTTAAACTATAGATCCCCGAATGAAAATGACCCAGAGCTATGAACTGCCTTATGAACACACCAATGAATGACGATAGCAGCAATTAAGAACAAAGGATCATAGGAGGGGGAGGAGGGGCATCACTGGAGTCACAGAGCCCTGGTTGCAAAACCCTGTTACAGATTACACAGGTTTATAAATTACACAGGTTATAGATTACACGCACGAAGAACACATTTGTAAAGAAAAGGATTTATTTCTTCTGTAGGATTACATGACAATCACTACCCTTAAACATTGATCTGGCAAGTGATTTAAAAATAGTCTATGACCAATAAAAAACATTAATGACATGTGGTCTATTGGCACAGAACAATTAGTTAGATTAGTATAGGCCTCTGCCAATAATAATTAATCAGCATATCACAGCCCAATCGCAGCCTCTTGCCCCCTACCATTCCTGAACCACCTTGTCACTGACTAGCTGTCCATGCGGCTCGGTGGCACCCAGAGGCAACAGGGCCAAGTAAGTGGGCGTCTGAGCTCCTTCCTCTGGGCTCTTGGGGGCCTTGGAGCCAGTCATGTCCGTCCTCACCCAGCCGGGGCAGCAGGCATTAAGCAGAATGCCATCAGATGGCCGAGTGTGGGTCAGAACTCGGGCCTGAATCCTGGACAGCACGGTTACCCCAATCTGCAGGAGATATCAATTAACCAAGTGAGAAACAGTGTAACCAATTAGAGAATCTCTCTTTATCAAACACTGGCAATGTAACAGCTGGCTACATGTCATTAACCATTTCAAAATTTACTTAGGAATTCGTTACTCAATCTACTACAACGTTTTGACTTCATGCACATAGGTTGTGATGTACAAAATACTATAAAGTGTGATTTACAAATGTGAATTTATTGATAGCATCATATTTAATTAGTTTAAAACAGCCCAACTAGAAATATCGAGATTAGTTGATTTTGGGTGTAATGTTAATTATAATAGATACTAGAGCTGGGTGATATGGACCATATTTCGGTATTTTTAGCTGAACCACGATATACGGTATATATCTCAATATTGTTTTCCCATAAAGTAATAACAAATAGACAGTTCCAAGTCAGAGCCAAATGTCCTCAATGTCATACGGGCACTTTTATTTACAGATAGCTGTAGATATACATGAAAATATGTCTTAAAAATGTCGATTTGTCCTACCTTACTGGCTTTCTACAGATATATCTATCGATCGGTGCTACCTTACCGAAAATGATATTGTCCTTTTTATGGGCTGAAACTGACAGCAGATAATACAAAAAATAAATATGTAACTTGTCTAAAAAACACAAACTAATGTGATGTAAGCAGGCATATCTTATAAGATTAAGTGTTAAAACATGTCAGGTAATTCCATATATAGCATAGTAAATCAGCATGATGCTGACAGTAAAGTGTGATCACATTTTAAAATATTTAAAATGTGTGAACTTTGAAAACGAGAAATAAGCCATAACTCCAACACAAGGTAGGATAGATCCATGGGCGGTTCCTCAAGCACGAGAAAAGGGGCTTGATTTCATTGTGTGCATGTGCAGTACCCAAAGGTAGGACATTTCCATAGGTTAAGATGAAATGTCCCCCCTGGAGCCAGGCCTGGGGATGGGGCTCGATGGCGAGCGCCTGGTGGCCAGGCCTGCACCCATGGGGCCTGGTCGGGCACAGCCCGAACAAGGCACG
>JAODKF010000044.1:8436968-8455687 GCA_026779585.1 Mormyrus proboscirostris
TACTTAACTAACCTCCCTGCCCCCCCAGTCCCTAGTTTAAACATTCCTCAACTACTCTACACATATGCCTCCCCAAACAGAAACAATATAATAGATTGCACATTATATAAAAGAATACCATGGAACAATTATTACATTGTGATTTAGTACTGCATATAACATTTCTGATTAGTAAGAGACATTGCTTTTGGAAAAAAAAGCTGTTTAAGTGATGAGCAGAGGTCACATTTTTTGTTCCTGTAGTGTTTTCCAGAAAGGAGTCTTGGAACAGCGGGTGGCCAACATGAAAGGGATTCAACAATGATCTTCTCAGCTTGTTCCCCATCCTGCATGCATACACTTCCTGGATTGAGGGGATGTTGCAGCCAATGATTTTCTCTGCAGATATAATGGATGGTCTGTGTCTTATCTTTAGATTGGACCAGATAATGAGAGAGACTGTGAGGATGGACTCAACTACTGCAATGTAGAACAGATCCAGTATAGGTTTGGGAAGACTGAATTTCTTAAGCTGCTGCAGCAAGAACATTCTGCCTTTTTAAAATAATGCTTGAAAGACGTCCATCCCATTTTAAATTTGCGGTGAGAACAGTGCCAAGAAACTTAAACGATTTAACAAAGTCAACTATTGAGCTGTCTAACAACATTCTGCTCCTTGTGTTGTTTTAGTCCCACCCCCAAAGAGGCAGCATAGTCCTCCCAACCATGCTACCTATGCTCTCATATAGGGGAAAGTTTTCACCATCATGAATCATCCAGGACTGATTCAATTCCCCCCATTTAATGATCTTCCTTCCACCATACACCCTATTCCCCATTGTAATAATACACAGGCATACCGCAGTAACTTTTTTTTTTGTTCTGCAAAACAGATTTGTAGAATTTTACTACCCAAAAATGGCTTACATAGATTACAAATAAAATTAAGCTATTCTTTTGTCCCCCTACTTGTTGTTTTCTTTATTTTCTTGATGGATCTTTTTTTCATTTTTGGCAGTACGGTGTGTGATTAATACTTACTGTTTTTGATGTGTGCGTGAGATTCTTACCGTTGTATGTAGGTTTTTTTCAGGGTTGAGCGAGTTCATCCCTGTGTTCACTGTGTTTGGGACTGTGGTTTTTGGGCTTTGTGTGTATAGTTTCAGTAAAATTGTGTAGTATTATGTGAAGTGTGTGTTTGAGCAAATGAGAAAAACTATTCTTAAAAAGCGTTTTCTAACCACTTTTCAATTCGTGAGAGCAAGTACAGCCAACACCCAATGCTTGTATTGTCAATAGACATTCAGGAGATCCGCCCCTCCGCGTTGCAGAAAAATCCATAAAAAGAAATGAACACATAAAAACAATCAATAAAAGCGTGTGCATTAGGAACCAATGAAAACGACTCAATAAGCCAGTAGATCTGTCCAAAACCTCTCGGGCACCCTAATCATAGCGTGTCAACGTTTTACTAAGGCGTCGATTTACGGCAGTATTTGAGAGTAAAGTGACGCGACAAGGCACACTTTGCGACCGCACCTCATTGGCAATGGCGGACACAACGAAAAGCGGCAGTGCGAAGATGGCGGCGAACGAGCGAAGTGCCGAGGAGCTCAAGGAGAAAGCGAATAAATACTTCAAAGGTAAAACAAACTAGGAACTAGTTCTTCATTGAGTTTTTATTTGTTGTGAGAATATGTGTCTAAAATTTAAACCTATGGTAATTCAGTGTCATTGATGCTACCTGATTTGTTGGCAAGTGACTCAACCACGAAGCCGGCAACGTTAGCTACACACTTCAGGGAGAAGGCATGTATGATAAAAGCCCTGGGGGTGAATTGCTTTTAGCTAGGCATTGAAATTGAAGCACTTGAAAACAATTATTATAGATGCAGAAATTAGTGAAAATAGTCTGTATATGTAGTTAGGGGGCTTTTGGAGAATTTTAAAACAGGAAAGTGCATATAGGTTAAAAACAACAGCTATCGATATTCTGATTGTTGCGGTTAGCTTTATGGCTAGGTTACCACCTGTCAACTGAGTTCGCCAAATACACGCACATGTGGTAACTGGCTGTCTTCCCTTGTGATTGTGAAATGACTTAACACTTCAAGTATGAATTATGTTGTTGCAGAGTAGCTACCTGTCTGGACAATTAAAAGGTTTCGTTAGCTAAATGGTTTAGGTATTATTTACTTAAGTCAGTCTTTGTGCCCTCGCCAATAGTTAAGGGCGTTTTCAAGTTTGCGGCAAAATCGATTCAAAGTAAGGTGAAATGTAGATAATAGTTAAATACAATCTGTGTCGTGGTTCCCACATACAGTGACAATGGTTATATGCGGCGAAGTGTCTCATAGTTTAGATATTAAACAAAACACGCGTTTGTCACCGCTGGGCGCCTAGCCGTGCTTGAATTTAGCTGCAGTTTACACGGTTTCGGTTACCATTTATCACTGTTTTATGAATAAGGATGGGGGTGCACGTGGAATGATTTTTAACTTGAATTTAATAATTGAAAGTTTTGGAGAGCATCCGTATGAGAAATGAGTCTGCACGATACACTCCACTTTTAAGCGCAGCTGCGCATGGTTCAGCCGTCCTCGAGGAGAACTCTGGCACCTTGCTGCACGCTTTCCGCTGACGTCACGGCCCCATCGCCGGGTTCACGCTGCACAGAGACATCTGCGCTCATTTATTTATTCCCATTCATTTGTTTCCGCTCTCCCCTTAAAGGGCGCTGAGTGGCGGGACACCTGCTGGGCACCGCAGTGCTCCGTTGCTGTTGCCGGTTCGATTTTATGAATATCCCAATCTAATGTTTCTACCATAATCTTAAAACCTTTTCTTTTGAAAATTCGGTATTTATCATTTGCTTGATTCTCGGCGGTCACCTTTTCCTCCTTACGTATGAGGAAGTTGGTCGGATCATTTTAGTCATCACTGAGTTTCATATTTATTATGTTGAGGTTCAGTTGCATAGGAGAGAGTTTGAAATTGGGTGGATCGGTGGGGGCAACTCTATAATTTAAATACAAAGGTCTTTTTATTGAAGGTAATCCAAATTAATATTGAGGGGAACACGCCCCTGTTGAAGTTAATTACTTTTCTCAAGGCCATGACAGCAAAATTGTCTGCTGTGCTAGTTATTTCCCTCATCATTTTAACTTGGCACAACTTTCAAGATATGTAAAATACAAACACATATTTTCAGGGAACAGTCGGTTGTAACCAGTGTATTTCTAAAACATAGCTGGTGTAAGATGGATCTTTGTGTGTGAATTGCCTGTATGAGTGATGTCAGTTACCCGTTCGTTTTGCCCATAGCATTACCAGAAGGACTTGAAAGCAGTGGTCCTCCCCATGAAATTAAGCTGTCTGAGAGATTAGATCTGGGAAAAATAGCTCAACTCATGTGATACTGAGTTGAGCTATTTTGTTTTTTTGTTGTTTTAATTATGAGTAATTAATGCACAGTGTTGGGCGACATGGTGGTGCAGTGGTCTGGGACCTGGGTTCGAGTCTCCGCTTGGGTTACATGTGTGTGGAGTTTGCATGTTCTCCCTGTGTCATCGTGGGGTTTCCTCCGGGTACTCCGGTTTCCCCCCACAGTCCAAAGACATACTGAGGCTAATTGGGGTTAATAAATTGCCCATAGGTGTACATGTGTGAGTGAATGGCAACAGTGTGTGAGTGTGCCCTGCGATGGGCTGGCCCCCTATCCAGGGTTGTTCCCTGCCTCGTGCCCATTGCCTAAGGGGTAAGCTCCGGACCCCTCGCAACTCAATAGGATAAAGCGGGTTGGAGAATGAATGAATGAATGAATAATGCACAGTGTAAAGTTTTGGGGTTTAATAGTATTTTACTTTATCACAGTAATAATGAAACACACTTTTTATGGTCTGAATTGATATTTCCATCCTCATTGAATTTAATATGATCAGGAACTTTCATATACGGCTGTACTGAATGAATGGATGACGGGGTGTACATAATCATTCCTGTTATTATTTCATGGACCTGCTGGCTAGGACTACAGGCAGCCCCCGGTTAAAAAAAAAAAACATCTGACTAACGGACAGCTCGTACTTACAAATGGACTGCTGTAAAGCATATACTAAACATTTGCGTTAAATATAATGGTTCCTAATGATGAGTGCACACACTATTTTTTGATGCTCGTGAAAACATTTCCTAGCTTTAGCAGATCTTTGGTTCAAAGTACAATATCGTATGTAGCTTTAAAATGGTACTTTAACTGTATCACCATTATTATTATATACTGTATTATTTTTCCAACTTACCTACAAATTAGACTTAAAGACAGACTTGGGGACCGGATCTTGTCCGTAACCTGGCGACCGCCTGTATTGTATAACGGTCATTATTAGCCATGCTTAGCTGCCACTAAACTAGCAAAGTTGCTTTTTCATGTAGATTAAAGGTAGTATATGAGTAATCATGTCACAATATTTATTCCATCATAAAAATAGTTGTGATTCTCTTTATAAGCTTTTTCAGTCTTGCTAATATCAGCAACTTGGTTAGAAAAGGGAAACTTGCATGTACAGCCGATTTTAATACCTCATACCTGGCCAGATTTGTTCTTTGTATTGCTAATGATTCCTGTGTCTTTAATGTAACACAGGATGTTCAGTCCTGTCTCTTCTTTTAATCACTAAAAAGCATAATCGATTTGACATTTGAGGTTAGGTTGTCAAATGATACTGTAGTTGCAGTTTGTTTCGCCGTCATCCCCTGGCCTGCCCTTGAGATCGACGTCTTGGTGCACATCTATAATGTGTGGATCTTTTGCTGAGTGTTTAAGACCTGGTGGTTGAAGACCTTTTGGACTTGCAACGTTATCTTCTAACTGCCAATTATGTTTCTGTGTTTCAGAGAAGGACTATGATAACGCTATCAAGTATTACACAGAGGCTCTAGAACTGAATCCGGACAATGCGATCTACTACAGTAACCGCAGCTTGGCATACCTGCGCACGGAGTGCTATGGGTATGCACTGGCAGATGCTACGCGCGCCCTGGAGATCGATAAAAATTACATCAAAGGCTACTACCGACGTGCCACCTCTAACATGGCCCTGGGCAAATTCAAAGCTGCGCTCAAGGACTACGAGACGGTCAGTGTACTGCTCCTTCCCCTTAACCAGGAACTCAACAAAGGGTGGGATTGATTTTGCTGACAGTTGTGAGGAAATACTTGGTAAACAATAAATGTTACCCTAATTCTATACTTCCTGTGCATTTTTAGTCATTTTTAATTATATTATATCCTGTTAAATTATCCTGCTTAATGACTTCGCACTTTTTACATTTTTAGCATTTTTCACCTTGAGTTGTTTAGCAGATGTGTGTGTGTTTTTTTTTTTTTTCTTTTCTTCAACCACTTGGCAGGGCACACAATTAGCAGTGTGATAGTACACCAGTCCAATATTCACTCCCTCTACATCACCCAATCAGTCTTTTTTGTAACATGTTATGTGTTCTATAAAAGGATCAATATGTAGATAATGTCTTTTAAATCCCCTCATGGGACGTTCACTATGGGACCATACAAATTACAGTTAATACTGTCCTCCTCATTACAAGAATTATCCTTGGTGTCTTTAGTGTTAATATCAGTTTGACAGCCTCTGATAAAAACTCAGCTGTGAAAGGAGTCGCCTTTGTCGTGTGTATATGTGTGTGTTGCTTTGGCTCCAGTGTAGTAGCACGCTGTTGTCTTTTTAAAGAAACTATATGCATGCACATGTAAACCTGTGTGTGTGTAAACATGCTTGTATAAATCAGTTTTAGGATACTATTGATTTGTCTTTATCAAGCTGAGGAACAAATAGATCGACTGCAATCATTGGTGTTTTTTTTTTTTCTTCTTCTAACAGCAGGGGATAGAATTGCCTACTAAATGTACGGTACTTTCCAGAAATCTTTAGGGGACCTACAGGGCAGGATCCCTGTGAGAGATTTAACACTGAATCGACTGTTATTCTGAAGCCACGTCTTGTTTTGTGTGCCTCATGTAACAAATTCAGGTAGTACGGGTACGGCCCAATGACAAGGATGCCAAGATGAAGTACCAGGAATGTAATAAGATAGTGAAGCAGAAAGCCTTCGAGAGAGCCATCGCTAGTGACGAACTCAAGAAATCAGTGGTTGACTCCTTGGACATTGAGAATATGAGTGAGTATTGCCTGCAGAGTTTAAACACCAACAGCCAATAGGATGCATTTTTAATCTCTATAATTAGAAAATATGTATTACTTTAAGATATTTGACGGTTTTATAGGCCTTTGAAAATAATTTTGGAATGTTTTCCCTATATATCGGCATTTTGCCGCTTGAGATCATTCATGCTTTCTCCCTGCAGTGATTGAAGATGACTACACAGGTCCGAAACTTGAAGACGGAAAGGTGACTGTAAAGTTCATGAATGATTTAATGGAGTGGTTTAAGGATCAGAAAAAACTCCACAGGAAGTGTGCCTATCAGGTACGGTTTGGAAAGACAGGCCTTTTCAACCCTGATGCCTTGACAAATTGCCATTTCAGTGGCTTGTTGAGATGTTTGTTAGTTTGTTTGTATGACTTTTCTTGGGTTTTTGTTTCCCATTTCAGATTTTGGTTCAGGTCAAAGACATTTTGTCCAAACTCCCAAGTCTTGTAGAAATAACGTTAAAAGAGGTAAGAAACTTCAAATTTGTTTTACGCGTGTGCATTAATTGTCACTGTATCTGTAAATTACCTCCATTTGCTACTTTATTTTGGTCATTTTTATTTGTCAGACTTAACCTTTTAAATCTTTGCCTTTCTCTAACCAACAGTCAGAGAAGATCACTATATGTGGTGACACGCATGGCCAGTACTATGACCTCCTTAACATATTTGAGTTGAATGGATTACCCTCCCTGACAAACCCCTACGTATCCTTTGGCTTTAGTTATACAATTTCTTAAGATCAGGTTGTAAAATCTGCTATTCAAGGAAAATGGTGGATTGTACAAATGCTGGAAATTTCTGGTTTCTGTGCAGTCTTCTTTCTTAGTTATACAATACTTACAATAATTATGACCATGAGGTGTGAATGTGTTCTATTGGGGTGAGGCTTTTCTTTGACTGACGGCTCGCAGCTGTTCAATGGCGATTTCGTCGACCGTGGCTCCTTTTCTGTGGAAGTGATTCTCACGCTTTTTGGCTTCAAGCTGCTCTATCCAGACAACTTCCACCTGTTGAGAGGTGAGTCTAGCGTTTCCTGCTGTCATCTTCGGTTATAAAACGGACAATAGGAAATATTAATATGTGTAGTTTTAATATTGTTTAACATTTAGTATAGTTAATGTATTATAATGAATAATTTATAGTTCATATTTAATACAGTTTAATATTAACACTTGATTGTGTTACCGAAATCAGTGAAAATACTGTGGTCTTTGCCAAATGCAGGTAACCATGAGACAGACAACATGAACCAAATGTATGGCTTTGAGGGTGAGGTCAAAGCTAAATACACGGCACAGATGTTCCAGCTGTTTAGCGAGGTCTTCCAGTGGCTGCCCCTAGCACAGTGTATCAACAGTAGAGTTCTGGTAAGAACTGATCTGCCGTGGCTGTAGGAAAAAGGCAGCCCTCTCTGTGTACGTTGCGCGGATGAGAGACGCTTGCTTTGCCCGTGGTCAGGTGATGCACGGTGGTCTCTTCAGCGAGGACGGCGTGACACTAGATGACATCCGCAAAATTGACAGGAACAGACAGCCACCAGATTCTGGTAGGTTCTTCAGTCCATCCTCACAACACATTACTGACTGACTGCATATACGTAGCAGTGACCTTTTCACTGATATATCGAACAAACAGGAATTTTATGCTATGACGTGACATTTACTATCAGTTTTGCCAAACTCCTATTATCAAGTTTTTTAACTGGCTGGCAGCCTTAAAGGGGCAGTCTCGTGACACCAATACAGGGTGATATATTCCCCTTACAAGTCTATCACCTCCTCTCTTCCTCTATATAGCAAATAATTCAGTCAACCGTTATACCTAAATGCCTCCCTGTCTTCTGAACAACACAACATAAGATGTGGAAATGTGCATCAGTTCTTTGTAGTTAGAATTGATAGAGCACATGTTCATGTAGTGTAACTTTCACACATGTCCGTGTGTCAAAAACTACACAAAAATGCTTTTTCCGGTACATACTAGTACATGACCGGAAAGATGATTGATCGCATTAGCCACCTATCAAATCAAAGTTTCTAATAAATTTATTTATATATGCAGTAATAATATTAATAATTATACTTCAGGGCTCTTCAAATCTATCTGGCCCTTGATTCCAGATCCAGGCCTTGTTTTCAGTTCTCCTAGGTAGGTAGTTTAATAATTACTGATTCTGATTGGCCAGAGTTTTCACACATGGCTCGCAGGTAAAGGGAGGCATTGAAAATCAGCTGGGCTCTGTAGTTGAGGATCGCGATTTGATTAGCCCTGATATACACAGTACTCCTTATCATGCCCACCAACCTACTCTGTTTTGTTGTTCCCCTTTCAGGCCCCATGTGTGATCTGCTCTGGTCAGACCCCCAGCCACAAGTAAGTTTCCTTAAAGAAGTTCCTGTATTGTTCCTCCATAAAATCTGCCAACAGTAGAAATGCCCCTGCAAGGACTGCTTTACCTCACGCTAAAGCTGGAGTGCCATGGCAAGCACAACACACTGCTGGACTGTTCGAAGTCCTCCATGTTCTTAATTTGAGCACCATCATGCCAGGCAGCCACGCAGTTTGATGACGGGCCTGGGGTGGCGCTGTAGAGCAAAGCTTAAGTTGCATTCATGATGAGTGGAATGGAAGTCTAACCATGCACTATGTACTTGCAGTATGCAAGGCAGGATTATTATTACAATAACATTTCCATAAACTGAAATAAAATCCAAAAATAAAATTGAAATGAAAAAAAACATGTGAAATTCTTCCTAATCATCGCTTCATTTTTGGCCCTCTTGTGCAATGCACTTGAACCATAGAAATGTCGATGGCATTACGTTTTGAAGCCAATTAGGTCCTACAACTTTTCCAACTTACCATCTGACTACTTTCTTTTTTTACCCCTGGCCAATGAATGGTCGAGGTTTGTTTGTGTCACGGAGTGGAGCCTCTACGCTGTGGTAATTTTTCGAGTGTTGCACAGCCTCACGTGCAGCACCCCTATGCGCCGTCCAAGGCTGCCCCTATGATCAAAAATTGCATTGCAGTCGTTGCGCACACTGTCTCGCCGCCGCATCCGCATGGACTAAAAGCCACCCTTAATCCTGTTTCCTGGCCTTTCCTTCTCCAGAACGGGCGGTCAATTAGCAAGAGGGGAGTGAGCTGCCAGTTTGGGCCGGATGTGACGGAGCGCTTCCTCACCGAGAACAAACTGCAGTACATCGTTCGCAGTCACGAGGTCAAGGCCGAGGGCTATGAGGTCACCCACTCAGGGAAGTGCATCACTGTCTTCTCGGCACCCAACTACTGGTACGTCATGGACGTTCGGTGCCTGTCTCTTTAAAACTGACGGCCTTAACGTGTTTGCAGCATTACAATTACATATGTTGCGTCTCTCCTCCAGTGACCAGATGGGTAACAAAGGAGCCTATATCCACCTCAGGGGGTCCGACCTTAAGCCAGAATTTCACCAATTCACTGCTGTGGTCAGTATCTTCCTAGTAACCATAATGAACTCCAGGAGATGCTTTATTATTGTACTCGTCTGTAGTTTTTCTCTGCTTCCAAAATGTTGATGTTCTGTTTCTTATTTCGAGGGGGCACAGTGGGTGGGCTCACACCACCCCAGGGGGGGAAAAAAAAAACTCACCTTCATTCTGAATGTGTGAAATATGCATGCTTTCCCTGTGTTGTACAGGTCTCCTGTAGGTATTTGTTTTCTCTAGCAGTCCAAACCCTAATTGGCATTGCCTGTAGTGTGTGATTGTGGGTGTCTCCCCTGGCCCCGTGCCCTGCGTTGCTTAGGATGAGGTCTAGGCAGCGCCGATTGCGGCGTGTTCCTCATACCCAATGTCAACATCCCTTCCAGCCCCACATCACTCAAAATATGATTTGCCTTTCATGCACATTCTATAACACTAATCAAGTATGGCTGTTTTCACATTCTATTCTTGGTAGTGGGCTATTGTGCCCAAAAAATATCCATAAAGCACCCTTTATGTTGGAATTTCTCTGTATATCTACTACAGCTTAGGGTAATCCACAATGAAGACTCACACGCTTGACCTTGGACACTAGGTTGTTAATGTAGTTGTTAATATCAGAGTGTAAAATAAATTGCAGAAATAATGTATTTATGCAGTGTTACGTTAAACACCTTGTGTATGCTCTGTCTTCCCCCACAGCCTCATCCGAATGTCAAGCCTATGGCGTACGCAAACTCCTTGATGCAGTTGGGAATGATGTAAAGAGCCTGTCTGTGTGTGTGTGTGCGCGCGCAGGTGTAAAGTCCTTCCCGTTCAGTTTTTTTTTTTTGTTTGTTTGTTTTGTTTATCTGTTTTTTTTTCCATATACAGCTCTTATTGCCACTAACCTTACCTCCTCTCAAAAAAACTCTTCTCAAACTCCCATGTACGCACACGAGGGAGGTTAGGGCATTTCATTACTGGTCCAGTCAAAAACATGTGCTTCGATGTTAATGGTTTAGCTGAACTACGCAACCCATACTGATCCACCCATCTCTGGCCAATTCATGCTATGATGCAAATTTGTAATTACTAGATTTTTTTTTTTTTATTTTATTTAAATCACATAACTAGTACATGATTACTTCAGTGTTGGGATTTCAAGCACTAGTTGGCGCCAAAGACCAGTACTGGAACAGCTTTCAAGTATTTGACATAACGTGATTGTCCACCTTAGAGGAAATCTGTTGGGTGATGCTGAGTTTGTCTGTGTCAGAATGTGACAATACCATGGTCCTGTCACTTTGCCAAGCACTGTCTTTTTAAAGTTGATGCACCCCCTCCCCCCCCCCAATTACTTGTAATTTGTGGGATGAATATTTTAAGTACAGTACTGTCACTCAAAACCAAATATAGGTTATTCACTTCGGGGGGTAGTCTAACCAAGAGAATTGTCACAAGTTCTATTTTAATAGTTCTGTGTGTGCTTCCATATTTATTCTGAGGCTTTCTGACAAGCTTGTCTTAGCAAAGTAATGCGCTACTTACCGTTCTCTCCTAGTACCAGTACCAGTACCTGGTAACAGGGGAGGACACTGAAGCCACTTTGCTGAAAAACACACAGGCAATACTTTCAGTCCCATCGTGTGTCGTGAAGCTGCTCGCAGGTTTATGAAAGACATCACGGACATGTGCAACCATCTTCCCGTTTCTGAAGCGCACAGCAACATTGTCCTGGGCTTTTTAGATAATGTTATACAAATGTGTATGTGTGTATATATATATACTGTATATCATTTCAGATTCCAGTGTACATGTTTGAAGAAGCAAGAGGAGAAAATAAAATGGTCTTCAGTGATTTTAAACAATGAAACATCTGTTTGTTAAATGAGTGGCTGTATAACCTGCCTCCCCATGAAACGAATTTGTACTACACATGCCCCCCCCCCATAAAAAGCTTACTGTTATTATCTTGTTGTGTCTTAATGCTGCTACGTAGTGCTCTAACTTATACAGTGACTTTCTATGTGTGCCTGTAATCAGAAGGTCACTGGTTCAAACCCAGCCTCAGCACATCTGTGGGTCCTTGAGCAAGGCCCTTAATCCCCAGCACCCTGGGTGCTGCTATGGGTGGCTGCCCTGCGCAGACTTACTCTACAAAGAGCAAGCTGAGGGAGGCGGAAAAACAATTTCCTCATGGCGACAATAAAGTAATAATTATTATTATCAGATAATAATAACGCAGCCTACGTCCATGGAGGTCACAGTAACACTGAAACTGAAGCAGTTAACTTTATTCACATTTACAGAAAACTCTACGGAAGTGAGTTTTAAAACAAACTCACACAGTAGATTAATTTATTCCAAAGTGCACAAACAGAAATTAATTTATAGTTGGTTGTTTTCTGTGGTACACTAACCATTAACATTCAAGGTAGTTAAATGTGGTTGCTAATCATCATTGATTTGGGTTTCACACCAAGAAGGGCCCAGAATAATACAAAAATAAATGCCACCCATTCTTTTACGATAAACTTTTACGCACTCTGCACCTCACTTTATGCGATCTGCCACTTAATGGCTGAGTTACTGTTGTTGCTAAATGCTTACGCTTACATATAATACCACTTACAGTTCACCGTGGAACATCTAGCAACAGGAAGAAATTTTACAAACTGACTGCAAAGGTGGTATCCCATGACAGTACCACGCTTCAATTAAGTGAGGTCTTCAGAATGACCCATTCTTGCACAAATATTAGTAAACCTGACAGCATGGCTAGATGCTCTATTTAATTAACATGTGGGTCTGAATATAACACCGGAATTCAATGTTTCAGAGGTGTCTCCCAATATATTTGTCTATATAATGTATGTTGGGTTAACGTATGTATATAATACATTTATTACTTTAATGCCTGTTGTATCATATTCACGTTCATACGTCAACATCAAAAGTTGCAAGCCTAAACACATTTTAATTTGTCAACTGTAAATAGAATAAGAATGTCTCACTTTTAGGACATCTTTCAAAGTAGTTATCCCCGTATGAGGCGGTATCTACTCGAACTCACATCCATTTGTGGACATGCTACCACTCCCACAAAGTGACAGCAGCCCCGGGACAACAGCGAATGACGCGCAACGTCCCGGAATACGGTCCGCACAGAATTAAAAGCGAAGCGACCCGGGGGCGTTATACGTTCCGTCTGCCCAACCAACTAATCACCAACCGGTCAACAACTGTTACCGCACGCACTTCAAGACCAAAACCTACAGTGATGAAAAACACAAATTAAGGAGCCTAATCTATTTAAATTCAGGGTCGCCAGCTCTCACGCATCTGGTGTGACACTCATGCAAGGCAAATCGTACGGCAAATGTATATTATTCCATTATAAACCTAAAATTTGCTACACCAAAAGCCCTGGGGTAGTTTGCAAGCCCTGCGGACTATTTACAAGGTAATAAAACTGTTAATTACATACAAATTAATGCGTGTACCTGTGTGTGCAGGCTTGTCTCAAACTAATAATCTCAGGCCAGCCAGTTGACAAGATGACAACCCTGTTTAGTTAAACTTAAATGAACGGGATAATAATTAAAGCGGATGCGTAAAACAAAAACAACTGAATTGGTATATTTTGTCAGCTGACTTTTCCTTTCATGAGATTTAGGGGAACGTAGAAATAAGATGACGGTGCTGATAAGGGCGTCAATTAAGGGGCTACATAAGCAAACTGGCATGTGTTCTGTGTCAAGTTTAGGTCCAGTCTGAGTTAAAGTAAAACAGAGGAATTCTTTTAATCAGCGGCACTTAAACTCACAATCGAGTTGCATAGTGAAGCGGATTTAATAAATATGAGCGAATATGAGAAGCATTTTAGCCGTCCGACACCGAAAGCCTTTCTGAGGGAGTTTTGTTCCGATGGAGATGGAAGGAAAGATTCCTTCCGGTCGCGAGTTAAGAAACTACTGCATGGAAAATTATCCCACTCGGTGAATCTCCGGAGGAAAAGTCGACGAAATAATTCGTGCCGCAATCCCCAAAACGAGGTGAGAAAATTATATTGTCTGATGCCCTAAAATGTGCGAATCAGGTGAAGTAACCTACATGTCAGATGGTGGACAAAAATTACTACAAGAATTCGTTTAATCTTAATTTACGACAATTTTACTTTGTAACATCCGGTATTGTACCAATGGGACTAGAACTGCAGGTTTTTACGCCTAATTTTGGAAAGTGGTCTTATGTTCCTCCAGCGATCAGTTTTGGGTTGGACTTCCCTAGCAGGTACCAGAGTGGTAGGTAGGATATCATTTTAATGATCTCTCTCTGTCTGGTTGTAGGTGGTTTTAGAGACGGTTCATGGCATCACGGCTTTCAGCGATAGCGGCCTGGCATGTGACCCCCACTCTGGAGTGGTGGCCTATCCCGCCGGGTAATCTTCTGTCTGTCTGTTGCGGATTCTGCCGTCTATTCTGAACGTGGACATGACCATTCCAGCTATGAGCACAACTACATCTCCCTCTCTGACACCAGGAGAAATCCAATATTGGGGAGTAACTAATTACATGTAACGGCGTTGCGTAATGAAATTCCAAAATGAATGTAACTAAAATTAGTTAGTTACTGAGAATAAACTACAGATGGCTAATTGAAGCCTCATGAACCATTTGCTGTATTTGTCTGACACCACTAGATGGTGCTCTTGGCTTGCTTTGGGGCATGCCGTGTGTCCTTTTTCTACAGGCAGCATCATCTAATGGGGTCAGAAAAGACAGCAAGTGGTTCATGAAACTTCATTGAGCAGAAAAAAACAGGTAATTGCGTTATAGTTGCCAAATCAAATGTTGGTGATTACAAAGGGGTTATAATCAATTATATATTCTTTTTAGTAAAAAGGTTATGTAGAACATAACATTAATTTTGTTTTCAGCGATCCTGCTTGGCATATTTCATACAATATGGGTCAGCAATTGAGACCTTTCAGCTGTATTGCTGGGTTTAAAACATTTGTTACAAAAATACTCAAAAAGTAATTGGATGCATGGGGGGTGGGGGGGTTGAACCTTGCATTACTTTGAAGTAATCTGTAACATATTCCATTTTAACAGTAACCTGACCCAATCATTACTCCTCACCGTATCTACACTTCATGTAGTTCATTGTCATCACCTTGTATATTTTACACAGGTGTGTAGTTGTCATCCTACGTCCCAAAGAGAGAACGCAGAGTCACATAGTAAACTCTTCCAGGTGAGCTTCTGCTTGATTTACTTTAATTTCCAACATACTGAAATAGGCAATAGCCTGTCTTATAAGTGCTCTATAATGTTGTATTATGGTTAGTGTGGTAATCAATGTATGGGTGTCAGAGTTTCACTGGGACGTTTGTACTATCATTTTTCTGAATTGATACACTTGTCCTTCTGCTGTCACATTGTTTAATTTCAGGAAAGCTTTCACAGCTTTGGCCTTCTCGCAGGACGGGAAATACTTGGTTACTGGTGAAGTAAGTATTGGGAAGTGTTTATGGGCATTTCAGAGGAGTCCCTCTTTGTGTAAGTCAAGTTGAGTGATTAGTGCTATGGCAGAAACCAGCTGCCTCATCTATATGTTCAACCCATTGTCTATTCTGCTTATACAAAAAACAACCTGTGGTGATGCATGCTTTGATATAAGAAGAACTGGCATTTAGTAGTTGACACAAGGTGTCCAGGTGGCCATTATTTTAGATTGAAAATGTCTTAATACAAGGTTTAACCATAAATATAAAGTAGACCATGTGCCGTAGTCTGTGCCATTGGTATTGAAAGTACAATTTATCGACAGACTTGTTGATTTTGTATCTTTGTCATTTGTAAAGTTATTCCGCCAATGCATTTTCAGAACTTTTCTTAGGTGTCCATTTCCCCACCATTATTTGCCCCGCTTTCGCATCCACATCTTTCATACTCTGGTTCATACAGCATGGTCACAAGCCTTGCGTGCGAGTGTGGGACATGTCCAAGGGGACGGAGTTGGCAGAGGTGCAGTGTCATCAGTACGGAGTTGCCTGCGTGGCATTCGATGGCAGTGGAGACTATGTTGTGTCGGTAGGCCAGCAGCAGGACATGGCTGTCAGCGTATGGGAATGGAGGGTGAGTAACGAGAGCAAGTTTGGGGTAGCCATCGGTGGCATTAACGGTATTTATTATGTGAACAGTTGCATACGGCATGCAAATGGTTCTCTTCCTTTGAAATGATCAATTTTGTAAACTTGGAACTGTCCGATGCCTATTAGATGTCCAGGAGTTTCATTATTTTTTTAAAAAAAAAAAAAAGATTTTGATTTTTACACTTAATTGGCCAAATGAAGCTTCATGAACCACTTTCTCTGTCTTCTGACCCCACTAGATGGGGCTGTCTGTTCATAAAAAGGGCTCCAAACATGCCCCAAAGCAAACCAAAAACGCCATCTAGTGTGGTCAAAAAAAATACAGCAAGTGGTTCATGAGGTTTCATTTGGCCATCACTACTACCCCACCCCTTCACGTCTGAAGGAAAGTGTTTGCCTGACGGCTAAGCTCCAGTTGATACTTGGGTATTTAAATTGTGTTGGGTCTTGGATTTACCTTTCTTCAATACAGAAGGGAGTTGTAATAGCCTCGAACAAGGTGTCCAGCAAAGTGCTGACTATGTCATTCTCAGAGGACAGCAGCTATTTTGTCACAGCAGGAAACCGAATGATTAAGTTCTGGTATCTGGACATCTTCAGAAATAAACGGGTGAGAGACACTGATCTCGATGAAGCAGAAGATCTTCATACTTATTGTGGTAGTAATTGACGATTTGACATGGTTTTAAAATGTAATTATTTTTGGGCCTCTTCCTTTAGGTGAATGGCACGGTGCCCCTGACTGGCCGGCCAGCCCTGCTGGGGGAACAGTGGAATAGTACCTTTTGTGGTTTAGCGTGTGGGCGGGGCCACATGGCCAACAGCACTTACTGTGTCACCATCCATGGTCTGCTATGCCGGTTTAATAGCAGGAGGTTGCTGGAAGCCTGGGTTGATCTAAAGGTTAGACCTGAAGATGTTTGCCCCATATTCTTTTTAATATTAACTACAGACTGTCTCCGACTGCTTGGTGCTTAAAAGAATGAACTAGCCCCACCCTCGTTCACTTCCTCTGCAGACGGCCCCAGTGCACTGTTTATCCGTCAGTGAAGATTATGTGTTCTGTGGCTGTGCCGATGCTACCGTGCGAGTATTTAAGCCCTCAGACCTTTGTTACATTACCACCTTGCCCCGTCCTCAGAACCTCTGCATGGACATTACAAAGAGTGCTGAAGCAAGGTACAGCTGCTGTTGTGTAATTTTAGTTACTTTTAAATTACACATACGTGGATGGTGTTTGGATCTGCGGATTAGTAATCTGTGCCTTTGTGGCGAATGCTGCGGTTTCAGTCGCATAGCTAGCAGAATAATATCACTGATGGGCCCTTGAGGCCCTTAAACCCAGTTGCTACGCAAATTGCTGGAAAAAATGACACATCAATCTTCACTTTGACCAGCCACAGGACACCTAGGTGTGATATGTGAAAACCTGTACTGGTTCTTGTACAAATTGCAAAGAGTTATTTAATAATGTTTTTCCGAAGTAAAATTTTGGAAAATGTCTTTCTGATGGTACATTTCTTTTCTTTTCTTTTCTTTTTCTTTTTTTTGCTTCACCTTTTAGAGACCTGCTTGCCGATGATCAGGAGGCAGGTTATCCTGATGCACTTGCCCTGGCCTTTGATCCTCTGGCAAGATATCTGACGTGTGTCTACAGTAACCACAGCGTGTATGTGTGGGATGTCTGTGACATCAGAAATGTGGAGGTGGTCTACTCCGCCCACTCTCATAGTAACAGTGTCTGGAGTGTAGAGGTGCATGTCATTTTATACTTGCAAAGTAACATTTGATAATGACTAATCCTCCCTTGACATATGACAGAACAATTATACGCTGCCTTCTAAAGCTTCTTATATTCAGCTTTTTTTTGTGAAACAATTGGAAGTTTTTGATGCTTTTGTTAGTCTTCTTAACTAGCTATAGTTAGTTAGAATGGCACTAGTCCTTTACTTTTACAGGGTTGAAGTTGTTTTGGTGAATAAATACAGATTTTGAGAGGGGGGGGGCTTTGAGTTACAAATGACAATGTCTAATTGCATCCTAGATGTACCCTGATATGGAGGAGCAGGCTGAGCCATGTCTGACGGCAGGATCCTTCATTACCTGCTCCTCTGACAGCACTATCCGGCTTTGGCCTGGAGATCCCAGTACTTACTGTAGTGGAAACACTGGCTGGAATGTAAGTGTTGCATTGATTTGCGGGTTTGGGTTGCTGACACTGCCTACCTCACTTGCACGTGGATGCCACTGCAGGACTCCAGGCAGGTAGTGTGGCTCAAGAAGGATACGGAGCAGCAATGGATGTTGGATGAACCCAAAGAGGCCAGGAGCTCTCATGTGAAACCAGGGACTAGAGTGATGAGCGTCAGCCCAGATGGTCTGCATCTGGCTGCTGGAGACTGGAGTGGCTCCCTGCGGTGAGAACTATTAACTTTACACTATTAACATGTGTAAAGTAAGCATTAGAGAGGCATTTCTAATGTAGTGACGACTTCAAACGGTCCGTTTCGCTGGTAGAGTGTGACGTGTGAAGTCGTACTCGGCCTCAGAGATCTGTAAGCATTTAAAAACTTATTTCTGTTGGGTTGTCTCATGTACCCACTAGAATACACTGTGAATAGCCTCTTTAGAAATATGAAAGGTTTATGTGGAGGAATGTTTACATGAGGACTAGACTGAGGATGAGAGCAAATGTTTTCCCTTCTGCCCCCAGTGTCTTCTGCTTGCAGTTCTTGCATGAGTTGTTGCATATAAAGGCTCATGACTCTGAAGTTCTGTGTCTGGAGTTTTCTTCGGCTCTCACCGGTCAGTCTGAAGCAGCTCCTTTGTTTATAACACATTCCTTTGTTTATAACACATTCCTGCTTGCCTAGTACCATCTCCACCACACTATGCAAT
>JAODKF010000044.1:8455787-8487596 GCA_026779585.1 Mormyrus proboscirostris
TCCTTTGTTTATAACACATTCCTTTGTTTATAACACATTCCTGCTTGCCTAGTACCATCTCCACCACACTATGCAATACAACTTTTCATTTTGCTGGGAGCGATTTTTATTTATTTAAATTTTTTTTACAGTACTGCTTGACGAATCTCCTCCTAGGTTAACTAAAGTTCAGTTTTTCTGCATACTTTGATTAGTGTTCATTTCAGGAGATTGATCCAGATGCCTATTAGATGTTGAGTATGGGCAGGATAGACGTCGTTTTGAAAAGCATAGTGACATATGAGGGCGGATAACGACTTTGAGCGGAGTACTTGTGACTGATTAGCTTGTCTGTGGATTGTATGAAAGAAGCATTAATATTTTATGCCTCTAATCTTGCAGGCCTGAATTTGTTGGCCTCAGCAGGACGCGATGGCTGTATTCACATTTTCAACAGGGAGAATGGGTACAGCCATGAGCAGACGGTGTGCAACCACTCTGCCTCCATTATCGCCATCAAGTTCACAGGTCAGTGGGGCTGCCTGCTCCGTGTGTGTGGAGTAGGGTTACATTACATTGTGGGGACCAAATGTCTTATTCATGGTATGGGGCCCATTTTTCAGGTCAAGATCTGTGAATGCAATCAAAAAAGTCAAAAAGCCAAAAGTCTTATGTTTTCTTTGGTTACTCATGCAAGATGAATTACCACATTGGAACTCAATTTTATATATAAAAAATCTCTTATACTATTTTTCCATTTTCTTTTGAAATCTAGTTTTAATCTTCAATGTTGTGTGTTTTATGTATATAGTACTATGCATAAGTCTTAGGCCGTCAAAGGAAACGTGTTAAGCTGTTTATCTGGGTACTAAGTATATATTTTCTCGGGACAAAATGCACAATTTAACATTAGAACATATGTAAATTAAGAGTAGCATGATAAGAATTTCTTCCCTAAAAACTTACTAAAATCTTGCTGGATATCTAGATGAACACCCTTCATTTCCCAAACCTCTCCTCAGGGGCGCCCCAGCCGTTCCATGCCTCTGTTAAATTTCACCCTCCATTCAATTAGTGTAGTTATTTTAATGTATGTATTGTTTTAAAAATCTGAGGTTTTGCTGAGTCATATGAGGTGTGCTTTTGGTTGAATCTTACTGGGTGCATTTTAGGGTAGCTGCAAATGTAATGCAATATTAATGGTAATTTGAAAAACAAATCATTACTGTCACTAAATACTGTTGCGTGTTTGTTCATTTCTGAAACAATGTTTATGGTTTTCATTTCATGTTTCATTTTTATTTCATCTTTTATTTGAGCTTACTGAAACTTTTTTTATTTTGTTATTGATAACCCTTGTCTGCATGTCACATCTTTTGTTTTTCACAGGTTCTTTTCCCAACGCAGGCTTGGTGAGCTGTGGAGGAGATGGAAACATTTATTTGTACAGCACTGAAAAGGCAGGTTTCTCTGTCTTTATACACATTGGAACGAGGTGACATGTAATTGGCTAACTGCCGGGAATTTCTTTGATAAAAGTATACATTTAAAATAGGTGCTTTTTCTTAGTATTCTATTATATTCTATTACATGTAATATGAAAATGGGTCAGGAAATGCTTACTAGTGGAGAGAGAGAGAGATTCATTTAGAAAATGAAGGCTTTGATGTCTTTGGGAAAGAACAGCCATTCAGTTTGGTACGGTCGGGTATGCTAGTGGACAGTCAGTAATGATTGTATTCCAAGATGTGAGGTGTAAGAATCCTATAACAAAATTTTTGGAACATTCTTTTTTCTGTCAATCCATATTACGCTATAGTAATCTGCTTGCTTCCTGTTAACCCTTTGAAGGGGCAGCTCTCTTGTTCGAGTCACATAGTGGCGAAAACCGCAGTGAATGATATGAGCCTGGATGCCGCATCGAGTCACACTATCGTTGCCTGTCAGGATCAGAATATCAGGTTGTGTCCCCTGGTCCATTTCCATGACTCTTAGAACTCTTACGCTGGCCTTAAGTGCCATAGTTTCTGTTGTTTCTGATTACAGGGTTTACAACCCGAAGAGTGGAAAGATGATTAAGAATATCAAAAGCCCTCTGAGTGATGTCACTTTTCTTAAAGTAAGCGAATAGCAACAACTGCCCGTATTTGGTTAAAAGCCAAGTCTCAACTCCATGAAACTTGTCAGTGCTGTGAACAGCAAAAATGATTGTGCAAGCATTATTGATGATGATGTAATTTTTATCATTACTACTATAATATTAATCTTTCATTAATGCATAAATGAAAGGGCTTTTTTTCCTACTGTGATATTCTTTCTCTATTTTGACTTGTTTTGGACGTCATCTCACTTTAATTTGACACGTGATTTGGTCCCCTTCTGGTATTTGTGTGTGCAGATGCAGACGGATGTTTCTGGCACTTTCTTAGCTACCAGCTGCTCAAATGGTACCATCTGCATCTTCGACTACTCATCCGGTGACTGTGTGGTGACTTTCTTTGGACATTCAGGTGTGTGTTATCTGGCCCGCATTGCTCCTGTAATGTTGTAGCTGAATCCTTCTGTGATATTCTTGGTGTGCACGCAGATTCTGTGACAGGAATGCGATTCAGCCATGACTGCCGCCACCTGATTACTGTATCTGGAGACAGGTAAGTTTCTCTTGGTGCTACTTCGGGTCTGTAGCTTATTGATTGGGTGTAATGGAGTAGTTACCTAGAACGTCCTAATATGCACAAATTTTGCTCTATTACCCTTTTATCCAGTTCAGAGTGACCAGGGAAATTAAGCTACACAAACTATAACACAAACCAGTTTTAATCTATAGAGGTAAATCAATTTTATATTGATAGAAAGTTTGGCTGCAGCATGTCGTGTGAGAGTAAACCCTGAGCACCAAAAGTGGTGATTGTTACATATTGTTTAAGAACATTTCTCTACAGAATAAGAGATCATGTCTGTATCCTGGAATCCATGCGTGATTTTTTTTTTTTTTTTTTTTTTTTCTCTCCTCCCTCCCCCCAGTTTCATTTCAATGACCCATTTGTCAGGAAATTGTATTTCAAGACAGTATTTTTACATATGTACATTCCTGTACTCACAGCTGTGTGTTTGTCTGGAGACTTGCATCCGAAATGACAAAGGCCATGAGGAAGAACCTAGCTGATATCAGACAGAGAACTTCTTCATCTTGTAGCTCCTTCGAAACCACCATCAGCCAGCTCCTGGCCAGGTTCAGCTTGACCCCTGTTACTTTGTTCCACTTCCGCCTTATGTGACTTGTAGTTCTAGCCGCATAAGGTAAATGTGATGGTTGCATGTTATTCATATGACAACCCTAGAAAGCAGACATGTGAAGATGAACGTGGACCTCTGACCCCAGCTAAAGTGACTAGGAGGCAGAACCAGGAGGAGCAGGGCGAGAACATCCTCACCTACTCCAGTCCAGGTAAGCATGAGGACCACCAGAGTTGTAGGAGTAATTGTTTTCTCTCCATTTAAACTTCTTGTTCATTGTAGAGGTTTAGGATATACAATTTTATTCTTAATAAATGGGTTGGATAACTTTTTTTTAATTCCTAAGCTGGTAAGAGGTAAATGAGTATTTTAGTTGTCTTGGTAATATTTCTAGATTATCTTTCTACAGTTAACCAGCTTTGTTAATATATTAACATTTTAACCATCGTCTTGGTTAAAAGACGATGCTGTAGTCTGTTTGGCTTGATTTTTACATTTTAAAGTTTTTGTATGTGAATTTAAAAGATTTTACTACAGTGACAATGTTCTGCAAACCTGCATACAAATCAAGAGCCCCCCCTTTTTATTCTCTGCCTGTCCCCCTTCCCCCATCAGTTATCCTGACCCCTCTGCAGAAAAATGGTGGGCCCATGTTGTCCAGGACACTGGTAGGTCATTCGCAAACTCAGAACATGATAAACCTCACTTTTCTTCTGTTGTTCATATCTTTACTTTAACGGTAATGCTATTGATAACTTGCCCCCACCCTTACTGAAATAGTCACCCCAGGCCCTGCGTTCTGTCGCCAACCCTGGCAAACAGCAGAGGGGGGGCTCATACCAGCCGCGGGCCCGGTGGGCAGAACATTCAGATCCGGAGGCTGTTCTCCTGGCCCTGGAGACTCAGAGCTTACGGAGCCCCCTCACTCCCAGCCCTGGCGGGAAGGATGCAGCGAACGAGGGTGACCCCTTTGGGCACCATAAGCAGAGCCTTTATGAAGGGCAGCTGGAAGATTATCTATGTCTGGCCTGTCCAGATAAGCAGGTAAAGCGATTTGGGCTGCTGGCTCATTATTAGAAGATCACCGACTGGTGAGAATCAGATTCCTATAACTCGCTTTCGTTAAAAGCTATTGTAAATTTTGCTAATCACTTTTAGGCAATTGTTCATATATTAGTGAAAGCTGTTAAAGTACATAGTGTAGTAGAGCTGCAGCTGGCTACTTTCTATTACATAACTTACAAAAAAGATACATTTATTGCTTCTGGTTGAGCCACTGATTTACTAATAATTGCTGTAGAAGAGGAACATTTGCTTTCTTCACTGCTTTTTGCACTTTTTCCATGGCTCACTTTTTCCTTTCTCACTTTTTCTCTTTTCTGTGTCATAGAGGACAAAGGCTGGGTCAGAGCAAAACCTCCCCGGGACAGACCTCCTTTTGCTGCCATGTGATCTGGAGAGCTGGTCATTGCAGACTATCCCACCTGAGAAGAGTGACCACAGTTTTCGTCCTACTAATGGCTCATCTTCGCAAAGTGAAGAGGAGTAAGCAAAAGACCAAATTTATTCATTCTTTTTGGTTCCTAGGTAGTCATGATCTGGTTTTTATGTTCTCATTGTGCTACCATGAGCTTGGAGGAGCAGAGTTCTGTCTGCATCCGGTGCTTCGGTGTTCCTGTAGTACATCAGTCCAGGTCGCCTGAAACCAATGCATGTTAACTGTGACGATGTCCATGTGGCTTTACTTTTCTGACGACAGAGAGCTTGACTTTAGGAGTGCGCATGATGTCCCACTGGTACACTGGAAGGAGAGCACAGTTGATCTCAGTCTCAGCAGTGTCTGTGGCTCTGGTTCAGCTGAGAACCAGGCCTCCAACCTGGACTGGGCCTTTGTTGGTGAGACGGCACTGCCCCACGTTTGTGATACTGCAAATAAGACCTTCAAATACTTAAACGGTGATGAATATAAAAATTTCTGTAACACTTTACTTGGTGGGGTAGAAAATATGTAGTCAAAACTTTACTACTGAAGTACAAATTACAGTGAACAGATAGTTGCTACCTGAGAAAAGATGCATCAAGATTCATTAATGAACGAACACGACCACTATTTCACTTGTTATTCATATACTTACTTCAATAGTTCACAAAGGTTTACAGAATTAACAGATAAATGAAATTTGATAAAACAAGCATTATGATTCATTAATGATGAATTAACATGAGATCAGTATGTAACCTAAGACTTAATTTGTGGTTAGTTAATGCATAAGTAATGGTACAATACTATAATATTTGTGTCCTATCAAGTAGTACTACCAAAATTTTTAAACTGTTCTGCAGTTAGTGGTTCCAAAAGGTTTTCCTTTTTCTACAGGTTCCTCAAGCCAAACTAGCTTTACGTGTTCCTTCAAGGAGGAGCTGACAAGTATCTCTCAGGCAGTTCCTAGTATGGTAACATGCAACCCTGTCAATGGGAAGGCATTATGAAAACTACAAACTGTGTGTCTCTCTTCCTCATCTCAGTAGGCCTCTTATAGTTGCAGAATGACCATCTCACAGGTGTTGCCCTTTGCAGGTTCCTTTGACCCAAACCTGCGGGAAAGGCAGTGGCCGTCGAAGATCCACGTTCCCCATGCCTCTCCTAGTTCCCCTGCAGTTCCCATATCAGTCACCTCTAGTTGGTGTAAAGACTCCAGTAGGTCAGTGATTTAAATGTTTTTCGCACATCAGATCTTATATTCCCCGTTTGTTTGCAGTCCTTGCATAGTACTGTAGTCATCTGGAGCTGCCTCTAAGATGTGGCGTTGCCTAGGACCTAGTTATGCAAATGGATCATTTGTCAGCTTTAGTGCACATGTATTTGGTGTTTGATTTGATCGAATGCCACAGCCAATTCCTCACCCATCCCCAAACTCATCATGCACAATTTCTGCTTTTTCAGATGGGAGACAGCCTCAGGTCATGCTGATTCTGACAGCACGTCAGCCAACTGCACCAAAACAAAGGTATAGCACATCGCACAAATTAAAATACAAAAGCCACAGGCACAGAAGATGCCATCAAACTACATAAATGCTCTTGTCTTAAATTTGCATTGAACGGCATGTGTAGTTTAGATGGGGGGTCAGCTAGTTTTTAAAGGGTTTTATCCTCTGCTTTCTGTTATCTTGGCAGATGTCAGAGAACATCCTCCAACAATCCAGACATGCCAAACCTGCATGTAAATATACTGGTATGTGAATTCAAAATTGGCATGGATAATTAATGAATTTTTTTTGTATATTAGGTGCTGTATTAGCTGCAGTATCAAAGGTATCCTGCATTTTAGTTGACCTGATATTGACAGTTCAAGAATTTAGATTTTCTATTTTTATGTTTAACTTTGTGGTACCGGAAAGTCAGTTTCTATCAACTGTCACATGATTTACTTCACGTCAAAGTTCCAACCGGCACTCAAATGTGGTGTTTGGCTTTCTAGCCAATCGTTTTCCAACCACTTATCCTGGTGGAGGGTCCTAGAGCCTATTCCAGGCAGCACAGAACACCGCAGCGCTACATCCAGGATGGGATGCCAGTCCGTCACAGGGCACCGGCGAGGGCTACACCTAGGACAGGATGCCAGTCCCTCACAGGGCACATACGCATACTCCTTCTACTGTATGCTACATACAGTTTATAGATGGGCCATAATCTACCAGATTGCATGTCTGCATGGACCATGGGGTGGGATGGGGGGGGGGGGGGAGAGAAATCATGCGTTTCTGCTCAGAATATGGATTTAAACCCCCGACTATGGAAGTCTGAGGCAACTCATTATTGCAGTACACTACTACTCACTGTGACTGTGACTCACTGTGAATGCCTGCCCAGTCTTTTGGCTTTCTCTGACGCCATCTTTGTTTCTAACATCAGGAGTTGGTGGTGAACACAAAGGTCTAGCCGACCCAGTTTCCTGTATCTGACATGTTGCAAGCTAGCAGCTTCTTGTTAACTGTAATTTTGTTTTGTAAAACTGTCTTCGGCATCCAGCTGTGCAGTATTGACTGGTTTGCTCTGATTTTTAAGGCGTCAAAGATAAATCTATGGACTGCCTGATGTCTCCAGGCCAAAGACTATCGCTACCAGGGTCCAGTGATGACAGGTCTGTGCAATGGGATTCCATGGGTACTGGCACTAGCCCCCGTGCCAAAGTTCTACACAACAGTTCTGATTATGAGCTTGTCAGGCCCCAAGTGAAAAAACCTGATAAACTGACCAACCAAAGAGCAATATCCACCCCTATTCTAAATACACCAAAAGAGCACAAGGAGTGTCTGCCTGTTTCGGTGACCCGGCAAAGCCGGTCCACGACGACACCACGCAAGCCTCCAGCTTCCACAGACAAGCTGCCACCTCTGTGTCGTCATGTGTCAAGGGCAGGATCTCGCCCTTCCAGTCCTGTCTGCAAGGTGCCTTCTCCCCTAGGCAGCCTGACCCGCAAGAACTTCACTGTGACCCAACGATCAGGCTTCACTCTGCCTGGGGACAAGAGCGACAGTGAGGCGCAGCAGGACGGAGCAAGGCCTGAATGCAGCACCAAGAGGTCCTCCATATCTCATAGCCCGAAGGTCCAGCCTGGTGGGACTTGGAGCTGCAGTCCAAATGCCTCGACTCTGGAGGCTGGCGTGGTTCTGTCTGATCCCTCTTCAGCACACCTGAAAAGAGAGGGAACGGTAGAGATGAAGTCAAACCTGCATTCATACTCCCGTACCTCTTTCCCTGGAGATGCTATGCCAACTTTGGCTCTACCAAAGGAGAGCAGTATATCCAGCTCAGGTATCATGCTAAATATGACACCTTTTTTTTTTTTTTTTTTTTTTTTTTTTTTTTATTGACTTTTTTTGCTGTTTTTTAGAATTCATGATTCAATGTCTTTGAAATGGGTGTGAGAAATTGTGTCCTAAATTCCTTTTGGTTGTTCCATTTGTCTTCTGGATTGGGCCTGGAGCCCATCTGAGGTAGCACAGTGAACAAGGCTAGGGAACACCCTGAATGGGGTGCCAGTGTCATCCAATTCATACCAAAGACAACTCCTCCTTTAAAATCCATTTTCCCTTCCAAAGCTTCAGTGTCATGGCCTTTAATTCCTCCATTTCCCAGAATTTGTTGGGATTAATACAGACCAAATCATCTTCCTGCTAACGTGTTAAAAAAAAAAAAAAAAAAAAAAAAAAGAATAAATTTACATCAGTGCGTTTGCTCAGTCACATGGGAGTCTGTCTAATGTACATGACTAATTCCATTCTAGGATCATTTGTATGAGGTAGAAATTTACAGCCATTGTTGTATCTTCAGATGTCATGAATGGGCCAATTGGACTGAACACCTGTAAACAGATAGTGAGCGATCTGAAACTCTCTGTGACGGCAGCTGTTGGCTTGTATAGGAAGGTAAGTTCAAAATGCAGGCTTGCATGAAATTCGTGTCTGCATGCTATGTCACGGGACACTGATCAGAATACCTGAATCTCCATTACTCTTCTGTCCAGTTGTGCTTGAGCCAAGGCAGCCCCGAGCAATGCTCACAAATGAGATTACTCCTGGACGATGTCTTCTCAGAAGTCAGGAGTGACTTGAGCTGTGCTCTTAATTCTGAGTTAAGCCAAGATCAAGGCAGGGTGACCACTCCCCAGAACGCGGAAGGTGTCACCCTGCAACTGCAAAGCGACGGGATCATGACCCTGTTGGAGAGGTACTCCGAGATCCTGGCCCAGATTACAGCCAGAAAAGCAAATTCTGTTTGAAGGTGCTCTGCAAACGTACTTTACCATTTTGAGCTTGAAACCTTCCTTATTGTACGAGAGCCTTTGCTTTAAATAACGTAAAACTTTTCAGACCTATTATTTAAGTAATTTTGTGCAATATATTTTAAGAGGATGTTTTTAATTTGTTACAAAAATAAAACTATTTAAACACACTTTTTAAAAGGCTATTTGAATGCAAAACTAAATGGGTTTTCCCAAGAGCAATGATACAATGATGATTTAAATGAAGTGCTTTTTTTTAGAGTAGCAGGTTTTTAATTTTGGTGCTTATTCCCAAAAAACATTAGGAAATGTTGCATACTGTTCCTACAATTTTCTTTTCCCTTTTCCTTGGGATAAACTAATTTCCCCTCTAACCTGTACTAGATAAACAATATGGATTGCTGGTAAGTGTTCTCTATACTTTTTTCACATTTTCAGAACTTTGTTTTCCAACCATGGATATCATAGCCACCCAAAGGCATCCCCCTCTCTGATCAGATCCTTTTCCTGGTTTCATTATAGGTGAATGTGGGACTTGTGCATTTGGAGTGATTATTGGCTGTCGGAGCCTTTGCGGCCAGTTCACATTCGTAGGTTGTCTTGCTTTTCTGTTAGCCTGATCCTTGCCATCGTATCACAGGTGCAATTTCTCAAGCATTTGAATTTTGTCGTAGTACACTGCAATGATGAACTGAATTTCCATACATGGTTTCTTCATAGTTTTTGTTTTCTGCAGAAGCAGCAGTACTATATTTACTCTGCATTGTGCCTGTTGGTCATGAAAACATACTTATACTTGAGGCGTGGTACCAGTATTAGACCGGCTTGACGTCAGTTTTCAGAGACTCCTTAATGCCTTTTCATTTAAATGAGCCGTTTCATAAAACATTTTAATGTTTATTACACTGTAAAATATCACAAACCATCCAAAACTCTTGGTAATCATTTTTGAAATTTAATGTGGAACTTACTACGCCATCCCATATCATCATCATCATCCATCCATCCATTTCCCATAACTGCTTATCCTCTTCCAGGTTAGGGGGTGGCTGGAGCCTGACCCAGAGGCTACAGGCACAAGGCAGGGAACAATGCAGGATGGGGCACCGACCCATCGCAGCGCACACTCGCGCACCATTCACTCACACATGCACACCTACAGGCAATTTTGGTAAATCCAGTTAACCCCTGCATGTGTTTGGACTGGGCAGGGGAGAACTGCAGTACCCAGAGAGAACCTCCACAAACTCCACATATTTGGAACCCCGCAGATGTCTTGAACCCTGCTCCCAGAGGTGTGAGGTGACAGCGCTACCGTGCCACCGGCCTGCAACCGGGAGGGGGGGAGTTTAACTGGGGCAAAGCTACGTAAATGGGAGAGAATCTCCCACAGAGCAAGGGACAGGCCTCAAACCTGCAATGCTGCAGCAGTAGGATCACTCCTGCCAATCTGCTTTTGGGGAATTGAAACCTCTTTGCTATAGAAGGCAAATCAGTGGATAATTAATGAAGTATATTAAGACAAATTACAATTCCCATTCGTTAGTTTCAAATTCCCTACAGTTGCGTGGAGTTGCTCAGCTTTGGTTTAACCAGCTGGTGTCAGTGTAACACCAGTGCATGACGACTTTGAATTTTCCTCCTTTTTGGTCTCATCAGGTTTGAAATATACTTGTCATATCAGATTGGTTAAATACCTTTTTTTTTCTGTCTTTCAGTTTCTTAAATTTTAAATTGCTGGTTTAATTCAGAATTTTGGTTATGCAGGGTTGGGAGGTTGAATTGTCACCGCAGCTCTGTATGTGGCGTTTGCTTGTGCTCCCGATGTACAGGTCTCCTCCTGCAGTCCAACGACATGCAATTAGGCGTTTTGTCGTCTCTGAATGCCCTCTGGTGCACATGTACCTACCATGCAATGGATTGGCATCTAGGGGAAAAGGGTTAAATATTTCAATTAAACTCGACGATTCCTTTAATAGAATGCTTTTGTTATTGTGAAGCAGACGGTAAACATACACTATGTACTAATCATACGGTAGTTGCCTATGTTCTCGCCCTGGTTGCCAGTCAATTATCTACGCTTCGTAATGTTTGAACTCCCTTGTCATAAATGATATTCACTGGCTGGCCGATTTTTGGTTATAAATGAGATGTGGTGGATTAATAGTTTCAGAATTTAATGTGCTTAAATGTCTAAGCACAAGGTTGAACTTTTTAAAAGAGACCTCTCAATTTGCATTTTGGCCTAACAAAGATCTGTTTCACAGATGATGATGTCAGGAGAGAGACAAACTTTCAGTGTGGCTTATAGAAAACGTGTGGTGCATACTGATTCCGTTTCATACATGGCAAGCTAAGTGTTCCATTTACAAAGGAAGCCCTGAGCTAGTTCTCTTGAAGCAAAGATGATTCACCCTCAGGGCAAGGCCTATGGCATTTCCAGGTGATGCTGTTCGGGCTTTGGACTGTCACCATCTCCTTTTCAATGGCTTATGGAGCGAGTGCCTGTCAACGTGCTTCGCAGCTGTTGTGTGGTCTGCCTAGACAATTGCTGGTGCCCATTCCTGATGGCCATGCCAGTACTGGTTCTCCAGGACCACGGATACCCGCAACATGGGCTGCTAAAGCAGTTCCCCCCCCAATTAGGGGGAAGGGGAGGAATGGGTCATTGCCTATGTTGTTGCTTCCTTAGCAAGACTGAATGTAATTAATTTCGCCTTCACTGTCGGGCCCTTGAACATAACCCTTAATCCCAGTTGCTCCAGGAAGTGGTACACCATGCTGTCTGATCTTCACTTATGTCATATTGGACAAAAGTATCCATTAAATAGATTAAATACAGGTATCCCCCGCTTTACAAAAGCGGAGCATTCCTGTGAAACCTTTTTTAAGCCGAAATGGCATAAAGCAAAAAAAATACTATCCTGGTAAAAAAAAATTACCATTAATTTTATATGGGAAACTATTTTGGCACACCCAAAGACTAACCTACCAAATCATACCAAACACACCAAACGAAAAGTAACATTAACGTATAGTAAATGCAGGAATGAAGTGATGAATACACAGCCTTTCACTTACCAGAATCATTGCAGACATGCATCGCTTAATGATGGGGAGAAATTCTGAGAAATGTCTTTAAGCTATTTTGCTGTCGTGAGAACATCATAGTATACTTGCATAAACTGAGATGGTTTGCGAACTATACACCTAGGTTGTATTGTATAAACCAGTAACATGGTTATTGCGTAATATGTACTGCACATAATTGTATATGCTATACTTTTAAATGACTGGCGAAGCAGTAGGTTTTACACCAGCATTATCATAGATGTTAACAATGCTATGATATGTCGACACCATCATAACTAGGCAATAGGAATTTCCACCACCATGATGCAAGTAATCTCTTCTTGACCGAAATGTCATTGTGCAGCACAGGGCTGTGTATCTATAATTGGCTTGCTGATTAACACTAAGTGATGGTTTTGCATTTTTTCGTACTGTAAAATCAAAAATCCTCTTAGGATTTCTTTTTAGTGAAAGACAGGTGCTAATGTTGGCTTTTCATAAAAGTGAAGTGGCGTAAGCTGAACGTTCCTAAAGCAAGGAATACCTGTCATGTAAATGCGGAGGAGCTCCAGGTTTCACTGTACAGCCCTCGGGTAGGGGTCTGCATGCTGCCATGGGCGCATTGTCTTGGGGGATCTGTTCAGGAGAGGCCGATTTGGTACAATATCACTCCAAAGAACTACCCAATCCTGGAAGGAGTCCTGAGGAGCGAAGGAGGTTCCATGTGGCCGGATGGTTTCACGCCTCCATTTAGTATGCATGAAGCTAACATATTGCTACACACTCTTGTATGAAATTAGTGTTATAAAAATGAACATTCACAGCTGCGGGATCAGTTCACAGCTTTGGATTTGCACAAACTACCACAGTTCCCATGGGTTTTCTCTGAATATTTCATTTTCTTCCCATTGTACAAAGTCTTTGTTGCTTAGCTGGTTTGCAGTCTTTGGGTCCATTGTGCATGAGTCAGCCCCCTGATGAATTCTCATGCTCAGCTTGTGTCCCCAGGCCTGATCTTGCTGGGTTAGATTCAGGGTTGCTGTAACCCTGCATTCGATTAATGGTTATGAAACAACATATTTCCAAAATCCATTAAATCATTTTGAATGTAAATTTTATATCTATGCAATAATTGTCTAATCTTTAGCACCTCTTGTGGACAACTAATAATGGGTTACAGTGAGGATCAGCATCAACAATCTAAATGAATCAATAAATAGATTCCAGACATACACAACCAACTGGTGCTGTAGAATTGTCATTACAAGGCTTAATACAACGTGTCTTCAATCATTCCGTAGGAATGCAATTGATGAGGTTGTGTTTCTTATGCATGTGATTTGGGGTTTTGTGTGTGTTTCTCTTTATTTTCAAAAAAATCTTTTCATTTCGAAGCTTATATCCCTTGAGTCTAGTTTTTGGCATAAACTCTGTCATTTTTCAAAAGTAACACCAAGCTGCTGTCGCGCAAGGTCATGTGCTCTGTCTTCTGTTGCCTAGCAACATTTGGCCCACATAATTGATTTGCCACTTTTCTCACTAATGCTGTTTTTGCCACATTTGTAGCATGTAGGAGCATAACATTTCCCACACTCACACTTAACTGTGTAATTCAATTTTAAATTCATATATGTGAGCCTGAATTATTTTATTGATCTTGTGCAGCAATCCTAGGGTATTCATTTCAGAAGAAAAAGTGTTACTGCTAAAAGGGACCCGTTTGACTCTGGGAATAAGTGCACACTGATATTTCTGTATCTGCTAGGGCAGTAAGGTGCACAGAGGAAGCTCTACTCTGGGTCAAGGTGACGACATAGAGCAGATGGTCAAACTATTAGCAGTGTCGCTCCAGGGTCCCTGTACTCGTTCAAGATCAGCCGCATCAGGTCCTTCACATTTAACTTTTTATGTCTGGGACATTAGTTGTGGTTTATTTTATAGCATAATTCATAAAAGCATTGTTTTCCTCCTTATTTAAAAAAAATGCAATGGAAAACATTTGAGCAGATAACCGGTTTTAAAAAGTGCACGAAATTCCCAGATCAAAAACTATTCAGAATTTACCAGGATAGTGTTTTCAATGAGGAACCTTCCATGAAGATATTTGGAAAACTTTTTGACAAGCTAAAAACAATCTTGCGTTAATGAGTCTTTTGGTTGCTTGGGTTTTATATTAAGCTTTTGGTTTAAAAGAAACTATTTGAAAATGTGTGTATATACTCATTGTGCATAATATAAAAATTCAATATATTATGCGGATAAATGTAAGTAGTTTTCAAAGTGGTTATTTAAATTATATAACTGTGATGATATGCCGTTTCATGTTTTGTTCCTAGAAGCATATGCTCTACTCAAAGTGAGTTATCTGATCCAGATGATCATGAAAACCATTCATAAAGAATAAACGTAAACAATTTAAAATATTTTAAGTGTTTTTGCAGTCATGTTGTTCATGTCTTCCCACTTAATGTTTTGGTGGCTTTGAGTCTGAAAAACATTGAAGGAACTTCTCTAATACGTTACCATGGAGACTGATCCCTGATGACTGATAATCCTTTGCATAATCATGAAAGCAAAAAGCATACTTCTGTGGCAAAGGTCAACTGAATAATTACAGTTCTGTTTGAAACGGTAAATTCAGCGACACTCATGCTTTTTCTCAACTAATTTCTTGGATCATTCCTCTCGCTGTGGGTGAAAATGTCAAGGTCTTTGTGATGCTAGAGATTCTTGCTCTGTATGGTTAATGCCATGTAAGCCTAAAAAAAACATTGGATAGGCTGTTTCCATGACAACTAGGCAACCATCATGCTTTGGGAATTTGAGTCAACATTAACCAAGAAGAGCCTATATCTCAGAGATGGAACTCTTGTTGGCTTTTTGTTTGTATTGATAAGGTTAATTTAATATGACGTATTCCTGTCTTTAGTAAAATGTGGTCATCTGGTCGCGATGTATCTTCTCATTCATTATGCTTACTGGAGATTCACTAATTTATTTGAAATATATCTTGGCAGGGCTTCATGTCGTTAATGATTATTTAAAAAAAAAAAAAACTGTAAAGCTGAACAATTTTGGTCAGTTATCTGGGTTTAATTCTGCATCTTAAGCTCATTTCATAGATCACAATGACATGGCTATGATATGTCTGCCGAGTGACACTCCTGATTTTACCTAAAGCAGACTCACTTTTGGAGGGGGGGCGGGGCGGGGGGGTCAGTAACCTTAAATTCCTGGCTGACCCCGGAGGCCCAGGCTTCATGAATACATGCTTATTTCTACAGGAAAACGCAGTCTTTTTACGTATTGTACCTGCTATGACTTAGGAAAAATCATTGATAAAAATGATTATAAAACAAAATCTGAAAACCAAAGATATCAGATGTGTCATCTGGCACACACACATTATACATAAATTGAATTGATCCTGAAGTCTCACATTATATGAATGTATTTTGCTATATAGTGTTTTTGTGATGCATAGAATATGAAAATTTTACAATATTGCACTATAGCAATGAACAAGTAGAAGTGATCGCCACAGATGTTAACATCATTCAGTTTTATAAGCGCTGCACCAGTCATCAGCTCAGATATTTCCTTTGGGAATAATTATCATCTCTCCAAGTGGAAAAGACACAAGCGTGCGGATTGTTGTCACTTCTTTAGGGATGGTGTATGTCAGAATGGCCCAATGTTTGCAAGTCTATTGATAAATTGCGCTGATAGCACCTCCACCAGTAACACCTATTTATGTTTTTAGCTTTTAACTGGTATAAACTGACCAGATTTCTGACGTAAGGGAGACGATGTAGTGGGGATCCTGTAATGGGTGGAGTTTCACACAGTGCTACCCTGAGATATCATCAGCAAGGCTGTCCCCAACAGTAACCAGGCCGCTATTGAATAAAATCCCCAGAAGGTGCTTTGGGTCTGGTGCATGTGGCATTATTTAATATTTCTCAGATCTACGACTTCTGCCAGGGAACAGCACGCTGCGAACTTGAGGTGTGGCTCTCCCAGTCTGTATTTTGAGACTGAACAATGTAATAAATCACAACCCAGAGTCTGACTTGTGTGACACTGTGATGTTAGATTTAATAATACAGGTATACATTTTTTTTTTTTTGTTGTATTTAACAATGTTAGAATTTTATTCGTATATTTAAATAATGATACCTTTGAACTGCAATTTCTGCAAATTAAAATCCAGGTAAGATGTATGTTTCCATTGGATTTGTTATTTGGTTTGGATGTGGAAGCTGGAATCAATAAACCTGCAAGTCACCCCTCTGAGGTACATTTATATAAGGTCATCAACTTGTCTAGAATTGTGCTTTTCTTTTTTTTTTCTTTTTTTTAAGTAGGATGTATACATATATGATGTTCAGTTTGTTCTTACTGTCTCGTGTCTGGGGTCATTTTCTCAGTTTCCTTGTTACTGTATCAGAAGCAGAGCAGTTTTCCCAGAATGAAATGGGCATTCGCTGCTGTGAAAGCCGTTGTTTTATAAGCGTGGGTGGAAACAATTGACCTCATTAACCAGCGTCACAGCACAATGAGCACTTAAAGCACTCCCTCAGACAGCGGATGACGGTTCTCGTTTAAAGCACAAAGATGCTGATATCAGCTTAGATGTTTAAGATCATCCCGAGGAGAAAAGCCTCTGTGTGGTTCCTGTGTGTATTTTTACCGTCCATGTTATTGATATGCCTGACTGCAACTCAACATACTGACATCTTTTAACGCCATGAAAAGGTCCATTAACATATCTAAGAGGCTGAAGTCCATTTATTCCACAGTGCCCCTCCAGGCAGAAAAAGCTTATAGTTGCATGATTTCCAGTTCTGCACCTATTAAAATTATGTACAATGTCTTTTTTTCCTCAACTGAGAGACTGATGGAGAGTTTTTGACGACTTAAAAGGAGGTCAGGGTGATCTAATGTGTAGGCGAGGAAGCCAGGAATTGGGAGATCGCATGAAGCCATTACTTATGATACTGTGGCAATGCCGCAACATCAATCACTCTGGAATTACAACAGTCAATTAAATGTCTCATTTCTTGTTACAGATTTCTATTTTTTACTTTCTCATTGGAGACTAAACCTTCTTTTGATCGTGGTGCTTCTCGTGGCTAAATTATGTTTGTTGTTCTGTTTTCTACCTGTCTGTCCTGGTTTGGGCTGCAGGATAAGTTTGACTGTAAATTTCAAAATGTTTCAGAAAATTCCCAGGTTTTGAAAATGCAAATATTTGAATATTATATTCTCAACCTATTTTAATCATCCATTTTTGCTATGAAGGAAACAGTGCATTTATTTGTTATAGGGAAAAAAACGTCTGCTTGGCTTGGCATCCCAGTTCCTATTGCTCAGGCCTTGCTTGGGTTCTTTTGATTTTCATACTAAATTTAAAAAAAAAAAATAAAGTAAAAAGGAATCCTCTGAGCTTTTCCGTATTGACATTTCTGTTAATTAGTTCTTTTTAAAATTTTGCCTAAGAAATTCAGCCTGGGTATAATCGATCCAGTTCAGGCTTACAGGACGTGTAGCTTTGCATCTGTCGTCACTTAAGGAAAGTGATGATGACCTGTCCAAGCCTAATTCATCTGCTTAATACCCACGAGAGATTAAAACATCACGCCATGCATCACATGCTCCTATGTAAATGAAGGAATTATACTTGCGTTCTGCTGATGCCTAGCGTTTCACACATATTGGATTGTTTCCATAAAACAACTGGCTGCTCCTCCCGCGATGAATAATTAATGTCCCCTTTGCCATTTTGAGAAATGTGATGAAATAAAACATTGGACATTTTATGGGAAAAACATTTCAGATATTTATTTTGGCATGCCATTTAGTGGAAGACAGAGCGGTTTATACAATTACAAATGTGAATCTTTTTTCAATAGGCTACAGAGATGCAGTTGTTAATTTTGATATTTTTGTCCGCAGCTTTGTAAGCAGGCTGAATGATTTCCTCGTTCACAAAACCAGCAGAACGATTTTAGGTAGTGAAGCATAATTAATAATAATCTATAATGCAATAGGAAAGTGCAGTGGACAAGACGACAGATAAGTGAAATGTGTCATTTTAATAATATTTTGGACATGATTTAATAACACTTTATTTATGCCACCTCAAGTAATGCAATATTATGCTATTATGTATTAACCACAAACTAAATCATAGCACTGATCTCATGTTAATTCATCATCAATTATTATTTATTACTATATCTTAATTCTTAACCTTTGTGAGCTACTTAGGGAACAAGTAATGAATAACACATGAAACACTGATGTTATGTTAAATCATCATTAATGACTCGTGATGCATTTTTTTTTCTAATCCAAGCAGTTACTTTATTTGTTACTACATCTATTAATTCTGTAATTTTTTTCTGAACTGATGAAGGATGAAGTAATGAACCACACATGAAATACTGATCTCATGTTTGTCTATCATTAATGTATCCTGTTGCATCTTATCTCAAGTAGCCACTATATTTGTTCATGATTTGTACTTCATTCTCAGTTACTAAGTATTTGTGCCCCCTCAGGTAAAGTGTTGGCCATAATTCTAACACAGATGCTGATGAATAGAATTTTTTTTCCCCCTCGCAACTTAGTTGTAATGTAATATTAGACATTGCTGAAGAGAGTTCAAAAGCTTCCGTAGCTGCCAGAGCAGGTATAAGCGCACAACGGCACGCTCATGCACGTGCGGATCGGGAGAGAGAGAGAGGGGGGGGAGAAGTGAAACCGTGCAGAGCCGTAGTGCAGGATGGATAAAAGATTCCTATTAAGAGTGATCTCTAAGATTTCTTACTCTCATCGAGGGTTTTAAATCTCCTGGTCTGGATTTACAATACTATTCATCAGTCCTACAACAGGCACATTGAAAACGGGGGTGGGGGAGGGGGCCGGTCTGAGAATGAGTGTGAGAATCACCTGTCCCATTGAGTGTGTGTTTCTGTCCGGGCGTGGGTGCCCACAGCGCGCGCGTCTGCTCGAAGCGCCATTAGGGATGCCGTTTAATTTGATTCAACAGGAAGGAAGAGGGTCAGAATGCACAAGAGCAGGCAGATGTGCCAGAGCAGCTACTGCGCTCAGTGCACTTCCTCAGCCTGTGCGGCTGCATGACGAAGATCTCCCTCCCACGCATCACTGTGCATTAGCGCTCCAGTTCCCCGTGGCACGGAAGCCTGGGCTCAGCGGCGCGCCGATCCTCACGATGGGTGACAAAGGCACAAGGTAAGCTGGAGGATTTTTCCTTGCTGCGAAACGGACGCGGTCATTTCCTTCAGGTACAAATGTTACTCTGAAGCCAGTGTTGATTGTGGATGCTGTATTGTAACAGATGGTAATGCAGTCTCTCTGCGGTAATTCTATTTTTTATTTTTTTTTGCCAAGGTGTGAAATTTTTGCAAGAGCTTTAGTTTTAGGGAACCTGCTGCTTTTTTGTGCTGTTACTTGGGCAGAACAATTCCTGCATGTCAGCCACAGCGGTCGCACGCTCCCCAGCACTGAAGCACTCTGCCCCCACAAAGGTGCGGCCCATTACGCTGAATTACACGCATGTCAATATTTATTAGTCTCTAGATTTGCTGCTTAAGGGGAGTTATATAACTGCCAAGTATGGCATCATCCCTGTTTTTTTTTTTCATGCTTAGTAGCAGGAAAGTTGAACAAAAAATGTAAATGGTCTTGCTTCTGCCATTTGTAAAGCACCGATATCAGGTTCCCCTAAATGTAAGTGATGAACTGTATTGCTGATAAATGACAGGAGGACAAAAATGACACAGTTGTGGTTCCCTGTGTGTCGGGGTATGCTTCTTCTGGATATTCCGGGTTCCAGCGTCTTGCTCCCAGCATTCCTGCCTCGCCTCATGCCCTGTGTTTTCAAGGATGGGAACTAAAGCTCCTCATAATTAGATAAAGATAACACACAAACACTTACGAAAGACGGAAGGACACATTCTATGTTGTGTCCCGGTAGTCATATACGTTCAGATATCAGTAAGGCATTTTTCTCAGCATTCCTGTCGGAGGAGCATTTTATATTTTGCTGAGGAAGTGAGAAGTGAAAAATTCTTGGAAACCTACTGGGATGGTCTCCTCTCTGGGGAGACCATTTTAATTAGTTTGCTTTGACTATCCACAGATGCACAAAGTCACAAACACAGGGTGTTCCTGTGAGTTAATTTGTACATTGTCAGATTCATTTAAATAGAAATGTACATTATTAATGGTGTGGGGTGCAGCCCTTTCCAAGACAAATGATTCAGTCCAGCTGTGATCTAAAAAGATTGTTATTGCATGGTCCTCATTTGGGGACATTTCATGCACCACCCAAACTGTCACCATTACGGGTTTGTTTCCTTGGTGCAGTCAGATATCCCCATGGTGGGCCTCTCATGTACAATCTGAATTAGCCTATAGTTTTCATAAATGTCACAAAGCATAGAGAAATGTTCTGTGCTGTCTAAATTGATCAATATTTACATTTTACTACAGAACATATATAACAAGCTGCATGACATCCCTCCGGCTGCGGGAAAATGGGGTTTTGAAAACTCCCGTAAACATTGTAATTTTTGTATTTTTAATTCTATTAATTTTAATGTTTGAAAATGGCAATAGGACATTGCAGTGGTCAGCACACTGGCCTCAACCCAAAGTAACATCCCTGGGATTATTTAAATAGCCTACTTTTGGAATGTGTCAAAAAAAAAAGCTTAGAAAATAAAAGTTAAAATAATTCTGCATTGCTTCTACTAATCTTTATCAGGGAAAGGAAAGGAAATATGGTGTAGATTGTACTAATGAGAATCTTTACATCCATGGCATAAAATCATCACATTCCTTGATTACTGTCATATATTTAAGTTACACTCATTACTGCCGTTCAGAGCTAAACCCCAAAGGATGATGATAATAATAAGTAACTACACACAGTACTGTACTGTAGTTGAGCCGACGAACTGCTGAAGCCGCGCAATGTTTCCACGAGTGTCACGTCACACGGGTGGCTGCATTCGTCATTACAAATCATTGTATTTATCTAAAATTTTCAATATAATAGGCATTCATAGCTATGAGCTATTGCCAGGTGTGTAGCATTGACAAGTAAACATAATGACACACTTTCTGTTCATTTGACATGTGACTGCAGTTTTTAAGAGAACCCCATTCATGAAGTCCCGTGAGCTAGAGGCTAATTAGCCTTCCTCAGCGACTCTGCTCTGGGACTGTGCTCTTTCAGCATAGCACCGCAGCGCCCTTGTAAAACATTCAAAGAGAGCTGTTATTTAATTTCCCGCTGAGATTACAGACCAATGCTGTTTGACTCTTATGAGTGTAACGTAACTCTTATGAGTGTAACATGTAATGGCAGAAAGAAATGACTGTAAACCATGAAGCGTTTTCAAGCTAAGCAACGGAAACTAAAATGAAAAAACCTGTTATGCAAGTCAAAACAATTTATCTGATGGTAAGGAGTATTTTAGGTGATGTAAATCTTTGAGTAGGTGTTTGCGCTCTTGTGAAATAGTCCCCACTTCTCTGTTTTTATCTCACTTGTATTTTCTTAACAGTGTACACAATGCTTTCCACAACACAGTGCCCTTTGTTTTAGGGTATAAACATTATTCTACACCCCTGCTGGCTGATTCGGATACTGTTTCACATGACATCTCTGCTATACCCACAGCACTTCTTGGTAGCTTATTGAGGTTATTAAATTGTAATTGCAGATTTTTTGTAAGGGATGCAGATAAAAGTCTTCAGAATTAGGTGTCATCTTGCTGTTTTATTCTGAGGCATGGCGGTACTTTTTTATAGGACTTATTTTTGTATGCCACAAATATTCAGAATACTTCAAGAGTGTAACATAATATATAAAGTGAGTATTTTACTTTCAAAAGAAAATATATTGTTCCCATGTAGAGAGCGAGAGAGCGTGTCTAATTTCAGAAGCAGACAGACATGATGGCCACTACTAGAGCCAAAATATATCTAGCAATGATGTTTTCAGAATTCAAGAAGCCGACTTCTTTTTCAGCTTCAAATGAGACCATGATCCTTAAGTATTTTCATACTTAACAAGATTAACATCAGTCTGATACTTTGAGGTGAATATTGAAATTTTATGTGATCTAGTGTGCCTCAAGTCTGTTAACATTAGAAGAGTGTTTTGGGAATAGCGTCAACTTAAATTTCTTATTGAGAGAGGGTGTTATTAGCATATATAAACTATTCATTACTGGATCTTTGCCCAGTCTTGGAAAAACCAGGAAAACAGCAATGGCTTGTTGAATTTTCAAATCCTAATAAAAACATTTGTTTTCTAATGTAATAAACCAAGATGACATTTTCAAGCTGCTGTATATGTTGTTTAGGGTCAGAAGTGGGATCCATGATTAGTGGGAGGCTTGTTAGACACGTAGTACCGTGAAATGTATGGATAAGGCAGGTTGTGGGGAATGATACGGAGATTTCATCGACACCACGAGATGCTGGCGTGGAACATCATGAGATTTTAATGTCTTCTATTCCAGTAATGTGAGAGAGCTGGAGGGAACTGGACGAACTGAGTGTGATTTTGGAGCTGAGGGAGGTAATGAAAGTTATGATAGAGGGGGAATGAGGATAGAGCGGAGAAGCAAGAGCAGAGATGGAGAGAGATGGAACTGTTACACAGATCCAAAACAATGGCACCCAGGAGCATTAAGAGCGAGTATTGATTATCATCAGCTACCTCAGCAGAAGCAAGAAGCTTTTCAGCTGTAAGAGCACCAGTGCTGTGACAATCAACCAGACATGTGAGGTTTTTGCCACCAGAAACATAGCAGGACCTGCGTGACTACAAGCAGTTGGTGCTATCACTACCGATGACTCTGGACCTTCAACTACTACAGCTGGCAATGTTCAGAAGGAGCACAGAGAGTTGTTAGTGGCTACCAGAGCAATGGGCAGTGTGTGGGGTGGGCCAGCTGAAAGTGATGGAGCTTACACAGCGATGGATACAAATAGCATACATGGCATGTTAATATCTCAAGCAAGCAATTTTGGAAAACTACAAAATAAATTACGCTAACTTGGATGGCTAGGAGAAGGTACAGGTCTGCCAAAGGAAATGCCCCAGGAGCTGAATGTCTGACTGAGTGCGAAGGTGAAGATGCAGATTTCACTAGAGGAAAATACAGTGCTGGCAGTCACTGGCACTCGAGTACTAGAGTTGGCAGCCGCTTCTCGCTCAGTGGGCGTTGTGCTGAGTCTGACAGACGTGCCAGAGTAGATTTATGAGTCCAGTCTTGCTGGAGTTTTTCCCTTGGGGTGACACACACAGGCTCACATGTACCAGCAGCCTTACAGTAAAACCTGGGCTGTCCTCTAGTGCAGTGTCTCTCAATCCAGTCCTCGGGGTCCCCCAGGTGGTTCGCGTTTTTGCTTCCTTCCAGCTCCTTGCCAGACGGTCCATGGTTTTGCTCCCCAGTATGGTGGTTGGAGGGAGCAAAAATGTGAACTCCCAAAAAGGGTAGCAAAAATGGGGCTCCCTGAGGACCAGATCATGAAACAGTGTAGCTGAGTTGCTATCTTTCACCATACTGGGGGCACCTCTGTTTCTGACTTTTTAGATTTGTGTCATGTACCGTAAGATGGCCGGAATTACTCAGCATGTTTGTACTTCAGTGTTGGTTGACACTAGCAACATGTAAACATTGAATTAGTCTAAACTAATTGAGGGCATTAATATAAGGGGGCAAGGTCTTGCGTTCAGGGTAATGTCAAAATATTGCAGACAGGTTAACTGCTGAAGTGACAGTAACCAGTCAAGAGTATGGATTTCTTGTGCATGTTGATGTGATTCCAGACCCCCACAGGATTCTTGTCATGTCCCTGTCTAGGGTCAAGGCAAGTGACAAAAGGGTCCTGTAACGTCAATAACCAGCCGCACAAAACATGCCCAATCTCCTTGGTCTGTTTATGCCTCTAATAACTTTATTCACCCGGAAGACACATTTTACAAGGCGATCAGCATCACTGGTCGTAGCAATGACCAGACAACCACGGGCAAAACAAAGGCTGCGGTGCTCCCAGAAAAACTCTCTCCAGCAAGCTGGGCTCACTTTTAAAAATGCCGCGCCGGCTTGACGGCCAACCGGAACACCCGGGATGACGGGCGGAGTCATCGATCCCCCAATCCGGTCCCGACGCGTCCTGTTAGAAGGGAGAGAAAAGAAAAGAACACACGCAAAGAGCCCAGAGCACTCCCCCATATCTCATCCCAAATAAATGCAGGACGTAACAATTCTGGGTTAAGCTTTTACTTTGTTAGTTGCTACTTCTGCTAGCTCAGAGATTTCTCATTGCTTACAATCGGCAAAAGAAGGACTGAGCTTCCTACTGCAAACCCTGAGATGGATAAATGTTATAAGGGGAAAGTTAACAAATCATGCAGAGTGCAGAATGTTGTGGAGCCCGGCAAAAATTAGAGGACCGTTTATCTGGGTGAAAGTTTACTGCAGGACATGTCAAAGTTAATAAACGGTAATAAATGCAATAATGCTGTTTTACATGACACATCTTTAATATAACTAAAGTATAAACATAGAACTCCAGGTACAAATAATATCTGCAAAAATGGCCTAACCCCGCCGAACATCTTACAAGCCAACTCCACACACAATCGCTTTGTGTGAAACTCCACACACAATCACTTTGAAATATTTATGTAATGTTTATTTTTGCCTGTTTTTTTCCACAATTCACTCAGCATTCATGCAGTATTTTCTGGTCGGAGATCAATCTGTACAGTATGTATGTTACACTAGCTAATATATAAGAGTGATTGGGGAATGGAAACCGATATTAGAAAAAGACTTTAATCTGTGATGGATGTGGCAAGTTCTTTGTTTGAGCAGCTCTTGGGTGCAAAACATTTAAGCGGTGCACAAGAGTGAGCAAAAACAGAGAGAAGAAATACCTCTGGTTGCATTCTGTGACATTAGTTATTTACAGTACACTAGTCGTAATATTTCACTACTTGTAAAACAGACGCGGGATCGTTTATTAGGAGCCAGATACACCTACTCTGTGCTACTATAATATTTTGCTATCGCTTTACATTAACTGCTTCTTCATCATGCATTCATAGAATATTCATAAGCAGCATGAAAGTATACAGGTACTTTAATATCCTAACGTACCTTAACAGCTTTAATAAACATTAATAACGATTATTATATGTTAAGAAACATTATAATCATATATTTATTTATGCACACTAAAGCTTTTAAATTACGTTAGGATGTTTAGGTAGCCTATACTTGCGTGCAGCTTATGAATGTTCTATGGATGCATTATGAAGGTGCAGTAAATGTAAAGCGATACCAATGTTTTTAATATAAATTAACTCTCAGCAGAATCTCAAGGCGGCAGAACACACAAAGCTGGCCCTGGGTGAATAAAAAGTGATTATTAAGTTAAATGTATTCATGTGTCTGATCGCCCAGATGTCCTCATGTGCATTTCTGGTTAAATGAAGTGATAAAGGAAATGATGTATCCCACTTAGATCCAGTAAAATATCAAAATCACGTCCAACAATAAGCGCAGATAACAGGCATACGTTACCTTAAAAATCCATTCGTTCATTTTCTATACCGCTTGTCCTATTCAGGGTCGCAGGGGTACGAAGCCTAGGCAGGGAATACCCCAGGGCGGGGATCTTAATACATAAACATCATAAATAAAATTTATGGTGATCACGATTAAATTGATTTATTCTTGATTTATTATAAAAACTGGCACAGAGGAGTCTTCCTTCTGCCATAACCAATTTTCCTCCCTTATACATTTCTGAATCCGCTTCAAAAGGGGATTCTGTTGTTTATTAATAAAGCAATACCACGTTATTTCTCAGCCCCCATTATAGTGGACTCGCTTATAATGGAATTTTGCTTATAACGGATAATGCAGCTCCTGCATCACCGGCCTGGCTTGCCGGTGATATCCAGCGCAGATACCTAGTCGGGATTATTAATAGTCACACATTTGGTCAGGTGAAGTTGGATTACTACATGTACAATATAACAATCTATAGCATAAGTGTGTCTGCTGGGGTGTGGCATGAGTAAATGGTGCCCTGTAGTTGTGTCCTGGGCATACAGCATCTCTGGATATAACGGACTGTTTTGCCAGGTCCCTTAAAGTCCGATATAATGGGATTTTACTGTATTATTAAAATATGTCCCCAGTAAGGTCATATTACATACGCTGCCCTCTCTCCAAATGAGGGACATTGAACAAACTATTTTTTAAGTATATATACTTCTGCCTGGTGTGTTTCATCTTTCAAAAAACATATCCTAGGTGTTATAAAAGGCATGAAGGATAACTGTCTCGCTTCATTATTGTGCGAATGTTAATTATTAATCTGCAGAAACCTTTAAAGAAGCATAGCACAGTAAGAGCTCTGCAGCCTCTCTTCATTTCCAGACGCTCTGCAGGTCATAGTCATTCAAGAGCCTTATACAGCCCCCCCCCCCAGCTGAAACTTAATAAAACCTCAGATTCACCTTCCAGGAAGCCAAGACTTATTGGGCTTCTCATTGTCGAAATTCTAATTCTGGGTCTCTATCTGTATGGCGAATTGTTGCTCTTGGAATAAAGTCTGTTGTCGTCTTCAGTTATTTAGAGTTAGCATTTTGGCGCTTGGAAATGGCCTGGCCTGTTTCTATTAAAAACCATACAGGTATCTTTGACAGATTCTGAAAAAAACAAGTGTGTTTTTCACATGATTGCATCTACAGGAATTTGGACAATAGACAGTCTGGAAATGATCAAAAGTTTATTTCAGCAAAGTGGCATTACAGTACACCTTGACCAAAACGAACTTCAGTTCAGTGAAGATTTTTATTGTAACAACAATAATCATCATTCATACACAATGGTTTAAGCCCAATAAGAAGATTATACTGTATGTAAATGTTGGATCTACCTTTTGTTCATTATAACCCACTAAAATAACTAACTATACCAGAAAGGCATCTAACTTCCACTTTGCTCTTTAAACATTCCGTTTCCTCAGATCATTTCCTTATGCTTGGTGATTTACTTCATGTTTATTTCACGTTCTGGCACTGCTACAGTAAAAAAAGCAGATATGCTTTGTAACAAATGATTTGTATGACTGAGAATGAAAGGCAGTTCTGGAAAAACCAAAAGTACTTCAGTGTGCCCAAATTTGCCTGTAAAATTTTGACTGTAATGTGCGTATGAATGAAAATGGACTTAATTTAAGAGGTATTTAGTATAGTTTAAGACCATTGCTCATATTTCTTTCTTTCACAAGGTTTATTTTATAACATTTGAATAATTATATTTAAAACATATACATCTGTTCATTTCTTTTTTGCGACAAATCATCAATTGAAAGCTAACATGGTTATTGATACTGAACTATGGTCTAAATCAAGACTTCATGAATGAAGAAATCAAACAAATCCATATGTCAGTGTGTCACAGGAAGTTTGAAAGAACAATTTTACTTAGACTTGTTTTGCATTATCAGAAATTAGTAAAAGTAGAACAAGACAAAACAGAACAGGAAATACACCATTTTTGCGGGGGGGGGGTGTTGCAGTTCCTGTCACTCCTCATTTGAAAAAATGCATGCAAACATAAATGGAGAAAGGCAGGACAGGTGTGGGTAATTTTGGTTTGGAGTGAGATGTAGGGGCATGTCTAGAAATTTTAGGCCCCTGACCCAGACCAATCCAATCATGTTAGGGCCCCTCTCACTCAGGGTCCTTGGAATTGCCCAAATTATCCCCTTCTTTGCAGCCTCCCCCACTAAACAAGCATAATCACCACACTCTCACAGAAAGGATAACCAGAACAGTCCTTGACCCAAAATAGGTGAGACCTAAAACCCTATGGTTCCACATTCAGTCCATAACCACTGTCCTAGTTTGATAGGTTATAGCGGTGTTTCCCATTCTGGTCCTCGGAGACCCCAGACAGTCTACATTTTTTGCATCCTAGTTCGGTAGCAGAAATGTGGCCTGTCTGGCAGAGAGCTGGAAGAATGCAAAGATGTGGACCTTCGGTGGGTCCCTGAGGACTGTGTTGGGGAAACACTGGCCTAGACTTTTGTCATTCATTGATATGAATCTGAGTCCTCAGTTCTGGTTGTGCTGGGTGCTGTTGACTGTGAGCTATACAGATGAAATGGATGGAGTTGTAGATCCACGCAGGCTCCGGAGAGCAGCTCACAGAATTCAGGATGTTAAGCTAAACTGGCAACTGGAGCACACAACACCAATCCAACACCAAAGGAGGGAACGGGGAATTGAATACGGCATAGTGATATGTTACCAAACCCAGGACTGAGCTTGGTAAGCTTAAGTGATTGACAGAAAGACTGCAAATGATTATTGAGTTTAACCATCTGGAGGTAGATATAGTTATGGAGGACAACCATGCCGGAGACAGGAAATTTCTGAAGCCGAATTTATACCAGATGGGGCAGAAATATCCAATTTAAGGCATATTAGAACAGTACCTTTTATGTAAGCATGTTTTATTACGGGTGCGCTGGTTTTGTCTCTGAAAAAAGGTGAGATCTCTGAGCTACAGAAAGGAAGTATTTATCCTCTCACACATTCAAGCATGCCGCAGGACAAGTGACTATTTTTACAAAAGAGGACAACTTGACCTACGCTGTTACGTATTCATAGTATAGATGCAGGTTTAAAATATTCTTTTCATGCTTTGACGAAATTGGTATGTTTGCATGAGCAAAGAGAAACACAGTTCAGTTGCACACCTGTCACCTCATCATTTTCCCAGTTTCTTTCTAAAAATCAAGTTTAGTTTAGTTGTTAATTGCTACCTTTTTATGCTTTTATGTGAGTACATGTAACAAGATTCTGAAAAGAGCTTAGTAATATCTAAATTTGTATGTCTTTTTTTTTTGTGGCAAACATCATTTACTCTGTACTAGGAAAAATCTAGCAATATGTACAGTAGGTTCATTTTGTGCCCGATTATTTTACTGGAACAACCAAGCTTGCCGGTAATGTTCTGAGTTTATTATGGTGCAACGGGAAACACCCGTCATTTTTGGCCCACTTTGTCTATTGCTGTACCTAATTAATTGTCCATTAATATAACAAAAACATGATGTAACTAAAGCAAGTAAAAGAACAACAGAGGGTGGCTTATTTATATAATAAGAGGAATTTGTTTTTGTTATAATAAAGATCCCTGCAGTGGCTTACAAATAATCAAACATGACAAAGCAGAAAAGTGAATAGCTTATGATAGCTTTATATATAATATTACAATCCACAACATAATGGGGAACATATCAGAGTTCAAAAGAGGACAGTTTGTTGGTGCGTGTCTTGCTGGCTGATCTGTGACCAGGACAGCAGGTCTTTGTGGTGTAATGTCTGCATACCACCACGAAGGACAGACCACATAGCACTGGAGTAACTGTGGATGCACGAGGAAGCCGTCTGAAAGGGACGTCTGGATAATAACCCGGACTGTATCTAAAAGCATAAAACCACAGCTGCCCAGCTCACTGCAGAATTAAATGCACACCTCGACTCTCCTGTTTCCACCAAAACTGCTCAGGAGCTCCACAGGGTCAATGTTCATGGTCGGGCTGCTATAGCCAAAACTTTGGTCACTTGGTCACCTTTGGTCGGCAGCCACAGGTACTGTAAATGGGGGGGTGGGGGGTTAGGATGCTATTGGATTGGTCTGGGTTGAGGGTAACTGTCAAGAATTACCAAACCTTTCTGGAGGACCTTGTTCACCCAATGATTCAAACATTGTTCCCTGCCGATGGTGGTGTATATCACAATAATGATGCACCAATACACACAGCAAGACTGGTGACAGAGTGGTTTGATGAACATGAAAGTGAAGTTGAACATCTCCCATAGCCTGTACAGTCACCAGATCTGAATATTATTGAGTCCCTTTGGGGTGTTTGGGAGGAGCAAGTCAGGAAACGTTTTCCTCCATGAGGAGTCTCACTAATGACAAAACAGCTTGAAATAAAATGCTTCGACATGTAGGAAAAGCAGATCACGGCTGATGTGATGACATCATACTTACTAATATTTAATGTAATATAGATGAAGTATATTAAGGAAGTCGTGTTCTTTAGTTCATTTTATAGATGCAAATTTGTCTTGCTAATTTTATTGCCCACGGCGACACATGCTCACACATATTAGTGCCCTGATTTCATTTTCTGCTGGGAAGCTCAGTAATACTTTGAAGTTCGACCATATCGCAGTGCATCATTCTTTTTGATGCGGAATTATTGTATTATAATCCAGGGTGTTTGGAATGATTATTCAGCATTCAACTTTTTGACAGATGTGCACCCAAACACGTGGCCACCCCCGTTGTCACCTCACGTCGAAATAATAAAAATGAAACATGCGCTATTTTATTTTCTAAGCAGAATCATAGAATAGACTTGGTGGACCGCGGTCAACTCCCCAAAACATAACTGGTTCCTGAAGCCGCCCCGATTAAAATGTTCTGCTGACGCCACTGCCAGGCTGGAACAAAAACAGGGATGCTTATTATCATAAAGCGGATAAAATAATTGTGTCCGTCATGTGAAAATCAGGGGGGGGGGGGGGCTGACTGTGAGGCATGTTTTAAATATTGTCAGTATTTAGCCATTTGTCATTTACAAATAGCACATGCTTATAAAAACAACATAAAAAATTATTACTACAATATAACAGTGAAGTATATGGAGCAAGAAATGCTTGGTGGAAGATCACGCCGCGAGACCAGCCTCTCTAATGTGAAAACATGGGGGTTTTAATCTTAGCTCTGTCATTTGTGTTGGTGTGATTCCCGTGTTCTTCCATGTCATGCGGATTTCCTGCTTGAGTAACCGTCCGTTGTGGTAGTGGTTTCCAACCTTTTTCTAACGTGACAGCTACTTTAACAAGTAAAATTGCTATCCAAAGCTGAAAGTTATATTTTAACAAATGTCTTGGTTGATCGATTTGTTTTTATTGCATGCCGATCGCTGCTTTATGGAGTTTAAAGCTCCCAGATTAAGTTTTTTGAAAAAATATTTAAATGTCTTCTGTAGTAAATGATTGTCTGTTACACGTAACATAAACATAAATAGAATTAAAGGCAAAGGGGCTTCAGTTCAGTGAAATATTTGTATTTACAACAGTCTTTTAATAGCACACTTACAATTCAACAGCACAAGAAATCTACTCATTAGAGTCTGGATTTTTTTTTTCGGTCTAATTGTAGGCAGAGTGTTGATGAGGGGACTGTCCAGTAATTAATGTTTGACTTACTATGTAGGCAATAATGTTGCACTCAGGCAAAGATTCCAGATTAAGCCAACAACTAAGTTTATATATTTTGTCTTCATATATCTCAGCAATAAAATGAAATAAAATTAGAGCATAATGCTGATGGGAATTCAGGAAAATGGAAAATTAGGAAATTTTTTGATAGAAATTCCTCTATTATGCACAATGCACAGTCCTGGTGCCCTGCTTTACTCAAAGAACACTGAATAACAATTGTTATTTGTTAAATGTTATTTGGGTGACACCATGGACAAGAAACACGAAGACAACGGAATTGGCAAACACTGAGAAAGCGCAGCAGTGATCCGTAGCTCCGCCCACCGCCCCGCTCCGATTAACATATATT
>JAODKF010000044.1:8493612-8505998 GCA_026779585.1 Mormyrus proboscirostris
ACCTCCTCCCCCTGCCCTGCCACCCCGTGCTTCAGATCAGGTTAAAGATGTTGAGGCACGTTGAACATCTCCGAGCAGCTTCTCACTGGAATGTGTTAGCAGATTGCAGGCATCTGTTCACATCTCCCCTTATCTGGTCATCGAGCCAATAGTAACCATCAAAGAGTAATCGCTGCATGTGAAACAAAACAAATAGTCCTCAGAATTAAACGACGCATTAGCTCACGCTCATCACGGTAGGTGCATTTATGCCAAATACCTCCGCGGCTTCTGCCGAACAGCGTTTAGAATTTCAGGACAGAAACACGACGTATGATGAGAAATATTTGATATGAAGATGTTCTCATCCTTTTTTTTTTTTCCCTTTTGGCAATGTCCATTACTCTCCTTTAGATTGCTGGCTCTCCGTGAGAGGGAATTTAATTTTCAAACCCCTAGGTGAATTTAATTTAGCGCCATCGGAATTCTCTCGTCGACCGGTTGTGGAAAAACATCTCCAGCCGGTATCGGGGGCCGCCGGTGTCATTCAAGGGAAGTGATGGCAGACGACACTGATTTAAGCGGGAAGAGCGAGTCGGTGTTCCGGAACGCTCGGCACTCGGAGGCGCGCGGCCATAAATTTTGACGCCCGGCCGCGAGAACCCGCTACGATTTCTGCTTTCGCGATGATTGATTCCGTCCCTAACGATTGTCTTTGGGATAATTTTGACTATTACTGCGTAATCTATCTCTCTTCGCTCCTCCTCCCCCTCCTTGTCAGTACATCTCACTTCAAATGAGATAAACCTTTATTGCCGTTAGCGCCGTGGCTGTTAGCGCCGCGCTAGCTTACCGAGACGCAGGCGGTTCGCACATCGCAAACATATACTGAAGCGATAACGTCGTGCAGAGGAACGGCACGTTTCCCTAGGCTTTGAGTAGCTTAGAGGTGGGGTGAAGCCTCCTCTATGCCCCCCGTACCCCCCACTCGGCATTTAACGAAAACAAAACTTTGTAGTCCGTGTGATTCGCACCCCCACGCCCGCTCCCAGGCCGAGCCGAGGAAATCGGGAACCATTACGGCACTGCCTGTCAGCTGGCCACTAATGGATCACTCTCATTTCATCAGCGATCTGCCATTTAATGAATATATATTTTATCTAGTTATCGGGAATGTCGGCGATATTCCGAGAAATGGCTTCCCTGGGACTCTTTGGGACAGCCTCTTTGTGTGTGTGTGTGTGTGTGTGTGTGTGTGTGTGTGTGAGGGGGGGGCACCCACATGCCAGCTTCACTCCACAACCGAAAGCTCCCCCCCGCCCACAAGCCGCTCCACCACCTTCCCCTCTGCCTCCAATATCGTGTGATGATTAATAATTCATAGGCAGTTATTAGTGCTGGTTCAATAGGGGATGTGCTGATGGGGGGGGTGTGTGGGGAGGGGGGAGGGGGGAGCGTGCCCAGAGGGAGGCTGCGTGTTGTTGTGTCAGCCCCCATCTGCCAGGGAGCAATAAGGGGAACAATGGAGGCCTTGATTTCCACTAGCAGGCCCCTAATCTTTAAATGGCTATTAGCAGAAGAGTGCAACCAGTCAATAACCGACAAAATCCTTTTAAAAGCGCCTCTCTGTCTTTTTAGATCTCGCTCCCCTGCCGCCGTGACTCGTGCCTTCCTCTCTCCGGCCCGGCCGCCATCTTTTACTTTCCTGGCGACCGACACTTGTTTACTGTGGGGGTGTCAGAGGCACTGCCAGGCCAGGCGGCTCTGGAAGCGGTGGAACGGTCCTGCAGGGTAACAAGCAAAGCCTTCCAGATCCGAAGCTTCACGTCGTCTGCCAGACGAAAGAGGCAAGCAGGTTCGGTGTGAGCTGCTGCCTTTCTTACTCAAGCTAAGCTGATCTAAGCTAAGCTAAGCTAAGCTAAGCTATGCTACACCCAAAGCCCCTCGATGTACTTTGACTATTCTGAATGTAACAGTGATCCCAGGCAACTTCTAGCAATCGGGCCAAGATTCCCGCCGCCGGGGGAGCTGATCTGCTTTGCATAAAGGAGGAAAATGCAAGTACATAAATGACATCGCGTCCTTTAAATGGGAAACATTAGCAGCAGCTGAGATCCAGCAGCCCTCTACATGAGGTCCTGGGAGATTTAGCTTGACCTCGGCTCCTTCAAGCTCACGTGTTTTAACCTTTTTTAATAGAAATAATAAAGTTTAAAGTAAATAAATTAGTACTTAGAATTCAATGATATTTTCTCTTTATAAGGAAGCATAATGTCTTCAGCCACATAGATTTATGAGAATTTTCTGTAACTGCGGCTCGAGTCGCCGGCCTGGTAAATGAGGTGCATTGAGCCGGGGGGGGCATTTTCAGGGGGGGCTTAGCCACAATTCTGACACCCCCGGCTGACACTCTCTGAGGTCGCGGCCCTCGATACGTCACACTCACTGACAGGCACGGGCCGTTTGTACTCCATAAACTGATCAATCCATTTAGCGTTTTTTCTTCCTGTACACCACACTGCAGGCAGTATTTTTGGAGTGAAACCTTTCTTGAAAGTTCACAAAATAATAAGCTTGTTATTGTAATTAATATAATACAATGCTAGAAAATATAGATAAACTATACAAAACAAATTACACATAATAAATATGTCATAGGTTCAAATCCCAGAGACAGCAGAGTGATGCCATCATTGGGCTCCTGAGCGAGGTCCTTAAACTCTACGGACTGTCTGACTCTGCTTTATCAAACATGTGCAGCTACATTTTCTGCTAAATAAGATGCATCTGATTTTGTTCTAAAGAGTTATAATTCTATAATTTAGTTTTAACAAAGTCCATGATAGAACGTCAGCCATTTTTGTCTATAGAGCTTATCGGGCCAGGAGACTGAGTATTCATATCTCCTTTGTATTCATCAATTATCTGGGGTGTGGGTATGTATGCGCTTACCCACACATGCCTGCTGGTCTTGCTACCGTTCTAAAGACGAATGTTCATAAAAACAAAAAAAAAACAGCAGTCAAAGAAACAACCTTAAAATAAAACCGGAATTTTTTTAGGGTTGGTGTGACATTTCAGCTTATTTTGAATTCAGGAATAAAGAGTTTAATTAAAGTAGCCTCATTAATACAAGACTGAAAAACCAAATAAGTTGGCATGTGTGTGTGTGTGTGCTTGTGTCTGTGCATGTGTGTGTGCATGTGTGTGTGCATTTGTTTGCATGATTGTGCATGTGTGTGCATGTGTGTGTGCATGTGTGTGCATGTGTTTGCATGTGTGTGCATGTGTGTGTGTGCATGTGTGTGTGCATGTGTTTGCATGTGTGTGCATGTGTTTGCATGTGTGTGCATGTGTGTGTGTGCATGTGTGTGTGCATGTGTTTGCATGATTGTGCATTTGTTTGCATGTGTGTGCTTGTCCCTAGAGCATTCCTGCAAGCCCCTGTGTCGCACACTTTTTTTTGTCATTAAACGCTTTAAAGATCAAAGCGATTCTTTCAGGACACATTACCTGTAATTAGCTCATTCACACAATTAATAATTCAACAGCGCATCTAAGTTAAATAATTCAAATTATGACTCGCCTTTTAAAAGATCGAGTTAACATTCAATTAACATTGGAATTTTTTGAAAGTTAGTTTAAAATGAAAGATATCAGAATTGATCACCAATAAAACCTTTATCAAGCAATTCATTAATCAGCTTAAATAATCAAAAACAGGTCATTTTTTTAGTACAATGCCCTCCAGTATTTAATATTTAATATTAATATGCTGCGTTTTCCGTTGAAATCTCCCCTCGTGGGCCTGTAACGGCACTCCTGAAGGGATTATTACTGCTCCGTGTTTTATTTTTCTTCCAGCGCCCTCAGTCCCAATTGGAAGCAGCTACACATGGTGTCCATGTTTACTCACGGGGTTAAAGGTCACGTCTATTGAAAAGAGCGGCACCCGCAGTGGGTTCGGCCCGGGACACATACCCCCATCCGAATAAAGGCTGTGGGGGGGCTGCTGCTTTGTTCTTTTAGGCCTTGGTGGATCAAAGAGGTCAATAACACTGACCCCTCTATCGCCCCCTAGATGTGAATGTGAGCATAGCAATAATCCTGCCCCGCATCAAGGTGTAAACCTCCAAAATGAGCCTCTGCTGCGCTGGGGTACAAATGTCCCATTCTTTCTTTGCCCTCCTCTTTTTCCTTCTCACTCACTAGAAAACACCAAGGGTGGGGCTCCTATCCATCATCATTGCAGAGACGGAGGTCGTGTTGTGACAGCGCCAGCCCTGGATGCCGGCGGGGGCGAAAACACGCAGCCTAATGCAGCACATAGACACAGAGAAGTAGATTTTAGGCAGGATTATAAAAGATCTGCGACTGTTATTGACTCATCTTGCTGACTCCGTAATGGCTGTATGATGCAGGAATTCTGTACGGCTCGTCATAAGGAAAGTCCAATATGCTCCCGAGAAACCTGGACCCCAGCCCATGGCGGAGACGACGCGACAGTTTCTCATGTCAGACAAACCCCTGCACCTTGAGGCCTCGCTGGACAAAGAGGTGAAGCACTTTTCCAGTGCATGTTCACATTTGATCTCATTTGGAACAAAATCAGCAGCAGATTCCATTGCCAATCACTGGCCCAGAAAATCTGGTTAGAGATCTTCCAGCTCCTTCCTATGATACCGTTTAATTTTCACTTGTACTGGCATCTGTGAAAACTAACCTAGAATTACAATTAAATTTGCCATAATGCAGCCGGAATTCTATTTTTTATGCTAGCACATTAAGCAAATGGCAAGGAAGCCATGTCCCTCTCAATGATCTATTATTAATGTTCTTGAATGTAAGGATATGAATTTATAATTATCATTTACTTCATTTTATTATCATCTATAGTATCATAAAAATCACAGTGAAAAATGTCACATCCATATTATACTGTTATAGTGGACAAATGTTCTTCTTTCTAGATTTACTATCATGGAGAACCAATTAACGTCAATGTCCATGTCACCAACAACACAAACAAGACTGTAAAGAAGATGAAAATTTCAGGTGACAGTAAGATTTATAATCACGAAACATGAATATGTCCTGGGATCACTTTAAACTCACCGGTTCTGGTATGTGTTCATGCAGTGCGTCAGTATGCAGATATTTGCTTGTTCAACACTGCGCAGTACAAATGCCCTGTAGCAACAGAGGAATCAGAGTAAGTCTGAAAGCCACTTTCAAGACACTGTAAATGACCAGTGCAAGTTGTCAGGTTTTCATTCCACTTTGAGTATTACTATAAAAAAACAATATTTTCCCCACAGTGACATAGTTGCCCCCAGTGCAACATTTTGCAAAGTATACACGCTTACCCCGTTCCTCGCCAACAATCGGGAGAAGAGGGGTTTGGCCTTGGATGGGAAACTTAAACACGAAGACACAAATTTAGCCTCCAGTACACTGTGAGTACCCGCACCCTACCCCTCCTGAGAGCATCTCTCACTGTGACTTAATATGTCATCCAGACTTCATGCTTATTTTGAACTTTTTGGTTTCCTACAGACTAAGAGAAGGAGCTAATAAAGAGATCCTGGGCATTATAGTGTCTTACAAAGTGAAAGTGAAATTGGTGGTGTCTCGAGGAGGGTATGCATTTAAAAATGTTATATTACTGTATTACAAAACCATTAAAAGACTGTTCTAAGCTGTTAATAGCGTAATAGCACCTTATATCACATTGCATGCAAATGAAAACGAACATTAATGGTAAAATCCACTCATCCATACTCCATCAATGTGTTAATGCCAAAATGTGTAATTTTAAATGAGAGAAATACTTTTTTTGATATTTAATAAACTTTAATCTAACCATTTTCAACTGTATTTAACAATTTTTAGAATTCTGGGGGATCTTGCTTCGAGGTAATCCTTCCTTATGAATAATGGTCATTGTAATTGTTGTCCAGTAATAATAAATAATAGTAATGTACATTAATACCGAATACTTTATGTTGGAGTATATTCTGTTTATGTTCTAAACTATTAACTGCTACTTCCCAGCACTGAAACATAAAAATGTACACATTTCCATTGTCGTTTAGTTTATTAATTCTTAAAAATGGGCAAAGCCAATCTTGGGGATTAGCTTGCTACCAAGATCAGTAGATATGATAGTTGAAAGGTCAAGATGGATTTTCATGGATATAACTTTGCTTTTTTTTCCAGTGATGTGACAGTTGAACTTCCTTTCACATTAATGCACCCAAAACCAACTGAGGAATCTTTCTACAAAGATGGTATGCACTTTTTCCGTGTTATTACTGGTGAATTCTGTCTACATAGAATATCAATCACATGATATGTTAAATTTCACAACAGACCGTAAAGACACCTGTTTCTGTATGTTTTTGATATGTATGGTTTTACAGTGGCACATAAACATTTGCAATAAAATATCTGTCAGGTAGATGAAGTTCTTTTTTCGTCCTGCTTCATGTACTTCAGCATGGTGTTGTGTCACAATTATTGCCATTATTTCTGTCTCAGTTGCAGAAAATGAAGCACCACTAGACACAAACCTGATAGAATTTGAAACGAAGTAAGCCGATAGCTTAAGCCTTGCTGTTGTGCATTGTGCACTGCATGATCATTAATACTGTGAAGTTAAAACCCTATTTCATATCCACTTCCTTCTAAAAACAAGCAAATGTACACATTAGTAATTTATACAGTTCATAAAACATCTTGGTTTATTTTTGCATATTGTTTTGTTTTTTTCTGCGCTGCTGGAACCATTGTTTTGGTTTGATTTATTTATCTTATTGACATTCTGTTAATCATGCTTTGTACAGTAGTAATGTTTCAAAAATTTCACATGTTCTATGAAATGTGCGTGAAAAGAAAGCTGAAAGCATAATGTACGAATGTTTTCCTAGCGATGACGACATCATCTTTGAAGACTTTGCACGTCAAAGGCTCAAAGAAGCAAAGGATGACAAAGACGATGAAGAAGGGGGTGCCAATTCACCCAGGCCGCAGGACAGATAATCATATGAGTGCTGTGTGCTGTACTGTGATGCTGCTTCACACCGAGCTATCTGTGTCCTGCAGGAAAGCAGAAGCCATGGAGACCCTTAGCACGTTCTCAGTTGTGCCATTGTTTTGTTTGGTTTATGTTGTCATGTTTAATCCACACAGAAATGTGGAAACGTAGGAAAGCAGGCTCTCAGTAAGGTAGAAAAGCTATGCTTTACAACCAAGAAGATGCCCAATAAGCAGAAATTAAAAATGGGGTAGGACATTCCATTTGGTACAGCATGCAGTTGTGGAATTTAAAAACGTACAATTTACAATAAATTTTTGTTATATCGTTTTGTAACTTTTTAAGATGAAGCAGAGAGGCAAAATCCTGCCAAATTAAATTTATTTGTAAAACTAAATGAATGTTATCCAGTAAAAGAAATCAACACACATTTTAGATTCAAGGATTCTGTTATATTGCCAGTTTATCAGATGTTTACATTTTTAATTTCCAAATGTATAGATTTTTTTTTCTCTTCTGCATTCCTATGGTCATCAAAACACTTATTAATTCTGAAAAAATCGAACAACAAATGCACATACAATCTCTCTTTTTTATTCCATTTTAATACAGGTGAGGTAACCAATCTCAGGAAAAAATATGCAGTGTTTTACTTAAAAATAAATAGGACTCCTGTACTGCAAACATATAAGGGCATGTGTAAGTATATCTGAATATCAATTTCAGTATCATTGACTATAGGTGTTTCATAAGCATTGAAATATGAATCTTAATAGTATGTGCAATGCCGATAAGTTCCCATTTAAATGCAAGAGTGGCCTTGTTTTTACATGATGGATTATCTACGATCAGATAAAGTCTTTCGGTGAAAATTATTTTTGTTACGGGTGCAGTTTATTTTATTCATTTCATAACAACCATTGTGTTAATGGAAAGAATTGAAATTTGCTAGTAAGGAAGAGCATTTTTCAAGGGACTATTCACAGTTCACGATGCTGATACTGTTTAACTGTGAAATGACAAGTTATCCTGTTCTGGTTATGCCTGAATAGTATTTTTAATTTGTTTATTTATTAAAGGTAAAAAAATGAACATGAAAATATATCCTTTCCAAAGCTACTGTTTTAGCAACATAAAATTTTTGCATTAGCATCTTTCTAATTTTAAATGAAGTAAATTAAAATGGCTTGTTATTAGATTCTTATAGTGCTCAACAGTCAAAGTAAGCTGCTTCCTAAAACCCCGATCTGGGATCAGTTTCTACTGTAATACATGCTTTTATTTTACGAAGGTTGTTAAATAATATTTTTTGATTTTTTTTTGTTTAGAAGAAAATGCACGTTAAATTTATGAACTGACAAAGGTGAAGCAGAAGATGATAAATCAATGAACAAACTATGTAATACATAATAAAGTATATAGCTAATTAATGCAAGAAGGTCAATTATAAATAATGCTTAAGGAGTACAAGGTAGAATAATTTAGAGACACACATTTACACTGCTATAATATAGTCATAATTCTACAATCCTCTCCCCTCTACCTAATGCTATAAAATGCCAAATAATGGAAATAAATCTCTATAGAAAAATAGGGTCCAAAATATATTCCTTAGTAAATGAAAGATTATGAGTTGCAAGAATTAGGCAAGCTGGTGGTGTCAGATGTTATTTAAAAAAAAAAACTGATTGTATGATACAACAATGTAAATGTTCTATGTTAACTTTTGTTTTCTTCAGGAAATTAAACGATTATCTTGACAACTACAGGAAAACAGAAAAATGTGTTTCAAAAGGGTAGACAAAGTTTGTAATAATTTTTGAGGCAGGACACTATCACTGTATACATTACGTACATTTCCACATTCCTCTATAATTATATTATTTGTCCCACATAGCTGCGTCTAACTTTTGAAGTTACAGGGCTCCCTGTTGTTTTTCCAAGTAGAATTATTAAAAATATTTTTGTATTTTTCTTATTTATATATATATATATATATATTGAATCTATGAATAGTTTTGTGCAGCAAGGAAAACGACAGCAGGCAACCTTTTAATAACCTACAATATTGCATATTGCAATCTTTTATATTAATTTGAAGGTTTTTAAACCTTCTCTTACTATTACCTGAGATCTTTTAGATTTATAGATCAAAATGACTTCATTAAAACTCGCATGAAGATCAACTTTCCCTTTATTTATTTACCATTCAGAAATTATCAGTAATTATGTTCATACTGTTTTGCAATAGAGTGCAAATCTTCACAATGTTTACAACACATAGCAGCATTTTTCAAATGAAAACACTTCGGAATTTATTACTGGACATAAGGGATAATTTACATCTTATGGTAAATTAAGAATTTAGGGAAAATGCTAGGTAAAACAATGGAATTTTTAAATATATATATACATATATATATTGTTATGCTTGTGGTCTACATCCATTTACTCAGCAGAATAAAAATCTATGAAAATGATATATCTCTTCTTTAATTCCACACTCACTGCCTGTGCTCTGTTTAAGGTCTTGCTTTATTTGTCCTTATTTTTCTTGGGTTCTGTATGCTGTAGTAAGGTTAATAAAATATAATAGTTTATAGTAATTGCTTTCTCTTTACAGTTTTGTTCAATAGCCATAAAATTTTAGCATACCAAATTGAAGTAATGTTCTTTTGTCATGGTGACTAATGTTTTGAGCGTATTCATATTTTACATATATACTTTATTCAGGTTCATACAAACGCATTGAGATACTACTGACATTTCACGCAGGGCTGTCACCTGCCTGCTCTGTGCTTCCTGGAAAAGACTCCAACTCCCCTATACTGGATACACGGATAGATATGAGAATATGCTGTTAAAGGTACATTCACACATTAACAGTAGGAAAAACACGTTACGACGTATTTCAAATAAAAAGTAAGCAAAAAGTTTTACTTTAGGAAAGTATCTAGAAAGTCAAAGAATGTGACGTTATCCCATAAAGGAGTATCGATCAAATGTCGCGATTGTTCCTGCAAAGCACAATGTGCCTCACTGATTTGCTGATGCAATAGGAGGTAAAAATCGGGGGATTTATGGATGTTCATTTAGGGCATTGAGGCTAATAAGCTGTTGAGATACAGTTTACATTTCAAGCACGATGCACAACCTGTGGTCTGAAAAATGACAGCCTTTGAAATTATATAATCAATTTACTCTAGTTTTACCTATGAGAAGTGAGCCCAGTTCCCCTGGTGAAACAGTAAAATAATCACAGACTTAGATATCAATTGGAATGTGTAATTGCTTCCCTCATTTCCCTGAGCAATAGCTTGTCTAGATCTTTTATTGGCCATGTGTACCAATGCACTGGAATGTTTACTCATTCGGGAATACCTAGTTCAGGCAATTATCTGGAGTCATTTTTACTGTGCAGTTATAATCTCATTAGTGTGGGCAGAGGAAGGGCTTTGTGTTCTCTGTTGAGGTTACAGTATCGTAATCATGACTCATTTGTCTGTACTTTTCTGCAGAGCATCTTACCTAGAACGGCCTGTACTGCATATCGGCTTGTTTGGCTTTGCCATTAAACATTAATGCATGCATGCGAGTTAAGCATGATTCAAATCACTTGGTGTTCCCATCCATTAAAAGTATACGCTCACCTACAGTCTTTTGACCATCCTTTTTCCCATTATTGGACAGAATAAGCTATTTTTATACAGGGCCAGTCCAACCATTTTGATAGGCTAATCTAATGGGGGCACCCTCGCAAACAGCCACATCATTCCATTATGCCTTGGGCTGCTCCGGAATGTATAGTATGTAGTGGTGGACAGGGTTCCACTAATCCGCTAACTGGTAATTAGCAAAGCTAACATTCTTGGGTAAAGTGAATAAAGTTTAACAGTCAACATTTGTGAACCCTGAAATCATACATATTTGTTCCTGTGTGAGCATGTCTGTGACAGTCTATTGGACATGCTGTTGGCTGACGATTTGTAAATACAAGCCGTGATTACTCGGTAACATCAGATTTAAGGTAGTCTGGGCTAAATGTAAATGAAAGCAGATAAACTCCATTTCAATTGGTGCACCCTGAACTAAATAGAGAACAGGAGGCTGTATCATGGATAATTTGTCAGATTAAAGGTACTCTAGTGTTCAAAGGACTTTATCTTCATTCATGTTAATTCAGGCTACCTTAAATCCAACATGTTATTCAGGCTAAGTAAGAAACCCTGCTTTGTGATACATAGTAGGCTGAAACAACAGGCTGTTGGAAAGTAGGAAAAATGCTACTAAAGCATGCTAAGTTGTGGTTTCCTATCCATCAGGGGCCCAGAACTCCTCAGTGCCTCAGTTTACCAACCCCAATTTGGGGCATTAGGGTGAAACAACAGGCTGTTGGAAAGTAAGAAATATGTTAATGAAATCTGTCAAATTGTGGTTTCCTATCCATCAGGGGCCCAGAGATGCCATAAACGCACATTTTGATGGCTGAAAATGCGATAATGTTTCAACCCCTAACCCTAGCCTCAGTTTGTCAACCCTAATTTGGGGCATTAGGGTGAAACAACAAGCTCTTAGAAAGTAGGAAAAATGTTACTAAAGCATCCTAAATAGTGGTTTCCTACCCATTAGGGGGCCAGATCTGCCAGAAACACACATTTTAATGGCTGAAAATGCCATACTTTTTCTAACCCTAACCCTAGGCTCACTATGCAAACTCTAATTCGGGGCGTTAGGGTGAAACAACAGGTTGTTGGAAAGTAGGAAATATGTTAATAAGGTTTGTCAAATTGTGGTTTCCTAACCATCAGGGACCCAGAACTGCCAAAAACGCACATTTTGATGGCTGAAAATGCGGTAATGTTTCAACCCCTAACCCTAGCCTCAGTTTGCCAACCCAAATTGGGGGTATTACGGTGAAACAACAAGCTGTTAGAAAGTAGGAAAAATGTTACTAAAGCATCCTAAATAGTGGTTTCCTATCCACCAAGGGCCCAGATCTGCCAAAAACACACATTTTAATGGCTGAAAATGCGATATTTTTTCTAACCCGTTCATTTTGCAAACCATAATTCGGGGCATTAGGGTGAAACAACAGGCTGTTGGAAAGTAGGAAATATGTTAATAAGGTTTGTCAAATTGTGGTTTCCTAACCATTAGGGACCCAGAACTGCCAGAAACATACATTTTAATGGCTGAAAATGTCATACTTTTTCTAATCCTAACCCTAGGTTAACTTTGCAATCCCTAATTCGGGGCATTAGGGTGAAACAACAGGCTGTTGCAAAGTAGGAAGTATGTTAATAACGGTTGTCTAATTGTGGTTTCCTATCCATCAGGGGTCCAGAACTGCTAGAAACACACATTTTATTGG
>JAODKF010000044.1:8510099-8524881 GCA_026779585.1 Mormyrus proboscirostris
ATTTTTTTTTCACCGCACAAATGTCAAATGTCGGAAAATTAGAGTTCCTGCACTTATTTTTTCCCACTTCAAGCACTACTTATGTTACTTAACGAAATCAGCTGGGACATAAAAAAGAAGGAAAATCATGAAACTAACTATGTACGTGTGAAAGTAATACACAGTCTTGTCACTTAAGTTACATTAATTCGATCATGATGTCATTCAATAAAATAATAAAATAATTGTCACTAATAATATGGAAGTATACAGAAATAATCTGAATTAGGGAGTCAACATTTCTTTAAAAACTATATGAAATCCATTCTGAAAACAGTTCTTTTTCTGAAGTTAATGTATAGCAGGGGAAAAGTTACAGAAAATTGTGACTGTTGCACCATTCTTGGCAGATTAAAGAATAACACTAGCTGACATAAAATTTGGTGAATAATATCAAATGACATTTTTCAAACACCCTTCATAAACAAACATTTTAGTATATTTAGTTTTGCTCCAGCACATCTGGTTTTTCTGTAACCTGTCATTGACAATTTTTTTGTACAAACTAGTCAGCAGAGTTTACAGGCAGTTTGCAGTTATGTAAACGTACAGGTATGCTGCTGCAGGTCCACTGACGCCGACCTTTGTATGCAGAACTGTGGTCCGCTAAAGGCGGATCACAGATACTGTAAGAAGGTTGCTGAAGGACAGTGTATTTGAAGCCAAAATGGTGACAGTGGAGAGGCAAGCCTGAGAATAATTCCATAAAGTCGTTGATGGATTTCTCGAAAACAATAAGTCATCTGACCATGAGGTTCACGTCAAGGATATGATACATCGTTTTCAAGATCTTAGATGTAGAATGAGTGTTAAGATGCATTTCCTAGACTCACACCTTGATTACTTTCCTGAAAATTTGGGTGAGTATAGTGAGGAGCAAGGTGAGAGATTTCACCAAGGACGTTGGAATGTAAATATGATGGCTGATTATTGTTGGAGTATGTACAGACAAAATCCTGATGCTTCGTACTAAGGAAAATCATACTGGAAACAGTTTCGCAGTGCTAAGTGACCAGTAAAGACATGATGAACTGTTTCTTTAACGTAACATTTGCTATAATTTATATTGAACATTAATTGTAAATTGTGAGAAAACCAGACGTGTGGCGGCAAACTGGAAGCCATATTCTGAAACTATATGAAAAACTGATGAACATGCACTTGTTTTTGTTAAATCACCTAACAACAAATTTTGAAACGGCCGGGGTAATAAAGCACACATTGTGTCAAATAAGAACACAAGGAATCTGGGGTATTCCATTGTGCTGACAGTAATGTTACCAGCAATATAGTATTCAGCTGACTATATTGATAACAGAACCACAGTATTCTCTTAAGAGCGCTACAAAGGAATATAGCTGAAGACAACATAATTTTCACAAATACAAGTAAGCACAATGACTGTGTATTTTTTGATGTAACTACTATGCAGATATCTAGACTTTCAACATTGCTATTGCCTCTGCCACACATCTATTTTCAGAGAACAAGATCTGGATTTCGATACTAGACAAATTCTCCACTAATATGTTGATATGGACTTCAATCTAAGCAAAAAATGTAGATGATCCTCTGTTGGGTCAATGTGCATTGGCTGAAGCTGTAGGACAGTCTTGTCCCACCAGATGGAAGGAGGTGGGTAGAGCTGAGCTCCACTAGGCTGGTAGCATCCCTGTCTGGTTTCATCATACCTTCCTATTCTCCACTATACTCTACTGTACTGAATTGTTCTTTCTAGAGTCATAGTGGGAAGAATATGACAAGCAGACAGGGCATTAGACAGGTGAAAGCAGTGTGTGAATGCGTCTCTTCCGAGTCATACAAGGGATGGATTTGCCAAGCAAAGTGGACCAAAATATTGTCTGTGAACTAGACAGGATGAGATATGTTCAATCGATTTCTTTATTTTTCAGCTGAAATCATTGAGTATTTTGCTGTAGTTTCACATTACATGCTGCACATTAGGAGAGTAGATTATAGAGTAGATTACAGTAATATAGTTTCTGCAAGACTATAAGCTCATTTCTGAATGTACAGATAATGGAGGCAACAGTCAGGAAGCTTAAATATGGCTGGAATCAATAGCTACCTTCCTGGATGGTTTTTAATCATGGGAATGATTATGAGTATGTATGTTCTTGTCCACCTTCTTTTTTTTACTGATCTCATACTGGATAAGTGGGTATGTTATGGGATATGGATGGATGGCTGGATGGATGGATGGACATGCAATATCATTTTTTGCTATGGCTCTGCTATTTAAAAATCCCACTGGCCCCCACCATGATCACAAAATCTGGGTTCCTTGAAAGATTCTTTAATCCAAATTTGAATAATCTGAATCTCATTACAAAACAATTTCGTCAGAAAGTAGGAGGTGTTTAAAACAAATTTAAGGGAACCTCATTTTATTTTCACTTTCGGACATAGGCCTATTCTATATTCTTTTGTGTACGCCAGAGAGAGTTAAAACAAGTACATTAAACCAGTGTATGACAATGGTTTAATTACTCTAATAAGATCCAAAGAATTAAAACACAGCACAGTTTTAGAATTGTTAATGAAGTTCTATGATGACTTAAAAAAAAATATTAAAAGGTTACCAGAGCGCATATTGCTAGATTACAGTATATGAAACAACACTACCCCCAACTGTCAGCTTGAAGCATTGCAGTTCGATATTCTCGGTTTCTTGTGGTTAATAATTTATCCTAGAATAGTTAAAAACTGCAATCTGTCCATGGGGCTTACATAAGCTTGCTTTCTTTTTCTTTCTTTCTTTTATTCATTCTGCCATTCTGTATCCATCATGGTGACCAATATGCACTGAAGTGTTTTGAAATGAAAATCCATTTATAATATGTGTATGTACTTTATTTATTTTTTTTAAACAATTCACACATTTTTCTCTGCCACAAACATTGGAGACCCTAAAAAATATCACCATTTGGGTCCAGCCCAAATATGAACATAAGAACATAAGAAATTTACAAACGAGAGGGGGCCATTCGGCAAATCAAGCTCGTTTGGGGAGAACTTAACTAATAACTCGGAGTTGTTAAAATCTTATCTAGCTCTGATTTAAAGGGACCCAGGGTTTTAGCTTCCACTACAATAGTAGGAAGACTATTCCATGCTCTAACTACACGCTGTGTAAAGAAGTGCATCCTTAAATTTGTTTTGTGATTGGTAATCACACAGATTACCTGTGTCCAGTGTATGCCTTAGGGTTAAGATGCAGAGTCTGCGATTGGAAGGTTGCTAATTCAGCAGGGTGATTTCGATGGTGGCCAATACCTGTCAATGCACTGTAAATTCTGAAAACATATGCAAAACAAAAAGCCCTACAAATCTCCTAACAACACAGTGGACGTGAGACATAACTGAACTTTCTGAGGGACAATGAAATGAGATGGGAGATTAAAAGAGTATAGTATGTCGATATATTTGCAAAACGAGATATAGGATGACAGAATGCCAATTATATCATTATACTTTTATTGTGTGTTAAAATTAGTACTTTATTAAAGATTTTCAATAGAGAACAATAATATTACTTCCTGGTTGTAAGCAATGCGACAGCTTCGGTCATGACAAGTCAAACCATTCAGATAGTATCACGTGGGGAATTTGATGGAAGGGCAAAAGGCAAGGAATCATTGTTATTTCTCACTTAGCACACTTAACAGAAAATACTATGTATTGCTAATCTGCCTAAAAATACTGAGACACAGTGTTTTTGGTTGAGATTGCCCATCCCTATGGACCGTACAGAGGAAATATGGGATTTGCAGTTTCCCAAGTCACAAGGTAAGTGGGAGCTATGTGTTTGTGTTAGCTAACTATGATTATGTTTATATCTGCAATGGGTTGGCACCTTGTCCAGGGTTGTTCCCAGCCTTCCTATGGGATAGGCTCCAGACCTCCTGCGACCCTAAATAGGGCGACATGAGATATTTTGAAGCGTTCTTAATGACCTGATTACAGAGCCTGTCCAATAAGCACGGTAATCAGGTTACTGCAGGGCATGGGAAGAGCCAACTATATCACTACCCTTGACTTAGGCAAGGGATATTGGCAGGTCCCATTGGAACAGAGAATACACAATGGCAGTTTAATGTGTACCGTATGTAAGTGCATGAAGTGCTATGCAATACATTGTCAAACAAATTCAACCACACATTGAAGAGGGGTTCGCTTGTTTGTTTTAATTATTTACATGATGTTAAAAAAGTCTTACTTGCAATAGCACTCAATAAAACGTTTTGAAGTAAAGCACTGAAAATTTATACATCAAGACTAGGTGAAGCTAACTGTCTACTTTAGTCTGTTAAATGTCTACTTTAGTCTGTTTTTCAAGGCAGTTGATGTCTTCACTCTGTCACTTTGCATTTATTGTGGAAATAATCTTCTGGCACATGCCTTTTTGAATACTGTTCTTATTTTTGGTAGCCTTAAACCATATATTATAGGAGTAAAGATTGGGGAAATCATTAGAAAGTACACTGATATAATCACCCGAATTAAGGATGGAATGTAAGACAAGTCAAATCTGCTTTGAACAATTTCAAAGAAACAAGCAACAGAAAAGTTTGACAATGAGGCTAAATGAGGAGTGCAGGTCTTCAGGGCTTTTACCTGGCTGCTTTTTGATTTTAAACATATTATAAATATTTTAGCATAAGAGTAAAGAATAAGAAAAAAAGGAACAGCAATACTAAAAAACAAATTAACCATACCATAAATATTATTAGTAGTTGTACTTATACATGAAAGCTTGACTAACGAATAGTTGTCACAGTAAACTTTATTAATGGCATTTCCACATAAAGGTAGCATCACAGTGAAAATAACCGTAGTAGCTACTTTTAGGATGGGGTATATCCAGATAACGAAAATAAAGGCAATCACTTTTGCTGGCGTCATGACCCGATTGTACTGTAAAGGTTGAATGATGGCCAAATACCTGTCATAAGCCATTACAGCTAGATTCAAAAGTTCTGCAGTTCCATAGGAGTGGAGACAGAAAACCTGCACAATACAGTGTGTTTTGGAGATCTCATGGGTTTTTGATAACATGTTCAGTAACAGTACTGGGTACAAGCCAGTGCTTCCATATAGTTCATTTATACACAAATTGCACAAGAACATATACATGGGTTCATGTAAACTTCTCTCTGCACAAATCAGTGATATTAGCAGAGAGTTTGCCAAAATGATTGATGAGTACATAATTAAAATGACGGAAAAGTAAAAATATCTGATCAATCCGATGTCTTCATATGCAGTCAAGAGGAATGAGGTGACACTGGATGAATTCATGGCCCACTGCTTTGATTCCATTCACCTCTGAACAAACAAAATGATACATTTATCTGAGATTTACAATTGTTTAAAACATGTTTCTTCAATTTTATATTTAAAAAGTATGCATAAGGTAAAGTGTGAACAATATTAGTACCACAGAATACTTTTTAAAAAATAAATAATAATAATAAATATTAAGTGGGATAAAAAAATGTATATTTATTGCACAAAAACTTAAATCTTCATCTTCCAGTATTAAGAAAATATATGAATTATATTTTAAGTTTTAAATTGATGCAGTAATGGATAAATTTCAAGAGCTCACATTTTGTAGTTTTAATTTATATAAGCAGAATAGCAGTTTTGAAACTGAAGATTACATATGAGTATCTCAGTACGTTTAATTAGTGCATTGATTAGAACATAATCAAAACAACTTGAGACATAATGGGCGGTTTCTTATCCTATACATGTGACTTATTCTAAAAATTTCTGCACAATGCAGACAAACAAAACATAAACGGAAATAGGAATGCTACATGTAAGCTTTATTAGGTAGCAAAATAGTAATTCAGTTTTAGGCTACTAAACCCTTTACTTCGAAGGTATATTTCCTTCCTAAAACCCATTCGGAGTAACACAATTACTACTATTTACTTAGTCTGTTAAGTCTTTTTGTGTTATCTGACAGTAACGTAATTTGTAAAATGGGTTTGTAATCATCAGGCAAGCCATAATGTTTTGGAAATGCTATCCTGATTTCTAAAGTCACCCATGAACTCTGTCAAAAAGTGACATGCGACAAAACCTGTTCCGGACTGGGGAAAAAAGACATGTAAAAATCTTATCATGCCTGATACTTAATATAATACATAATAGCTTTGGACTGAGGCTAAAATCTACAAAATCTAAAACACTATGAAATGAAAAATACTCCATCCATCCATCCATCCATCCATTATCTATACCTCTTTATCCACTTTGGTCGCGGGAAAGCTGGAGCCAATTCCAGCATCTTTGAAAATATGTTGATTAATTAATTATTTAAATATAATTTGATTCATATTAACTAGGCTTTAAATGTCTGGTAGTACATTTTTTTTCACTGTTTATTAAAATGCAATGTTAATTTTGCAGCCACGGGTGTAAGGTGTCGTGCCTTATAAAATATGAACTTACCTGGTGAGTTCTTTACTCGTTATATAGGTACCTCCCTCTTCCACAGTAACAAAAATAACGACAAGCTCTCTGAACTGAAAAAGAAGATACAAACTTTAGCATATTTTAAAAATGAAAAACAAAAAAATAAAATAGAGATGTTTTATAGATAGTATGTAATATTTATTAGATGAAGGTTGTAAAAAGTTCAACAAATCTGGTCAAAACGTTACTGTAGCTCGCTGTCATACGTGTGAATTGGTCTCAATAAAGGTGATGCATAGAGCGATCAGTGCCACGTTTTATACTTTCTGAACAAGGCCTAAGATTGCCATTAACTAGTTGTTACCAGGGTTCTACCGTGGGAGATGAGGGTACTGCCATGAGTTTAAACGTCAACAAATGTGTCTCAGCGGCATAATTTATCCTACGGGGAGGATGGCCCACAAATCAAGAAAGAAAAAAAAAAATGTCAACATGCATTTTCTGGTTATATGGTGGATAAAAATTTAAATAAGGTATTGCTTTGAATAAAATAATGATACAATACAAAAATACTATTTATTCTTTTATTTCAAAGGGAAGTTGCGTTACTGATCCTATGAAACTTGAAATCTGCTTTAAGAATTGTAACTATTCATTTCAACTTAACGGCAAAATTAATGTGAATAATAGTGTGGCACGTGTGGGTCATTTTAATAAAGGTGACAATCGCGCTTTACATGGGAAGTTCTGACGGCTCACTGCAGGCATTGCACAGACTGGGAAACCAACAATTTACATTGTGGTGGACGCTAACGGAGACACATGGACTTGACAGTATAACATTACATGGTTACGGCACTTATGATTCTGCTTCATAAATACACTGACACACGCATGGCTAGCCCTGCTGTGCATAAATGTGGAGGCCTGCAGCAAATGCACCGGGCATCTCGCTCTCCCAACACCTCAGACTGGTCAGTTTCCACTGTCACGGCCTCTAAAAGCTGCATGCTGAAGCGTGGACCCAGTGCTGAGTGCAGTAGCATCTTGCTGCTCCTTGGGGGACAGGCTACGGCGGATCTCCCCTTCCAGTGCCAGAGGTCCGCTGCCCCCAGCCGTTGTGCCACCCCATGGGGTACATCCAGAAGACGTAAGAGTCCGGCAGTTCATTCCCGCCATAGAGGGGCAACTGTAGGGACAGTCTTCTCTGGAGGAGGCCGGATTTGCCCTTTGCAAAAGCAAGGTGACGAGGAAGAAACACCACTAAGAATATCCCTTGACAGGCTGGGGGAAATATGCAATGCATGCAGCCATCACACAGGAAGCCACTTTTGGTTCCTGCAATGCTAGCCAATGTCACTGTATTTAAGGCCACACTGCATAACTTGTAATGTAATCCGAGTTTACACCAGGCTGCTCTGGTCCCCCGCTGGTTCACTGACTGCCCGTGTATTACGGTTACCCACCATGTGCTCCATATTCTTCTCATACCCAAATGCTTCTCAGTTTGCCCATGGAAGGTGTCATGAGCGTGAGCTTCTTATAATGGGTCTATGATTTATTTGGACGTCCCCTCATTTCGGCACATGTGTACATGCACAGGGACAAGTCGACAAGACCCCCCACCCCGCAAACAAAAAAATGAGCTATGCTCAGTTATGCATTTGGGTATATAAGTGTGGCCATTTAGGTATATAAGTGTGGGCATTTGGGTATATAAGTATATGCATTTGGGTACAGTATATAAGTGTGGGCATTTGGGTATATAAATGTATGCATTTGGGTATATAAGTGTGGGCATTTGGGTATATAAGTGTATGCTTTTGGGTATATAAGTGTAGGCATTTGGATATATAAGTGTATGCTTTTGGGTATATAAGTGTGGGCATTTGGATATATAAGTGTATGCATTTGGGTATATACTGTAAGTGTAGGCATTTTGTTGTATCAGTGTAGGCATTTGAGTATATAAGTGCACGCATTTCACTCCTTGTTTATGATTCCCTTCAAAACTGTATTTCTCCCACATATGTGATTCAATAGCAGGCAAGCCACAGTGTCATCATTTACACAATGGTGCAATTTTCATTCAAAATACTGACCATACTGGTAATACTACTGGCTGGTCGGTAGGTGGCATCATAGACCACACAATGGTAGTGAAAGACAGAGACAGATTAGCCAGCTAGATAAAGGTTGTGTGTGTGTATATATATCATTTGGTTCCCAGCAGTTCATAATGCAATGTATCATGCTTCAGTACCTTCAACTAATAGATCAATGACCTCCTGATCATGGCCGTAAAGGAGCCAGTTGACCCATCATGTGCCCCCCCACTTCAGTCCTGCCAGTGGAAAGTGCATGAATGCCAACCCCACGTCGCGTCTCTAGCCAGTGAAGCAGCATCTGGTGATACTCTGCCCACTGCTTAGCCAGGTAAGTATAGGATGCTTTATATGTAGCAGGGAGTTTGGTTTTGGCTAAATAACTGAAAAACATTTGGTGGAAGTGAAACGTTAAAATTTACTCCATGGGGGATTTACTGCAGCATTTGCTAGAAAAGTCTGTTAGAACAGAGTTAATTCAATATTCTATCAATATATTACAGGAAGATGCTGTTTATTGGTCTGATGCATTTGCTGAAGTGTTTCATTTAGAGCCAGGATTTAAAAAAATATTAAACCACATTAAAATAGAGCATAGCCACATCGTCCCTATCACTAATGAATCCTTCTTGAATATTCTGTGTTTCAGGGCTGGTCCCAGTGGATAATAAGGAATATTAGATAAGACCCATGTGACTTTCAACAAGTTTTACAAAATGCTTCCATGGACACCTGTAACTGTTCTGCAGAACCTGAAGGGGTTGCGACCCCTGACTGTCAATGTAAATGGTGTAGAGGTGTATATTTATTTCAGATCTAAGGAGACTGTAACTCCTGCGATGGGTTTGCGCCCCATCCTGGGTTGTACCCGCCTTGTGCCTGTAGCCTTCAGGATAGGCTCCAGACCCACTGCGACCCTGAATAGGATAAGCAATTACAGAAAATGGATGGATGGATGGACAGGTGGATGGATGGATGGATGGATGGATGGACAGGTGGAGAGTGTTTACAACACAATATTTATTTACTTAGCAGTTTCACTTAATAAATCATCAACATGATTATTTTTCTGGATATATATATATTACATAGAATATTATACAGATTTTGAATTTTGCATTCAAGTATAACATGTTTAGCAAATAAACTGGAACATGACAATTCTACAAGGCCTAGACATACCATGAAGCAACTTTAACATATGACTTGACTGGTAATTGGATTTTAACTGTTCTGCGATACACTGGCAATTATAAATTTCTAGATAGTAGCATAATGGATAAATACTGCACATTCTATTATTTAACTGCTGGTGACAGCTTACTTTTACCTCGGAACAGACAGATGATTTGGAGTCTTATGGCCTGGATGCTTAATCCATAAATAACAGGGTTTAACAGTGGAGGGAAAATCAAAAAGTAAAGCGACAGGAAGGTATAAGCTTCATAAGAAACGTGACTCATGTTAAACCTGCTTTGAATCACGTCAAAAAGGCAGCCAACGGAATAATTGATGACCGCTAATAAATGCGGCCCACAGGTGAGAAGGGCTTTGCCCTGCGACTTCTTACCTGAATGCATGCATATTATGAGTATCTGAGTGTAGGAGAAGAGGATAGTTATAACCTGAGGTAATATAAAGACAGCAATCGTTAAAAGACCAATAATGTTGTTAACCATTATATCACTGCAGGAGAGTTTCAGCACGAAAAAATTGGCACAGTATACTTTAAATATGACTCTGCTGCAGAATGTGAGTCGTACAGTTAGTACGAAATACAAGCCGAACGTAACAAAGGGGTAACACCAGGAAAATGCAAGGAGAGAATGCAGCCTTCTAGTAGACATGATACTGTGATATTGTAATGGGTAACAAATGGCAATGTACCGGTCATAACTCATTACAGCCAAAATAGTAAATTCAGTAATAGAAAAAGTATGCAGACAAAACACCTGCGCTAAGCAACCAGCGATGGATACCTCATAAGATTGCGATGACAGATTTTTAAGTAGGAAAGGGAACAGGCCTGTGCTACCATACAGTCCGTTACACATCAGGTTACATATGTGTAAATGCATAGGTTCATGCAGCAATTTTACAGTGTAAATGAGTCCAATAAGAAGTGAATTGCTGACAATAATGCACATGTACAAAATAAAGAAGACAGAGAAGTACAAGTGCGCCAACTTTTCCATTTCAGAATAGCCGGTCAGCACGAAAGATGTCACAGCCGATGTGTTTCCCATCTCCGCTGCTACAAGAGACTGTAACAAAAAGACCGGCGTAAGCTTGAGCAGAGGCAGCCCTACTGATGACACAATGTATCAGCGGAATTCATGGCGATATTATCTGTGTCAGTATTTATTGTATATCAAGTATATGAAATGAGGCGCTTGAAAAAAGAAAAACGATAGATAGAAAATGATAAATGATACGTATTACATAATATTATATATTGCATACACACACACACACACACACACACACACACATACACACACAGCTCTGGAAAAAATGAAGAGACCACCCTGCATTTTCAAATCCTGGTTTAATCCTGGTTGTGCTGGCCAAAGGCCACACTGTGCAGCAGGCTGCACCCGGGCTCAATGTATACAAAGCGAAGTGGGAGACACTGGAAATGACCCAAAAACCATCCTGGCAGAGGGCAGAGGTAACTTTCTAATGCATTTTCTGATGTTCCATAAAGCAACGAAGAAGCTCTTCATTAATGAGAAGCAGGGAAGAGCCAGGCCGCAGTTTGCAAAAAAAATGTCACGCAGGTGCATACCCATAAATTGATAAATGAGTGAAACTGAAAATTTTGCTGTGCCTCTTAATTTTTTTCCAGAGCTGTATATATAAAACAAAAATAAAAAATATATACTAAAATATTCCATAATACTGTTCACTAAAATCAAAGATAATCTTCATAATCAACAATGAGTACAAATAATCTACAACCTCTACATTAAAAAAAATCAGTACCATACATTCTCACCATATATTATATGTTCTATAGTAGGATTAAGGAATCATTTACCATTTTTTTCTACAGCTTTTATGTTGCCTATAATATAGTCGTTACTGACCAGTGAAAATGAAGCAGTTGCACACTCTCCAAGCCTTTTATTTAGAGCAGAAATTCCCAATGTGACTCCGGCCATGTGACCTTTATCCATCTGATAGAGACGCTCCTGAATAACCTATGATGAAACGTTTATTAATATGAATTTCTAATATGGGGACTCATATTCTTTAAACAGTAGGGCAGTAATTTATCCAATGTTTAGCACAGTTTAACCTATTTAACTAATCAATTTATTTAAAAGTTTTTTTCTAAAAAAAGTTTTTATTAATTAAAAATTTTAATTCAATTTTATATTTCCTTGTAAAATATAAACTAATCATGTTATAACCTTGGCTTTAATAGGCATTGATTGCTCTGATGGTCTTGACACCACAATAATTCTTAATTATAAATAAATGAGTGCAAAAGTATTAGAAATTGAGAATGGGCATGCAAAAATTGAAAAAATTCTTTGCAGGTTGTATTTGTCTCTTATCTATCCCTCGGTCCAAAGGTATGAGCATAGTCCTTGAAGACAGCTGTAACCTACTGTATCTGTCTGGATGGATGGAACACTCCAGATAGCATGACCTTGAGAGATGGAACATTCCAACCAGCAGTGCCTTGAGAGATGGAACGCTCCAGCCAGCATCGCCTTGAGAGATGGAACGCTCCGGCCAGCGGCGCCTTGAGAGATGGAACAGTCAGGCCAGCAGGGCCTTGAGAGATGGAACGCTCCGGCCAGCGGCGCCTCGAGAGATCGAACGCTTCGGCCAGCGGCGCCTTGAGAGATGGAACGGTCAGGCCAGCAGGGCCTTGAGAGATGGAACGCTCCGGCCAGTGACGCCTTGAGAGATGGAACGGTCAGGCCAGCAGGGCCTTGAGAGATGGAACGCTCTGGCCAGCGGCGCCTTGAGAGATGGAACGCTCGGCCAGCGGCTCCTTGAGAGATGGAACGCTCCGGCCAGCGGCGCCTTGAGAGATGGAACGCTCGGCCAGCGGCTCCTTGAGAGATGGAACGTTGCATATTCAGATGATTTTTTTTCCAGTCCAAGGAGCAGCATATCATCATGACTGAAAGGTACTAGGTCTGAAGAAAGGTTTATAACCTGACCGTGATCTACAATGTGTCATTCCTGGTCAAGGGGTTTCGGAAGGGCATGGATATCCTGAAACCTGAATTTCTTCAACCCAAGTGGGATACTGAAGGTCACATATTGTAACTGGCCTCAGAATTTCTATTTTCTCTCCCATCTTGCCGTCCATGGGACACATGTAGGTGAGAGCAGGCTTGAGGTCATAGGTCGGGGCAGCCACTGTGTGGCACCCAGGGACCTGGGAGTTAAGGGCTTTGCTGAAGGGTCCAAAGACATCCGACTGTTCTACCTCATCCGGGGCTCAAACCAGTAACCTTCCTTCACAGGTACTGAGGCTTAAAGCAAACTTGTACCTCTGCATAGAATCTATGGCATCAGGTACCTGTACGGCATGGCCACGATGAACACCTCCCCAGGAATGTAACTACAGTACAGGTGTCAGGCCGCACGGCAACCGTCAGCGTAGATTCTACGCAGAGTAAATTAGCCTTTAGCTTGCTGAGCCACTCGCCGCCTCCAGTCCCTCTTTCATCAGACTTACATCATCAGATGTATCTGAGGTGAGGTCACTACATTGTCTCTTAGAGGTCCTGTCATTGTCGGCTGTGCACCTAGGGTCTCATTTGTTTGTTTCATCTTTCCAGGGGAGGAAGAGATGCGATGGACTAATGACCTCTAATAAACATGTTTATGAGCTCAGCCTCTTTTCTTCACCCTTGGGTGTTAAGGGTGTTAAAAGTGCACCACGGGGATTGCGGAGCTCACCAGGGTTTGACACAATGAGTGAGTCTTTCTTCTTTGTTTTCATTACACAGCCTGTCAATTATGAAATTATACATTTTATTGCTCTTTATTTTAATTTTTGATGAGATGCCATATATAGCAAGAGTGATTTTCTTTCTAAAGCTCAACATATTGTATATATATATATATTGTATTGAATGTAACTGGCTTCATGTGGAGGGTGGTTCCCATAGCAACATTGAAACAACTGACCATCTGTTGCAATAATGACATCACCCAGTCAGTTAGGGCCTATCCCTGTTAAAATATGTTTTTCTGTAAAATCCCCGGTTCTTTAAATAATAAATTATACCTTACGTCTTCCAATCATTCTGGCCAATTATTCAGGTAAATACATTGTTCATTTATGACGTTCTTGCTTTATTCCCTGAGTTACACATTGTGGTCGTAGCACATTGCATTACAGTCTATAGGTTTCATTTTCAAAATGTTCACGCAATCCAGTAAATCATGGCTGTAAATCTGGTATCTTCTACCATCTTTTGTGTGCATGGGCTATTGTGTTTGTTTGGGTTGTTAATTTAAGAACAAAAATGGGGCTTGTCAGTGATAAAAATCGCATGGTACAGTATAACGGTAATAGGGGGATTAGTAACAAATTGTGATTTGCAGATAGCTGGAATCATCATCATGCATTTGTAGTCACCTACTTATGTACCATTACCTGTGCTGGGTTTTTTTTTTTGCCCATTTCCATTTTCATATAATGGATTTATCAGTTTCATGATTTAAGGCCAAAGGTTTCAAAACGCTTAGTTTGTCTGTATTCTCAAAATACAAAAAAACTCAGCAAGTTCCCCACGACCTTCATGTGAAAATGTCATTTCCAGCTTTGTGGACCTTACAGTATTGTATTTGGACCCTTTTCTTAGGACACTGGAGTTCTGTGGATAAGCTATCTGTGCCTGTGTTCAGATGTTTGTTGGTTCCAGTGCTGTCATCATGTGACCCACGGAGAAGGTCCTTCATCTCAGGTCTTCCAGGAGTGCTGGGTGCAGGATGACCCTGTCCTGGGACCTCAAAGCTTGGTCTCACCTGTGCATACACGTGTGTACTGTATTACTGACTTTCATGGAAAGAATGATGGGATATGAAAAATAACATAATTTCTCCAGGAAGATAAATAAAATACTGCATTTTCCAGCGTATAAGACGACTTTTCACACCATAAATTTCTGCTCCTAAGTGGGGGGGTCGTCTTATACGCCGAGTGTAGTTTA
>JAODKF010000044.1:8551139-8561161 GCA_026779585.1 Mormyrus proboscirostris
TAACAGTGATGGCAATTGACAGGTATGTGGCAATATGCAGGCCTTTGCATTACAGTACTATAATGACACCTGTTACTGTATGCAAGCTGTTGATTGTTATTTGGATGCTTCCATTCTTCTCGGTTCTGTGTTCCATTATCCTGAATATTACTCTCCCATATTGTGAGTTGTATGTAAGCACTCTGTATTGTAAAATAACTGTTTCAACCTGCAAACATGATAGTGTGAGATTTGCATTCAATGGAACATTAGGAAGTATATATTTATTAATGGCAACATTTGTCATCTATTCTTATGGTAAAATCCTTTCTGCCTGCAGGAAATCGAAAGAAAACCAGGCTAAATTCATGCAAACTTGTTTTCCCCATTTAATAAGTTGCAGCAATTTTGTATTCATCACTGTCCTTGATGCATTTAGTGGTAAAAACATTCCACAGTGGTGTAGCAGCTTTATTTCTGTGGCATTTTTAGTCAATCCTCCTATTATTAATCCCATTATTTATGGCATCAACCTGAGATCTATACGCAGAAGAATTTGTAAATCCTGTAAGAGAGGACAGGTTTTGTAGTGTGGCTTCACATTTTGAATAATGCATTTTTATCTGACTTGACTTAACAGGTAGATGTGTTCTTTATGTATTTTTTTAAAGTTAGCTATCCTTTACATTCATTAAAGTACCTCATTTAAAGCATGTTTAATTTAATAACAAGTAATTAATTAACATACTACTTTGAATATGTTTGATTGAATGTATGTTAATTTATCTTAATCATCTGCACATATAGTATATCTATACAATTTTATTAATTTTGCCTTTAAGAAGATGTTAAATAGACTTAATGTGCTCCTGAATCACATGCACATTTCGTCGACGTTTGCACCCCAGGTGGCAGTCTGTGTCGTCTAATTGGTTGACCTGCGCTGATTATAATAGACAGTTAGAGCACACAGTTGTATCACATCGGTGTTTCCCCAAGCAGCCAGTGATGAGAGACGCTTCTGCCTTTTTAGCAGGAGTTTGAGACACAAACTTGCAGCGTCTATAGGGAGCTGCACTGTGTGAGCTGCAATGATCGGTGCACTGTGCTGGACAGGCTAGCGAGAGGGAGAGGCGACAAAAATTTGTCAACGATTCCAAAACATTCATCTTATCTATTTCTCATTATCTTATGTTTAAATGTGTCACCAGTAAATGCATTGTATATTTTGGCATTGTTAAGATAAATTAAATTGTTTCTGGCTTGTTTCTAACATAATATGGTTATTATAGTACTCAAATTTAAAACATAGAATGACCTCTTTCTGAAGTTAATATGCTTCTAGCTAAAATATGTAATGTTTATATTATTGCGTCTGTATTTATGTATCAGCTGGTATGTGTAAAATGTATACAGTATGTGTTTGTGTGTGTCTGTGTTTATTAGCAAATACAAGGATCATGCTGCACACACAACAATATCATATAGGGCTGCATGGTGGCGCTGTGGTTAGCACTGTTTCTTTACACTTCTGGTACCAGGGTTCAAGTCTTCACCATGGCTCTACATGTATGGCGTTTGCACGTTCTTTTCAGTAATGTTTTAACATGGTTAGGTTCAGTAATAACATCAGTTCATCTTTATTAACAGTGCACTGCTAGAAACAACTAGCACGTCCCTGCAATGTTGACATGCAGGGGGATTCACCCCCGTCAATAAGATCACATATAATGTCTCATTACAGAATTTAAAGTTTATTTTCATAATTTTTTTTATATGGAGAATACGGAGCCCCTGAAGGAAAAAATTAAAATGCAAAAAAAATAAATGCTCTTTCTTTCGCGTGTGTACATGGAAGTAAGATCAATAAAAAAAATTCCACAGGTCCCTTCAGGATAGAACCCTTGCTTCCTGTTAAAAGAGTTTATTCACAACTCCTGCTACGGCAGGCAGATGCTCACTACCAGACCAGAGATAACATAGAGTGCGGTGAGCGGAGAAGCACAGCATGGCCAGTTCATGTACATCGTTCACCCGCTCCCAGAAGCACCACTAGTACTCCATACTTGGGTCCTTCAGTACCCCCAGCTCCGGGGGCGGCCCTACCACCAAGTCTGATGTGCACAGCTCCCGTCCAAACATCAGCGTGGCCAGCATGCACTGAGTGCTCTCCTGCACTGCTGCTCAGTATACCCACAGGACCAGGGGCAGGCAGCGGTCCCTGCTGCACTGGTGGCTGCTTGGTTAGATAATCCAGAGCCACAAAGATCTAGCAATTACCTGAATCACTACAGGGAAAAAGGCCCAGTATGTCCACCCTGACCCTCTCCACTGGTGTTCCCACCTAATATGTATGCAAGAGGCACTCTGGAGTGGCAGCATGACCCTTTCTAGGTAGTGCATTTGTCATAAAAGTTTGGTGTTCTGGCTGTAGCCAGGCCAATGGAAGTGACAGCATAGTTTCCGCAACATCTGTGTTGCTCCAAAGTGCCTTGCCCCTGTCATACTATGCACCACCTACAGGACCATAAGACAAAGGCTCCAGGGCAGCAACAATAACTGGACACAGCAGTCGCCATTTGTGGACCTGCAGGACTGGTACAGAAGTCCATTGCCTTCTTCAAAGGCCCCCCACTGTGAATAGAGAGCCTTGATCTCCTGACCTCCCTCCATTCCAGGGGACATGGGCTAGAACTTGCGGCATCAACCTCTTGAGGCTGGCAGGTGCATTGTAGAGCCCAAATGGCATTGACCAGAAGTGCTATAGACCCAAACAAATAGCAAACATGGTCTTGAGTCAGGTATCCAGGGCATGTTCAACCTGCCAGTACCTGTAGCTATTTCTGATGTTCAAGGAGCTAAACAATGTTGACATAGCGATGCATTCTTGTGTGTCATGATTTAAAAGGCAGAAGTTTCTTCCAGGTAATGGCATTCAAATGCTGGAAGTTCACACAAAAATGCCATGACTCATCCTTCTTCCTGACCAGTACTGTTGCCGCAGTCTACTGGCTATCAAAAGGCTCAATGACACTCACTACTGCCACCTCTGGGATCTTCTGCTCTACTGCATGACACTTAGCAAGCATTAACCAATGAGGTCACAGATGGATAGACTGGGAATCTCTGGTGTCGAACCGATTTTGGTGAGTGCAATAGGGCTGATTCCTCCTGACCCCATCAAAGTGTCCTTGAGCAAGACACTGAACCCCTAATTGCTCCTGGTGAGCAGGTTGGCACCTTGCATGGCAGCCTCCGCCACCGGTGTATGGATGGGTGAATGTGAGGCATATGTTGTAAAGCGCTTTGAGAAAAAGCACTATATAAATGCAGTCCATTTACCATTTACCATCATCTTCAGCCGCATTGATGTCCAAGTCCCCATCTAGCAGAGTCTTCAAACGACACCACCACTCACTTGTCAGGTCCATGTTGCTCTGCTACCACAACTTGTAAGCTGCCTACACCATCTCCAGGTTTCCCTTGTGTTGCGTCTGGGGGACTGGCTATATGCCATGGCAGCTGGAACAGTTGAGGGCAAAGTCTGCTGCTGTGTTCTCTGACTCCTCTGCTGACCTCCATCTTGCTGGAGGGTCACTGCATCCAGAGTTGGAGTGTGGCTATGGACATGTCGGTGTTTGCTCCCAGTTAGCACATCAAGTCCAGCCCCATGATGCAGGTGTCCCAGATGTCAGCCAGCCACACTTCCTGCTCCATGGTCCACTCCACCAGCGAAAGCTGCCTCCTCCCCTTCTTTGGTGCGCATACACTGGTGATGGAGGCGAGCTGAATGCCTGTCTCTTCCCACATTGGTGGGGCCGACTGATCTATGTCTGAGAGGGAACCCGGATGGATGAGGGTGATGTTGGATGCTGTTTCCACCAGGGTTTGGCATTACACGTCCTCCACAATGCAGTCCAAGTAAAACTCATATTCTTGACCCAGTCGGCCAACTTGGTGCTAAAGAGGTGAGGGCGTGTTGGTGTTTAATATTTGCAACATCCTCCTCTTGCAATACCCACTTGCTGTTGTCTGCTGGCCGTAACGAGTTGTGTCAAGGGGCCAGGGTGGGACAGTTCCGTGCATTGTGCTTGACCTCCCCACAGCAGTAGCAGGGTCCGTTAGATGGTGGCCAAAGCTTTTGCTGTGGCCTGGTGCAGGTTACGAGCACTGGACTTTTCCTTTCCTTTTCTCTTCTCTGGCATATCCACTTTCATTACAGTGCCATGAGAAATGCATGGAGAGCCAGGTAACCCCTCTGTGCATAGATATGGAAATCCGCTATGAATGCCCCCAGGGTCTTGCTGTCTCACCAAGCCAACTCACCTCTCCTCTCATGGCTTCTATCAATGGCCATCGTATGAATCACTGCTCCAGTGCCACCACTGTAGTCTCACTGCTTGTCGGTGGTCAGGCTGAGAAGAGCTTGGAGTGCTTCCCCAGATGCATGACCATCTCAGCAATACTCTATACAATGTGCCAGGCTACCAGGCACACTTGTGCAAGGTAAGGCTCCAGGGGCTCCTTCCCACTGTAATGCAGAAGTTTTAAGGCAGTCTTTTCCCCTCCCTCCTCTCTCATCGGCAAACCCTGTTGCAGAGCCACAGATTGCTCTTCCAAGTGGTGCAAAGACCATTGTAGACAGAGCATGTTGCATCCGTTAGATTCCCCTGGGAAGGCACAAGGCTCGGTTCTTGGGGTTTCCCTCTAGCTTGTTGCCGCTTCCTACCATCGCCTCCCTGAGAGCCTGGCTTGGGGAAGTGGATGAATTAGTTTGTCGATCTTAGCCAAAGATCAATATCTACCATAGACATTAGTCTAAAAAGAAGATTAAAATGCTCAAAAACAAAAAAACTGCTCCTGTAAATAAGGCATGTGTGACATCTTCGGTTTTCACCCATGGATTTCAGCACATTCACTATGTATACACAATTCACAGCATTCTATCCATCTTATTCCAGGAGGCCCTACTGTGGAAACTTCCAGTCAAATAGTGGATGTAGTCATAAGCAGCAACAATTTACTATGCGTTCGGGAGGCTAGTTCGTATGTAACATCCTTTTGTTTCTCCGTTCTTTGTGCCCTCTGAGTCTCCTTTCCTGGTCTGCCTGTCTGCTTTCCCTGTTTTGTGTCAGGTCCTGTTTTACTTCCTGTCCCTGTTCTGTGTGTCTGTTCTGTTCCCGGTCTCCCGTTGCTGGTCTTGCTTTTGTCTTCCAGGTCCTGTGTACCTGGTTTAGTCTTGTCCTTCGCCTACCCTGAGACATGCCCGGAGAGTGTACCTTGAGGGGGGGTTCTGTCATGACCTGCTCCTCCGATCCCCATGTGTGCCATGCCCCCTCATTAACCATGTGTGCTGCCCAATTGTGATCACCTGTTTCCTCTTATTTCCGGCTTGTCTTGTGTATTTCAGTCCACGTTCAAGTCTGTTTCCCCATGTCTGTCACTAACGTTCGTCCTGTGCTGCTCTCCGTCTGCCCTAATAAAAGCCCGTTTACCCGTATTCACAGCTCCCTTTGTCTGCTTCCCCACTCCCTGCTCATTCGCTCGCGCATTGGACGCGACAGATACTGTTATATATACAGTATATTACTTTTCAGGCCACTATTTTTTTTTCAATAAAGGAACTGTTCAGTTTTAGGGTTGTTTACCGGCTAAAACAACACTTTTGGTAATTGGTTTTCGTTAACATCTTGTGACTGTCCTGATTAAAATGAGCCCTCGTTTGTGACTGCAGGACAAGTGATTCCAGAGTTTTAAGTATTTTAAAAAAGTACAGACGATTCAGGGACCTTTATTTCTGTCAGCAGCCTCTGTTTTAAAATTTAATCCCCTTATTTTTGAACTTGAATTGAAATCTGCTTTCTTAAATGTAAAACACAAGTTCAAACAAGCCCTTTCAGTATTCAGCTTTAAGCTTTTACAAAATTCACTGAAGTACCACTAGAGGGAAGCAAACTCTGTTTACAAGATAATAAAACTCTTACATACATGGAAATGGATGTGCAGACTTCTCACGCCAGCCAGCTGACTAAAGATGGCCACTCTGCCGTGATGATGTTCCTTTCTGTTTTAGTCTATTAGTGAATAAAACCCTGTTTCTTTGCCCCATCTCCAGCGCCCCTTACTGCTCCTTGCATGTCTCAATTAGTTTTGTAAATATTCACCATTTGTGCAAACTCATGTTTGTGGTGTGACTTCCCCTCCATTAATCCTGTGTCAGTATCTGTGGAGTGATGCTTGTTCTTATTTCTGTTGATGTCTGATAGTGAGATCTGTTCTTGTTTGTTAGTAACCATGGACTATTAATAAAGGAGGTCAGTTTACCTGTTAAATCTGTTTTTTTTTTTAGTCTATCTGCTGCTATATCTGAGTCTGACTAAAGCCACAATATGTAATTTTTGTGTCCAGTTCCTGGATTTTACCTGAATCCCGACAGTGGTGGAGAATGAGGGCAGTCCAGGACCAGGATGGGGACCTGCATGCAGTGGACAGTGAAACCCTTACCATGGCAGACCTACTCCAAAAGACCCTCCGGAGTTCCCTTCAGTGGGACCGGGAGCTACTTGCCCATCTCAGGGTTCTGAGCCTTGCCTGGAGCAGAGAGCGCCAGTCAGTTCGTGGCCATCTGGGTGCTCACCAAGCTCACTGAGACTGATGATGTTGAGGTGTACCTTGCCACCTTCAAGCATACGGCTAAGACGGAGAGATGTGTGAAGATCCTTGCCCCAAGCTGCATACAATGCATTGTCCTTGCTTGTGTATGAGGATTACAATGCCCAGAAGACTGAAATTTTAGCTTGCTCAAGTCTGTTCCCTACCATAGCCACATAGCGGCCATATAGTACTGACCAGCTGTTTCGAGCCCAGTTCAACTAGCTGTCCCAGACTGCAAGTTTGGCTATAACCAAAATAACAAGGGGTGGGGGGGATAAACCTCGGGCTGTGCTGCACCAGCTGGGGGTGAAGCAGGCGTAGCCATGTTCCCAGTGAAACTCCCATCCCCAGGAGGTCCACAAGGGGCCCTTCAGCCCCGAGATGAGCCGATGCCCGCTGTCACGAAGACCTCAATGGTCAGCTGCAGCTTTCACCAGCTTACGGAACTGATTACGGAATCAATTCCACTGGTCATGTATGACTGCTGAGGTAAACTAGTGTGTGTGCTGTCCCACCTGCCGGAAATGCAGCCTCCCCACCACAACCACCCAGGCCACTCGTCCCGCTGCCCATCATCAAAGTCCCCTTCAACCGCATCAGCCTGGATCTCATTAGGCCACTTCCTCATTCATGTTAGTCCTTGTAGACTATGTCACCTGGTATCCTGAGGTGGTGGCCCTCTGGAAGGCTACGTCCAAGAATATTACCCGGGAACCAGTCGAGTGGGTGTCCCGCACCATAAAGGACCTGTGCTCCCCCCTGAAGGTAAAAGGACCCAAACTGAAACCTGACCTCTGCCACTGAGAGGCAGGAGCTCCAAAAATCACCAAGACCCAAGTAGTTTCCTAGGGCTGGCATGGGACTATTGGTGCTTTGCCCCCAACTTCTCCTCTGCAGCAGCCCCACAGTCAGACATCACCCATAATGGACAGCCTGAGCAGATTGTTTGGAGTGACCAGGCAGAGCAGGTCTTAACCTCCCTGTAAGCAGCCTTGACATCCAACCCAGTACTGAGGGCCCCCATTTTAGCCTGCCGTTGTATTTGCATATGGATGTCTCAGAGGTTGGCGAGGGAGCAGTGTTGTTGCAGGGCTTCATGGGGTGACTTTTCACGTGCATTATAGACAAAGCTCCCCTGCAGTGGATGGTCCAGGCCATGGACACCAATGTCTGCATCACACAGATGGATCTGCAGAATTACTCTTTCAAACAGGTCCTTTAGCTCACCCTGCCCCCTGGTAGGCTGCTAGTGACCCTGTCGCTTCAGCTTTTGGTCTCCGGTGTGACAGTACAGCGCTTGCGGAGGGAGCAGCATGTTGGGGTCGGTCAGACTATCCATGACAGCCTCCAGTAGTTACCGCCTCACAAACCACCTCAGCCAGACATGTGCTGGGGCAAAACAATTATTGGTTGGAAGGCAACAGCTGACTGCAATTCTCTCTCCACAAAATCTGTTTTGAGGGACATTTAAATGGTGAGGGGGGAGCAGTCAGGGGAGGAGGGGAAGTAGTAACCTTGTCAATCGTGCTTCCCCTTATCAGAAAGCCTGTGAGGGGGCTGCAGCAAGAATCACCGAGTGAATGTGCACCACTTGTTCTTTCCCGGTTTGTTGAGCGGACAGCCCCACCCCCTCCTGATGCAGCCACTGGCAGACTGAGGTGCCCAGAAGGTCCTGCTGGCCGCACTCCTGGCTGTGTATACACCTTAATTCTGTTCTGCAGAGATCCTGCCTTTACCTTTTCCTGCCGGGGTGTGGCTAATCTGCTAATAAAGAAATTTGTGTCTGCAGTCTCCGGATTCTGCTTGCACACTGATGTACTGTAACAGACTTACATACATGAGCGGCATCACACAAGCCATGCCAGTAGTCTGCATAATCAGTGGTTGCTGACCAGCCCTACATCATCTCATTGCACATCAGCTGTCCCCAGCGACCCCCAAGTTCAACACAAAGTCCCACAAATGAGGAGGAGGCTGACATTATCACCATGACTGCCATGTCACAGTCCTCAGAGTCCCAGGTGTACCTTCCTCTCCCAGTGCATCCTCATCCACAGCTCCTGCATGTGGGGGTCAGGGCAGGCCAGGGGTGATATGAGGTGAGACAACATCATGAAGGCCCTTGAGGATCTCCCATGGTCCCCTCCGATTCTTATGGATGGGACAATACACCTAAACTGGATTCCTGATGTCAAAGTCACAGTATATTGCATTTTCTCATCATCAACATGGAGTTCTGTCTCCTTCAATTTGATCTTTTTCATAACTCCCCAATTAGTCATCTTTTACATTAGCATTTCCAAGGACCGGAGAAAAATTTAATGGACCTGTAAAACAGCTGGAGTGGGGTGGGGGTTCTGGTGGATTCTGGTTAAAAATGGGATATAGCATTTTATTTTTCACAATGGGACAGGTGACAACTTTAACACTAATGTCAAAGGTGGAAAAAGAAATCTAGCAACAAACTACCCTGCCAGTGTTACGTCCTATGACAAAAAAGTTTTGTTTAATGTTAGTTTTATAAAAATTAAATTTGTTTGCATATAGAAAAAAAATTGTGTATGTATCTACAATTATCTATATAAATTACCCCCCATAAATTTCGCAAGGGAGACATGATAGATGGGCCATTTGGTTGAGGTTGAAAAACCGTGATTTAGTTGGTATCATTGCATCATTCATGATGAATTAATTCCCAAATCATTTCAGTGCTGATGAAAAACATGTAAGCTTCAACCACACAGGAATACAATGCATATATATAAAGACACTATCACTGCTCTCACTGCGGTGTCTGAGCATCGGAGGGTGAGAAGGAAGAGGCTCAGAGCGATAACCTGGAGACAAGACAACGTGGTAAAATAGCAAAGGTTTCGCAGTTTTTCTTTGAATGTTTTACTCTTCTATTTGTCATCTTAAATAGCCATATCTTCTCCTATCTAGGGTAGTGATGCAAAGTTATGTCTGACTCATGGCTAGAATTCACAGAAAACACGTAGCTTACTTGGGAACCTCTTGTTCATTTGGACTTTCTGTGTGTTCACTCTTCTTCTTTCTAGGATTCTGACTCATGTTCCTGTAGCAGATGAAGACCTCTTCTGTTCAATATTGCCCTAGAAGGACACCAGTGAGGGAAGAAATATTCTTGGATAGCAGCGTATATAGACGAAGAGCATATGAAAATATATTTTAAATTAATGATGTTTTTTTCTTTTTTTTCCAGACCATCCAGATATATTTTATTGAAAATGGAAACATCCACTGTTGCTTATATTACCCTTATGGCACTAAATGAATCTAAAACAAACAAATACGTGATATTTGCCTTTTCTCTTCAAGGTTATATTTTCACTCTCTTCCTAAATCTGACTATAATTATTACAGTCTTG
>JAODKF010000044.1:8565082-8579502 GCA_026779585.1 Mormyrus proboscirostris
GGAAAACGCCCGGCAGCATTTTTCCACCAGAGAAGTGGGTCCTCGTCTCCTTGAGTAACTGGCTCCAAACAGTAGGCCGTTATTTCAGGTCCGACTCAGTCCTCTACGGTGCAATTTTGCTTTTTGCAAATTGCCTCGTCCGTATTTACCGCCTCTCCCTTCTCATTCGGTCGAAACTCGAAATACTGCCAAACTGCAGAAGTTGTGTTCTTTTTCGAGACCAGGTCACTTGGTGCGCGCCTCGGCATCTTTCCCCACCTCTCTAGTTCTCCTCCACGCTGTCACGTGATGACAAACACGCATACGCATTTTTAGGCATTAAATAAATTGTATTTAATATTTCATCCTTGTCTCCTATATAAGTGCATTGTTTTATGACGGCATAACGGTATTGAAACTGATACCGTTGCTATTTTTAGATCCCGCGGTATACCATATTACCGCCCAAGCCTAATGCCCAAATAACTCAATTTTAGTTTCATCAGTCCACAGCACTTTATTCCAAAATGAAGCTGGCTTGTCCAAATGTACTTTAGCATACCTCAAGCGGCTCTATTTGTGCTGTGGGTGGAGAAAAGGCTTCCTCTGCATCAATCTCGCATACAGCATCTCCTTGTGTAAAGTGAGCCGAATAGTTGAACGATGCACAGTGACTCCGTCTGCAGCAAGATGATGTTGTAGGTCTTTGGTGCTGGTCTGTGGCTTGACTCTGACTGTTCTCACCAGTCGTCGCTTCTGTTTATCCAAGATTTTTCTTGGTCTGCCACTTCGAGCCATAACTTGAACTGTGCCTGTGGTCTTCCAATTCCTCAATATTTTCCTAACTGTGGAAACAGACAGCTGAAATCTCTGAGACAGCTTTCTGTATCCTTCCCCTAAATGATGATGGTGAACAATCTTTGTTTTCAAGTCATTTGAGAGTTGTTCTGAGACCCCCATCTTGCTACTCTTCAGAGAATATTCAAAGAGGAGGGAAACTTACAATTGCCCTTCCTTAAATACTTTTTCTCATAATTGGATTCACCTGTGTATGGACGTCAGGGGTCACTGAGCTTACCAAGGCAATTTGAGTTTCAGTAATTAGTTCTAAAGGTTTTGGAATCAATAAAATGACAACGGTGCCCAAACTTATGCACCTGCCTAATTTTGTTTAAACAATTATTGCACACTTTCTGTAAAACCTATAAACATTGTTTCACTTCTCAAATATCACTGTGTGTGTCTCCTACTGTATATGATATATTTAATTGAAATTTTGTATCGTAACAACCAACAATTTATACAAGAAAATCATGAAAATTGACAAGGTTGCCCAAACTTACGCACCCCACTGTATATGCAGCTGCCACATCTGCTCCCCCATCTCTAAGAGAGGCAATAGATGGGGAACTGAAGGCCTACCTGTCCACACCAAATGCAGATAGTGAGATGGATCCTCTTGAATGGTGGAGACTACACGAGGGAAACTTTCCAAGGGTTGGACAACTAGCTCAAAAGTATCTTTGCATTCCAGCAACAAGTACTCAAGTACTCCCTCAGAACGAGTCTTTAGCACTGGTGGCAATATCATAACATGCCAATGGGCTACTCTAAAGCCAGATAAAGTAGACAAATTAGTTTTCCTGGCTAAAAATCTGTAATCTGTCTCCTTTTAGAAGGGGATATATACTTAAAAATTATGCTTAAGTTGATGGGTTTTTTATAGTCACATTTTAGACACAGTGTTGCACTTTATTTTTGTTTAGAGAGAATCACAATTTAAGTTTACATTTGTACCCTTTATTGACCCTTTTAAGAACCTATTTATTGTTTTACCTAAGGAGGTATTGTCATGTCATGTTAAAATGACAATGTTGAATAATTCAGTAATAGTTTTAGAATTGCATTAGTCCATAATAAGAGTTGCCATTTGTATTGTTTACCATTTGTAAGTTTTTGTTCTTGTTGATATTTTGTTCTGAAGTAACTTTAAGTATTTATTTAGCTTTAAATAAACTTGTTGGCAAAATTGCACAAACTCATTCAAATCTGTTCAGAAATGTTCTTTGGCCAGTTCCTGTTTTGTTCTTTAGGACTATATTTTTACAAAGGAAAATAGTTAGTTTGTACTGTTCAGTAGCTTGCAAAACAGGAAAAAAAATCTCTATCATTCAAATCAGTATACTGTGATAAAATCGAAATCGTGATTTACTGTAACTGTAAAAAAAAATCGTGATGATATTTTTGCCATATCGCCCACCCCTACTTTACATATACAGTTGAGTTGTTCCAACCTGCAGCCCCATCGAGTCCTCTATCCAGTCGAAAAGAGTAAACAGCAGATGCAGGTTTACCAGTCGCCGATAGAGTGGGTCGAGACAAGTTGCAGGAGGAGGAGGCCTCTCTATGGCAGGGTCATTCTTTCACGCAACACCGAAGTCAAACTTGTTCGAATATCCGCCCGTGTAACAGCTCCGGAACCCTTGGATATCAAAATGGTGCACGCAGCCCCCACTTCAGCATCGCTAATTTGGATGCTCTCCTTCACGATAATCCTCGGCTCCTCCACTTCCACTGGTCCCGCCCGCTGTTGTCGATCGCACACCAAAAAAACTGCCCCACGGTGTCGCTGCCCTCCGCTTCAGATTGAAATGGCACCTGGCACACGCACGCCGTACTGCTCGCCACTTTATTCGCCTGAGACGGCTCAGCCTCGAAAACTCAATTAAAAAAACGCAGACTTTCGTCCTGGCGACACAAAACCGTGTCGCTCGGGTTCAAGGTATAATAACCGTGATTTCTTTTGGAATTTCGCTTGGCTCTGTTCTCACTGCACCCGTCCACTCAATTATTCAACCGTCTTCTACCTAAAAAAAAAAAAAAAAACCCGCGCGCTCTTTCGCCTCACGTTCCCCCACGTCACCCCCGCGTCAGACCCGCCCACCAACGCTACTCATTGGATGAGCATGACCGCATAACCCACCGATCCTAGAGCCAAAATAAAGCTCTAAAATAAAAACCTACGGATCTTCATATCCGCTACACATAGTATATCAGTTAATATATTGGGATTGGTTAATATTTTTCTGAGGTGTGAAGTTCAGATCCAGAAAGTACAAATCCAGACCAAGGTTTTGTTTCAACCAAGCAGTTTAGCATAAAGAGTCACAGTCACAAAGTTCTCAACTGGTTGGCTGACCTCGGTCTGGTTTTGTACTTTCTGGACCTGAACTTTCCATCTCTGTTATTTATTAAAAATCAAGATATCGCTATTGGCCCAATGTGTCGATCTTGGCTGATACTGCTACCAAGATTATCTTAGTATTTCTTGGTTTTTCAGGTACAACCACCCGCTTTTCCCAAAGAGCAAGCTAAAGTAGCTTCTGTAATAATCAGGTTCAGAGACTTTACCATTAGGCAAGGTAGGCAACCGCCAGGAGGCCCCAAGAAGACAGAGTTTCCAAGAGGACATTTCCCAGAGCATCACACTGCCTCCGCCAGCCTGCCTTGTACTCATAGTGCATCCTGGTGCCATCTCTTCCCCAGTTAAATGACGCATATGCACCCGGCTGTCCACTTGATGTAACAGAGCACAGTAGGGAATTGGGCAGGAGCAAAAATGTGGACCGTCTGTGGGTCTCCAAGGACCGGTTTGGGAAACATTGGTCTAAATGTATTCATACCTAGATTTGATGTTTATTCCAGGCAATAAATTCTCATGTGCATAATATATTAATTGTATTAATGATAGCAAATGACAGGTGGTTATACACGAAGCACTGCATTACGGTACTTTAGTGATACCTGTGACAGAAAACTTCTTAATTTGCATCTTTCCTTGTCATTCAGTTGTGTTTTACCCTGTACTGACATTTACGCCAGATGCAAATGAAGAATGAAAGTGATGTTTCCATTAATGACGAGTTTAGACATGTCTTGGAATGTGGCTTAGTTTTTAAGCGCAGAACAACAATATAACATATTGTTATATTATAACAAAGTTATATTAATAAAGTTAACAAAGCTGGGAAGCATACATTCATGTTCTCACAACCGCGAGTGTCTAGATATGCTGAGGCAAATATTGGAATGTTTGCACTGACACTGTATATATTCAGTGGGGTTTGTATGCATAAATTGGCTAACATAAATTAGGGAAGCTGCAGTGTTACTTATAGAACACACTGAATACCACCAGATGACAACTGTTATCTGTATATGAGTTACAACTGGGCTTTAAATTTAGTTCTGAATTCCAAATCCAGGTTTTCAGTTCTCCCAGGTAGTTAGTGTAATAATTACTGATTCTGATTGGCCAGAGGCTTCACACCTGGCTCACAGGTAAAGGAAGGCTGGTAAATCAGCCTTGCTCGGCCCTTGAGGAGCATGATTTGAATAGCCCTGAGTTACAATATGTCTGGCAGTGATGCTATTGCTTTGATTTTTAACCTTGGTGTTTGCGTGTATTTCTTGTGAGCAGCAGAGGTTACTTAAGGCTGTAGTTTTACTCGCTAGTGCTGAAGTGATGAGAATGATGAGAAGAAATGAAATATTATCTAAGGCAGTGATTCTCAGCCCAATCCTCGGGGAGGGGGGTGGGGGGGCAGAGAGCCCATGCTTTTGGTTCCTCCCAGCTCCCCGCCAGACAGTCCTGGGAGGGAGCAAAAACGTGGACCGCTGAGGGTCCCCTGGAACTGGTTTAAGAAATACTTATCTAAGGTACTTCATAGGTTTTCCACACAATTAAAAATGTTTTTAATAGCATAGTTCATACCAAATTCTACAGATTCAGAAGGAAAAAAATATTCTTAGTGCCTATCGTGTACAAGTAGGAAAAACGTTTTTATTCAATTGCTAAGCATTTTTGCTTCAGTAGAACAAGAGCCTTATTAAATTCCCTTAAGTGTTGAAGTGTGATACAATGAATTTGTTTGTGTGTTAAAATACTGGCACCTGTGTAGTAATGAAGGAATTCACCTTTCAACAGTGGTTTTAACTTTTGTTTTAATTATTTGTGAAGTACTTTGTTCAGTGCTGAGCATGTCTCGTTAGTAACCACAGCAAAACAATGCAAGAAATTCACACATTATCATGCAACAATCAATCTGGTGTTTCTGAGAGAAAGTAGGATCACCATATTTCAAAAAAGAAGATGATCTAGCGTAAATAGACGTAACAGTTTGAGGTATATTACAGCAGCTTAGCACACATACAATCCACAAATAACTATTTTATCATATTCAGAAAAAATAAATCTCACTTTAGTTATATTTTTTCGGAGAGCATTTCTCTGTAATTATAATGTTTTCCGCGTATCAATTATTGCCCTGAAAGGAAAATGGTAAAATGCATGAAATTCATAATTTAATAAACATCCACCATCAGTCTAAAAAAGCCATTGTATTCCACAAAATACAACAGAATATGCACATTAAGATCTAATTTCTGTAAATGTAACAGTGTTTCCTAGTCACCACAAAAATCTGTATACCTCAAATATGTCAAATTAAGTGCTAAGACAGTGTTTCCCAACCCAGTCCTTGGGTACCTCTCAGACAGTCCATGTTTTCTCTCTCACCCAGCTTCCAACACAACCATACCAGGATTTTGGTGTTCTTGATTGGCTGAGAGCTTTGAGCGAGCAAGAATGTGGACTGGCTTGGGAAACACCGTGCCAAGACAAGAGGTTGTGACTACTTCACCGTTTCACCCTTAACTTGTGAACAGACAATGCAAAGCTACAGCCTCCCTAAAAGGAGCATGTCATGTGGTTTAATATTTCGGTAAACTAGAATAGTGTTCTAGTCCACTACAGCATTTCTCACTGAATGAACCACTTACACTTTTACACAGTATGTAATGACCAAAGTTCTAGTCATTAAAATAATGATGGCCAAATGAAGCTTCATGAACCATTTGCTGTATTTTCCGGACTCCACTAGATAGTGCTCTCTGTTCATAAAAGGGCTCAAAGTATGACCCAACGTAAACCAAGAGCACCATCTAGTGGGGTCAGAGAATACAGCAAATGCTTCATGCCACTTCATTTGGCCATCACTACATTTAAAAAAAAAAGCATTAAATCAAAGAATGAGCAATGTTCAAATTAGCAGGAACTAGGGAAATGCCCAGAAGCCTTGAAAAAAATATACAGCTATAGAATCCCGGTTTAGATTTCCATTAATAAACAAATAAATAAATGATAAAGTGCTACTTTTACAATGGTGTAAAATCTTTAAATTAAGAAATACATGTTTTTTTGGTATTTTTTGCAGGAGCCAAAAACAAATCAGACTTTCATTCCAATACAGGATTTCAAGTGCATTTAAAACCAATTATGAGTAATCATCACAGTGCACGCCACAACATGATATTTGGTTTACTGAAGTATAATAGCTCCTACTGCAAGAAAGCTGGAACTGTGAGCTTCTTACATACATTCAATCACTTTCAGTTCCATCACCAGCTATCCCAGCTTATCATGGGTTTCTAAGATTGAATCCTTGAGGCGTTAATACCTAATTCAACATTTTTGATTTCAGTGTAAATCTCTTCTAAGGCTTAGCATTGTTGATTATTAAAATGCATTGTATTGTCCCAAACAATAGGAGCTCTAATACCCAATGCTTGTCGTACTTGTAAATAGTTAATGCTGCTTTTTTGCCAATGGGAAAGAAATTTTGTAAACTGACACATAGTATAATAACAAAACTATAAAAACGTAGTGTTTCACAAACTTATCGTACTTTTAAGCACCATATTAATTTGTGCATCTATGTTGATTTTCGTTTTTACACATTGAGTGTATGTGTAAGTCTGTGTCCCCCTTCAAAACGATCACTTTCATACATCTACCCATCCGTCCATCCATACATCCATCCAACCACATTTCCACTTGACGGTCATGGTGAGACAGGGGGCCTGAATTTCCCTTCCATATGTACAAATCCAGTTGCATCATACATTTGGAAAAATAAAATCGCTCTTATTTATGTAGAAAGGCTTGATTTTTATTTGCAGCCAAACAAGCATAAAGGAGAAAATTAATAACGGAAAGTACCAGATTATATCTGTGCCTTTCGTATCTGCTTTTTTCATCTTAAATTACTCTTAGCAATACAAATGACTGCTGCTGTTTAACAGCAATTTAATAATTCATTTGCCTGTGGGGTTCAAAACACTGAAATCATAGGAACAAAACCACAGGTGAACTATACATATAGTCTGAAATGTTTTTAGAAAGATGATGTAAAAAATAGTCGGGGAACAATTTTATCACTGATTAATCACATCACACAAAATACACAATGACCCGCTAAAGTAAGTGCTCATTATGATTGTCCTTTTCAGCTTAATGACTAGGAAAATTCTTTACTGCATCATTCGGGGTCATATGATCCTGAAGGTTCAATTTATTTCAGTGCAAAATGTCACATTGCAACTTATGCATTTTGGGACGTATTATGAGAAGGCGGCACACAGTCAGCAGTCATTGTTTTTGAGCATCATGGAAGTGGTCAATATTCAAAGTATACAGAGTATAGAACATCACAGTTTGATTCTTGTTTTCAGACCTCTTCTGGTTTCAGCTGAAGAAAGCTGAATTGTTTAGGATCTTTGGTTATCTAATGTGCAATTTCAGTAGTATTCATTTCACATCCTGCAGTCCCCAGTCCCAAAGGGACCAGCTTCTCCCTCCGGGATGATAATGAATTATGGCTGCATCATGCCTTTTTGATGGAACGAAAATGCAATGAATGTGCGGTCTGTGCTAAAACTATTTTAAATATGACAGACACCTTGATCACCAGCAGTAAAAATGGTAGCTGTGATCTAGTCTGTGATATGTTCTCCATGACATTCGGACGTAAGTGAATATGATTCGTCAACAATGAGCCTGTATGCATTTCTCACTGCACAGCAAACTTTCAAGCAAGGTTAGGTAACGGAGTCTTTCATTTTTTTTTTTTTTTTTAAATACACAGGGAAACGCAACAGGTTTTGTATTCAATCGATACTGGAAAAATAAAAATGATTTAGTCTCCAGTAATAAATGAAAGGGCTGGATTGAAATTGAAAGCAAAATTGTTCGCCATTGGTTAAATGGAGAAATGACAGCAGGATACACATGGTTATGAGCAATAGCTGACCAGGCCTTATTTTACTCAAAACAACTGTGAACCTTGCAGTGGTGGACTTCCCTAAGTTGAACTATCATGACTGGATTCATGAAACTGAATCTTGTATTACAAACTAAAAATCTACTATGCACAATACATAGATGCGTTACTTACTTTATCTGCAGTATGGCTTGTAGAAAGCACACCTCAAATTAACTGAAACCGCAAGCAACTTCCATCACATTGTACACAACAACAAAGGAGGGCACTTGCAGTCCCAATAACACAACAAAATAAAAATCAGACCATTAAAATAAGTCGATGGACAGGAACACCGGTGCTCAGACAGATCGGCGTACAAGGTTGTTCTTGTCAGGTTCAAGGAACTCCTCAACCAGAGCTCCTGTTACCTTAAGCAGTTCCTCATTCAGTCTGGAAACATCCCTTAAAAATGAGAAAAATATGAATGTGTTACGTGCATTATACTGCAATGATGGCTTTGGTTTTAAGGATTCTTTATCTCAAATACTCAAAAATGCAAAACAACCACTCCTTAATTAGCGAACAAGTTCCATTCCAAAGACCAGTAAGTCTTCGACATTTAGTCATAAATGTGTGAATTGGTCAGGTAAAGTAATTTTTTATTACTTTTTTTACGTATTTGTGAAGGGTTAAATCAAGGTAGTCGCAAACAAGGAGTGGTTGCAAGGATATACCCTTTTTTTATCAATAAATACAATATACTAGTAAAAAACAACATCATTAAGAGGAATGTTTAGTTCCCTGGCGGTTAACCTTGTTAGAATATATGCTACAGAAGCTAACCTGTTTCCAGGAGGTGCACAGATCTCTGCATAGTATTTGATTTTGGGTTCTGTCCCACTTGTCCTCAGTGTGGCTACAAGGCCATTCTGAAAGGTGAAGGTGACCATCTGGCTGCTCTTCATCACAGGTAGAACCTGTACCAAAGAAAAAAGAAAATATGAAATAGACATACAGACATATAAACATACACATATGGCTGTCACACTTACACATTTATGGTTGGGCTGACTGCTGTCATAACCTGTAGTCACATCCCTGATGTGTGTAATTTTGTAACCTCCACAAGAATCCGGATATCCCTCCTTGCCGCCCCAATTACGAATGCCGGAGAATATTCGTTTGATGGTGGGAGAATCGTGGCAGATGACATAGGATGTTCTTGATATATGTAGACCATAACTAAAAGACACAAGCAACCCAGAGGGAAAAACATGATAACAGGAGCCAGACTACAAGTTAAGTCTCTGTGACTTATGAATGTATAGTTGTCCCTCCAGATTCAAGATATTTGACATTCACAATTTCAGTTATTCTCATGTTGGGCATGAGTAATTAAATGGGAATATTTTTGGAGCTTGCCAAAAGATCGTAAACTCACAGATGAGGTGAAAGCCAAAAATATATACACAATACTAGTGGAGGGCATATTAAGCTTCATGAGCCAATTGCTGTGTTTTCTGACCCCACTAGATGGTGCTCTCTGTTCATTAAAGGGCTCAAAGCTTGCTCCAAAGTAAACTCTAAAAATACTGCAAATGGTTCATGAAGCTTCATTTTCCCATCACTAAACAATACTAAAAAAAATTTTTGTATCACATAAAATCATATAATATAAAAATATCAGTAATATGTAACATTTGTTAGTGTACCTACATACTACATTGTTAATATTAAAAGTTTTGGCTAGGGTACACTGCACAACCTTGTCGCAACAATCAGCCTCACTCATGCATTAACTGCCTTTGTGGCCATAGAATCTCACATTTCTTGTAGTAACTTTTATACTTTTCGATGCTGTTAATTTTGCATTTTTAACAATGGGCCCAAGTATTATTTGAGAATTTTTGTATTTGGGCGGGGGTGGGGATCTTCCGCCCCTAACCCTTGTGAATTTGAAGGGGTGACTGTATATTAAATATCACAGAGATAAGACATCACATATCTTTTATTACAGCACCATTCTCACAACAATAAAGACAAGCAGGAACGCACAGTTCTTACATTTCATAAATGTTCTCCAGCTGCTGGCTCAAGGTGAGGTTCTTGTCATTCAGATAGGATACCATCTCTGCCACCACAACCGCAGCACTGACTCCATCCTTATCGGGAACCATGCTTCCACACATGAAGCCTTCATCCCAGAGAAAACAGACCGTGCAGGTACAAGCTCAGGAAGAGGCAGAACATAACAAGTATGCCAAAATTTCATTCCAAACAAGACTTAACTAGACTAACTAATCTGTTGCAGAAGACAAGCTTTTTTTATTTAACAACAAGTTTACCGAAAACATTATATATATTCCATAATGTAAAAGCATGGAAGTGCATATTTTATTGCAATTTACTAAATATACTCACATTTTTATTCATGCTAAGACTGATTCTGAATGGTCCAATTCTTAAACAGTTGGTCGTGACTAAATCTTAATTAGCAAAATGGAAAATGAGGCTTTGAAATTCACAGTGGGGAGGACTGCTTTACTTCACTACAGTATATTAAATAGAATTAAATACACCCTTAACCAACCCAGAATTCTACAGTATTTTTGACCATTTGATGTCAGTATTCAATACATACCTATGGATTCCTCAAAGGCAAACAAAACCAGCTTTCCTTTCTTTTCAAGTTCATGGATTTTATTCCCAATCCATTTGAAGCCTGGTAAGGTTTCCTGTCAATGACAAGTTACCATAACCACGTAAATCTAATTACATCTCCGTAAGAAGGAATATGGGATCCTTAACAGTTGTCCATCACAATAAAAATGGAATGATCAAGCACAGTATCAAGCAGCCTTAAATGGTTTCTAAACTGGGATTGCTCTTTGGAAGAGTCACCTCAAAGTGGAAGCCTTCGATTTGTGCAAACGTCTGGAGGACTTTCGATGACACTGTGGTGGCCAGCATGTACACCTTCTCTGTGTCAACAGCATCAGGATGCTGGTCCTTCCAGTTCAGCAGCATCCACCAGCCCAACAGCGCTGCCAGCTCATTGCCTGTAAACACCCTCCATCGGCTGCTTCCAAGCAAGAACACAACAAGGACAGACTTACCAACAGATCATTTACCCGCTGGAATGATACACAACAATCAGGCTAACCAGCCGTCCATATTGTTCTCTGGACTGTTTTGCCTATATGTCTATAACCAAAGGGCTGATGAAGACCTAAAAACATTTTCTGCTGTGATTCATGCAGCGCATATATCCGTCCACCTGTCAGCGAATAAATTATTTGCACTGAAGTATTTGCACTAAGAAAGGAGGAGAAAGAGGGAACATTATGCTGCTTGGGTTCTGCTAATTCACATAATTACTGAGTGTTGAGGTGTGGGTTAACTAAAAGAACCCACTGAAACTAATAAATTATTAGGTAATAATATTAAAATCCTATAGAATAAAGTAGGGGTCTCCAACTCCGGTCCTGGAGAGCTACTATCCAGTAGGTTTTCTATCCTACTTGGCTTCTGATAAGCCACACGAGTTCTCAGGTGAATACCAAGAGCAGGTGTGGCTCATCAGAAGCCAGGTAGGGTGGAAAACCTACAGGATAGTAGCTCTCCAGGACCGGAGTTGGAGACCCCTGGAATAAAGCATTAAATGATCCAGTGGCACAAATATTACACTTGTTAATCATGAAAGTGAAGGTCTTCATAAAGTAGTGAGACTATTAGATCGTGGCCCAAGGTCTATAAGCCGATCTTTAGATAATCTTTTTAGGTCACAGGAGTCCCTAATAAACAAACCATATAACCAGACGTCATACTTGTCACATATTTCTGCAACAGCCAAGCGATCCGCATCTGGGTCAGTGGCCAGAACTATCCTAGCACCCTTGTTCTCAGCGAGGCGAAGAGAGAGGTCCTGTGACGAGAGCAAAAGAAGCATTGGCATGACTCTTGGCATTAAAAAAAAAAAAAACAGAACTGAATGTGATATGCACTTGTGTGAAAGTCGATGCAGACATATGGGATGCAAGATTTCAGGCTAAGAGAACAGCAGTCAGAATTAGGCCTGCATTTTCGGTTAACGATAAGCAGGGCTGCCTGACACAAGTTAGTGATAGTTACAGCTATTTGTGATTTTAAGGCATTTGGTTAGTAAATATTGTAAAAGTAAAAAAGGTAAAAGCAAATATTTATTGCTTCACACCTGAGATTTGTGTGTGTGTGTGTGTGTGTGTATAATGAGAGGTAGGCAATGCAGGTCCATTCACTCACCAATACAGACTCTCCTTCTTCTGGATTGGGACAGCTGACTGTGGGAAACTCTGGATCGGGGAGCATCTGCTCCGGCACAGGGATTGGTGGAGAAAAGCCGAATTCTCTGAAGGCCATCTGAACATAGTTGTGCCCAACTCCATGAAAAGAAGAGTGAACAAACTTCAACGATGTCCTGGAGTTCAGCTCCCTAAAAAGGAGAAGGCAGCAATACACAGTCCTGCTAGAAAGTGTGTGAACTCTTTAGGATGCTGTTTCCCAACCCCGTCCTCGGGGACCCACAGATGGTCCATGTTTTTCATCCGCCCCCAGCTCCCTGCCAGACGGCCCACCTTTTTGCTGTCTACAGGTCCCCAGGGAATAGATTTTGAAACACTGCTTTAGTATTTCTTGTGGTTCTGCATAAATATGACCTACGAAGTGATCAGATTTTCAACCAAGTCCTAAAACTACATAGTGAGACCCCAGTTACTTTATTCATTCAGGAAAATGATCAAGGTCTGCATATTTATGCATGAAAAAGTATGGATTATGTGTTCTGAAGAGGAATTTCAACTGATATTTCCATCATTTAGATGACAATTAGGTGAGAAAGCCCTGCCTTATTATAAGAACATAAGCATGGATCTTCAATAGCAAAGTTCTCATTTGTTTTCCACATATAATAAGTATAACTGTATCATTTTCCTCAGAAAATAAACTAAGAAGTATATATTTTTGTATCATTTGCTTAAATGGGTTCTCTTATGTGACATATGAAAATGTGATGTTTTAGGTCTTACAATGCAGAAATAGAGAAGACTCTAAAGGGCTCACAATTTTTCAAGAACCACAGTAAGAGTTTTCATCGGACACTTAAACGACTGATTTGATGTTCTCTCCTAGTGATGACTCATGATGAACCATTTGCTGTTTTTTTTTGTCCCAGTAGATGGCGCTCTTGGTTTGCTTTGGGGCATGCTTTGAGCCGGTTGTTGTACAGAAACCACCTTCTAGTGGGGTCAGAAAATACAGCAAGTGGTTCCTGAGGCTTAATTTGGCCATCACTATTCTCTCTCTCATGACATCCAAGGCACTGGTACCTGTGAAAGCAAAGAGAAGCCAATTCTTCCATGTAACACCTGGATATGTCCTCCAGGGGATCTTTTCTCAAGGGGCTGCTATCAGACAGGTTCTCATTCCAAGACTCAGCCCAGGGCTCCAAGCTGTCCTCTATGCACCTGATAACCTCTTTGTCATGGGGTGCACAGATCTGAGCACCGTTCTCCCAGTAGACCTAAAGAAAAAAAAAATCCCCATTTACATTATTGTTCCTGAGGCCTTCGCATCTATTCATAATGAGTGATGTAATGCCAGTGCAAACGTAGAGTAAATGTGCAGGTATCATAGCAACTGGACGTGCAAGTAGTGGCCGAGCTGACAATGCACCTTGTATCCATTGTCCTCTTTAGGGTTGTGAGAGGCGGTGATCATCACGCCTGCAGCTGCTCTCAGCTTTTTCACGGCATACGGCTATCGACGATGACAATAGATTTTACACATATAGATCATGTTCCAAGTTGAATTTAAAAAGCCTTCCAGGTGGACAAAACATTGCGGCTGATTTCCAGTGCAATACCCCAAAAGATTTATTATTTATTAATAAGCAACTCTAATACGCCTTTTAATAATACTTTCAGACAGATACCCATTAGCATTTTAGAAATCTAATTTCTCTATGAATTTATGTATCTCAATAAAGCCACTGTCCTTTGAACAACAAATATCCCCGTGAGAGAACTATGACATGGGAGAAGCTCAGCTTTGTAGATCTACTCACCACAAAGGGAGTAGGCACGTAAGTGGAGAATAAATACACGGGGACGTCTTTACAGAGCATAACTGCTGCAGTTAACTTGGCGAGCCTGATGAGAAAGGAAAGAATTTTTCAGAAGAATAAATGTACTGTCAGGTATACAGAGGTGGAGATTTCAGGTCCAGAAAGTACAAATCCAGACCAGGATTTTGTTTCAACCAACCAGTCGAGTACAAAAAGTCACAGTCACAGAGTACTCAACT
>JAODKF010000044.1:8580270-8616614 GCA_026779585.1 Mormyrus proboscirostris
TCCAGACCAGGATTTTGTTTCAACCAACCAGTCGAGTACAAAAAGTCACAGTCACAGAGTACTCAACTGGTTGGTTGAAACAAAATCCTGATGTGGATTTGTATTTTCTGGACCTGAAATCTCTACCTCTGCAGGTATATGACAATCAGAGAGTTGCAGGAGGTAGCTTTTTTGGATATTTAAATGTTTTTTAAGTATCTGCAGAGTAAATAAATGTCTGTAGTTTAAATGCAGCTGCAAAGATGAGATGTTTCTTTGCAGCTGTCAGCTCTATATGACGGTGAAGTGTTTGCAGCCCAACTGCATCGCCGCTACCACCCATCAAATTGGAAACAACTTGCATAAACTTGCTATTGAGAATGGATCCGCTTTTTTCAGTGAACCATTGCATTCCTATTCATGCTAAACCAGAACTTTTATGCAGAAATGATTTATAACAACAAAAAACATTTTTCCGTTGCTGATATCTTAGTTTTGTGAAGTAGCGGCTTATACAACATTTCTCTGCGTCAAAGAAAAGCTTTTCTTTAAAAACCGTATCAGAATATGGCAAACCTTTAGTCAGTAGAATATAAGCAGTTAAGTGGTTCCAAATAATTTGTTTTTTAGTTAGATTACCATTTTAACTTTTTTAGATTAAGTTGCTTTAATACAGACAATATTATTCAAACACAACTGCAACTAAAACCTTTAACCTCCCATTTCTGAAAACAGCTCCATGACATGACAATGCAGATCCTCGTGGCTTACCGTTGACTGCTACAGCCACTTGCTTCCTGTCCCCTTGTGTCATAGCCAATTACTATGCCTCTGGTACCCACATCAGGAAAGCATTTGTCCAGATATTTGTACATACCCTACAGAAGGTTATGAAGAGAAGCATTATGAGTTTTATTTCTTAATACAGAAAAATAGGCATAAATCATGATATTTGCTATCACGAGAAGGCAGAGAATTTCATTCATTCTCTACAATATAGGCGTATGTGATTTGGTGATATTATCGATTGGATGGATGGATATCATACCAAGGTATAACCTTCAAAATTCATTATGAACTGAAATAATATGTAAAGATTCTTTTATGAGATGGGAAAATTATATTAAGTGTAGACATAAAGAAAACATCAAGCAAGCAAAAATGACTAACCCGCGTTTAAAGCCATAGAATATAGAAATAAATTTCTCCTTTTTACTAAACTCTTACCTAATTAACAAACATGTCCATTAAGACTAAACCGTGGTAGACACCGTGACACAATGTTAGCGCATGAGGGTGAAGCTGCTAACCTGTGTTGACTGGATAATGGTTAGGTCGTTTATGAGCGCAAAGCCAGCTCCCACAGTGGCCCTCAAGCCAGCAGTCCCAAACGCCATCCGGGCGCAAAGTCTGCGGCGCAGTTCCTCCAGATTCCCATCACCCAACAGCGCCTCGATCTGGGCCCGTGTTCTGGGGTTCTAGGTACACCCACAAGAAGAGAAGTACAGAACACAAGTTTAGGAGGGCTTAACATGCATGGAAGCGGGAAAAGAACTTAAGAATTTTTGCTGCTAGCCAAATTGGCTAGTTCAGTTTAAAATGCAGTCCAAGATGCAATCTTATTTATTTATTTATTTTACTAGCCGGCGGGTTAATCTTCACACCATAGCCATACATGCAAGTAGACTAAGTACTTGATAACATATGAAGAGCCTGGTTTTAGGGCATGCTAAAAAACATACTGGCTAAATGTAGATATTACGCTAAATATAACATTAGAAGTTACTTAGGTTAGAAAAATATTACATATTACATATTACAAGGTATGAGGTGGAAATGCAGCCAGTGCACCAGAGACATTAGGTCTTTTTTTAGATTGAATAAACTGCTCTGCAGTGATGCACCACAAAATTGATATGCCACATGCCTGGGCATCCAACTCGCAGAAATAAAGAACCAGTAAAAGAGCTAGCACTTTATAAAAAGCAAATCATGAATCTGAGTTTCCTGTCACACACCATACTAATCTCAACCCCTCGCCAACTCCTATCGACTTGTTCCATTGAACTGATTGACCTGGTAGAGGGCTGGGAGGGAGCAAAAATCTAGACTATCTGGCAGAGAGCTCAGAGGGAGCAAAAATATGGACCGACTGTGGGTCCCTAACGACCAGATTGGGAAACACTGCTCTATAGCATTTATGATAGAAACTATTAAGCGGTGTTTCTATAGCTCTCCTTTCCATCTTGCACTTGTTTTATTGGAAGTCTAGCTTATCAGTACATGTACATAACTTTGAACCTTGAAAGCAGTATGGTTGTTTTGTATTATCCGCCTTGTTTGTACATTACCCTGGAAAAAAGCATAAATGTACCAATCTGCTCACCATATTTAAATCTGCAGAAAAACACTAGTGGCTTGTTGGTCAAACAGGTGGCTTTGCCTATTTCTCTGATGTCTTGTTAAAATGAGCTACAATTCTGCAACGTTCATTAATCAAACACAAAGTCTCCTCTCATTTATTTAGGATTATTAAGGATTGAAAAAGATTACAATATTTCTGTTGGAAAAAATTGTAGCATGCCACTTTATAACTTTAAAGCTATTTTTCCTAGAAATGGCAACACTAAACTCACTTAAGAGAATACCAGCACTGATTTATGTAACGATCAATCTTGCATTTTCGTGTGAGAAGAATTGACAAGTGTCATGTTCCATATTTAAGTTCTGCTGCATGTTTGACATTTAGGGAGTTAGTTCAGCCAGATCCTTAGCACAGCTGATGATCCTCAAACCCACCACTGCATTCAAAGCAGTGTACTGGTACAGTGCAAGAAAACATGCATTGGCTAAATGTAACAATGTATAACAAGCTCATGATGTTCAATTCAAAGCACACACTTCTAGCACTGAGGACAATGTACAATAACAGATTGCAAATAACAAATAAAGTTTTGCTTCCAGGTTTTAAATCAATGTGGTGTTCATAAATAATCCAAGTCTAGGCCTAAATTGAGGAAGAATACATCAAACCAAAAGCATAAACAATTTAATGCATGAATGAGATTTTTGTGTTATGATTCCCAATACTTACCACCTTCTATTGCAAAGTTAAATATGGTAAGCCACATGTACATAAAGCCTATTTTATTTTATTTTTTTTGTCATGTCATCTTTCGGATATGTAAATATTTGTTCTTTTTCCATTGCATTGATCTTGTAAAAGCCCATGGTTACTGAAGAACAATGTACATACATATTTAACAAACCAACTGCAAATTTAATGCGTTTTTTTCTTTTGATAAAGGCAGCACATTCCGGGATCTTTGCCAGTTCATGCAATTCGAGCGGAGGCGAGACAGCAAAGTCTGGCAATAGGCGGTATTACCGAAAGGACCCGTGAATTAGCAGTCCATATACACCTGACATATCGAGAAGATAATTCGATGTTTAAATTATGTATAGCAGAGATAACAAAACTAAATTTAAAATGAAGCAAAATATAATTATAGTCAAGTGTTCATCACAATCGCTCGAACACAAAATAAGATGGAAAAACGTTATATTGTTTCTGTTACATTATCCTGGGACAGTTTCTTTAGTGTATTGAAAAAGTGTTTACACAATACAGTGAACAAAGAATGAGACTTGCCTTAGAATAATCTTGTTTATATAGAAAGACTGTGGAAAAGAAGCGTACTTTTACAGTCAGAAACAGAATACGACATTAAAGACAGAGCCTTGTTTTTTTTTTTTTTTTTTTTTTTGGTAAAATAACCCATAATGACCAAAAACCTGAACGGAATGTATGAGCATGGAACATACAATGATAAAGCATATACATGCCTATTCATCATTGCCTTAAAGTGACAGTCCACCGATTATCAAGGACAGCGACTATCAGTTTAGGTGCCGCCATCACGACGCATAATTACTGACCTTATCCCAAGCGATCCACTGATAAATCGCTTTGTCCAGCGTGGCATCTCCGGTTGCACGGCAGTGCTGGTTGGCGTTCAGATCCTCACCATAGTCCTCCATTGCGCGGCTAACCCGGACACGTTATGTTACTTAAGCGGTATTTATCTGCTTCGGAGACTGGAATGAACCAACGCACGCACTAGATAAAAAGCAGCGACATCTGGCATATAGATAGCCACTTTATACAATACTATACCGACAGCTAACACACTTTAAAGAGAGAACTGTACAATAAATCATGAGCCATTTGTGCATTCGCAGAGAAAAAGCGGCACTGATCGCCTGTATACGCTGCACCGCAGGCAGGTACGGTTACTATCACTGATAAACAATTTCAGGGCTCAACTTCAGTGACAGCTCTGCAGCACTCCAGCTTTCAGGAAACCACCAAATGTTTCCGCACGCCGAGCGGCGGAGCACCCCAGATACCCACGACTGACCCGTTTATCATTCGCTGATTTAACGGAGAAGTACCAGGAGATATGATCAGCTTTCGGGAAGATCTTTCTTTGCCCTAACCCTCTCCCTTTCCATGTTACCCACATGCATTCAAATACAATGCGCCGCGCCTGCTTCGGAACCGAATTCGGCGAAGTAAATGCCGCCGAACTGCCTTTCGGGAGTCGTAGTTCCTACGCAAATTGGAAGCGCTAGACTGTGGGTCAGCGCGTCGTACTGCACACTTGCAGGGTTGTGGGTTCAAGAGCACTGATACACTCCCATATATCGCCCATACTGCGCGGTAGACTTCAAATTACTAAAAAAGCACAATAATGTAAACCTTGTTTATTTACATGGACTAATTCAATGTGAGCACTACTTTGCAGCAATTTGACAGTTAAATAAAATTTGATGTCGGTGACTTAGGAGTGAAAGCCGCACTTCACCGACTAAAATGAAACAATATTATGGCATTTTATAATTCAGGTGTGTGAGTAAGGTCATATAAATACATACACCACTCCTGCATGACATTTTAGAATCATGCAGGTCAATATGTAATTAGCACCAAAAGCTACAACAAATTATCAACAGCAAAGTTTATATCTGCATGGTTTTTTTAAAACGAATATGCCATTTTCTGTATTTTCATTAAATAAAATGGTAAATGGACTGCATTTATATATCGCTTTTTCTCAAAGCGCTTTACAATATATGCCTCACACACCCATCCACACACCGGTGGCAGAGGCTGCGATGCAAGGTGCCAACCTGCTCACCGGGACCAATTAGGGGTTCAGCGTCTTGCTCAAGGACACTTTGATGGGGTCAGGCGGAATCAGGGCTCGAACCTGCAACCCTCCGGTTGCCGAACGCTAGCACTACCTCCTGCACCACCATCTACAGAAAATTGAGGACTGACGTGATGGCACCATACACAAACACATAGGTTGCAGTCTGTCACAGCAGTTGCACAGCAGTTATATATTCAATATAATACTGATTTATTTTGTTAAAAAATAATTAGCTTTGAATAATAACATTTTCTAAATAAATGATTTCTCAATAAGAATGTAGGATTATTGTTCATAACAAAAAACAATCCCAGTAACTTGCATAGCATTTCACATTCCCCGCTATACTGACAAGGCGGCTGAGTTTATTTTGGGACATTGATTCACATAAAACAATAAGGAATATGTGATATTTTAGAAAAACCAGACAAAAAGAGTTTTCCAGAAATGTGTTCACGAACTAACAACGTTGGAACAAGTTCAATCCGCCACTCTACTTATCTACTAATCTTGAGCAATTTTAAATTTTGTTGTTTTCCAAATCTTCCAGCGACAGGTTACAGTGAAAATGCTCAGAAAAGGCCTCTAGCAGAGGTGACACTGCTTCTGGAACACTGACTTCTCTCCTCAGTTCTTGGCTCAAAGAGGTGACTCCTTTACCCACAATCCCACAAGGCACAATATTTTCAAACCATCGCATGTCTGTGTTGCAGTTCAGAGCCAAGCCGTGTGATGTGATGTAGCGCCCACAATGGATACCTGTAAAGATGCAATACACAAAAAAAAATCAGTAAATATTGCTGTGGTTATTTCTGATTAATGTGCAATTATGAACAAGTTACTTACCAATAGCACAAATCTTATTCTCACTAACCCACACGCCTGTGTCTGGAGAAGTGGCAGCTTCGATTCCAAATTTGCCACACAAACTGATCACAGTCCTCTCAAGCTGGCAAACATACCAGCGAACGCTCTTCTTAAAAAAATTAAGATTAAGGATGGGATAGCACACCAATTGGCCAGGCCCATGAAAAGTTATGAGCCCACCACGGTTAGTACGAAAAAACTCGGCACCAAGACTCCTTAATCTCTCTTCCTCCTCCGCAGAATACAGCGCTCGTCGAATTCCAACAGTGTATACAGGCTGGTGCTCACAGAGCAACAAAGTGTTTAAAGATTTTGATGAAGTATCCAGATGTTTTTTAATATGTTGTTGTTGAACCCTTAAGGCACTTGCATAGGGAATGAGTCCAAGATTTACCACTCTGACAACAGTTTTCTGTATTTTCATTTTGTCATAAGCACATTCTGTATGACTACACAAAGTAAAAAAAAATGTAGATAAGGACCAGAATCATCTACATAACACATCACATGACAGCAGAGCTGTTGTTGTTAAAAACAAACAAAAAAGTAAATAACATTTTTCTTATGACCTTGGTGAGCTACTCTATGTCTGGAGAAATCCACTTGGATTTGGATGTCCAAGAAAACACCAGCCGCCTTCCTTGACTGTGGATGCCGCGTCTTGGCCTCGCGTCATATGCGTTTTCGTCAACATTCAGCCAATATCCATTTGATACTGCTATCCAGTGATACAAAATAATCAGAGCAAACAATGCAATGCCGACTGTGTTTACGAAGAAGGTCAAACCCTCGGACTCATGCATTAGAATTATCTGTAAGATATGAAAAACAAAAAAACAGGGCATGAAAAACTGAAACGGGACAACAGTCAAAGTTCATAAAAAAATAAAATATAGAGTATAACAGTGAGGTAGCAGCTGTAACAGAACATTTAATACCACAGAGTAAACAAATCAGAAACTACACGTTTTTAAGCTGCTGTCACGCACTGATATTACTGTATTTCGCATTGCAATACGTCAAATATAGAGACCGCGTATGTATACATATATGTATATGTGTGAACACTACCTAGCTTGTTGATATTTGTTACCCTCGAAGGGTCTTCATAAATGTCAACATGTGAACGCGACGGACTTCTTGTTCGTATATCCTGGATTCCAAAACCAACCTTGCCTTCGTCTAGCGCCACCTGCTGTTTTGGAGGGAATATCAGAAAACCGTTTTCGTAACAAACTTTATAAAGAACATTTTCAGAATATATACTTATATATTTCATTTATAAATCGCAAAGTCCAAGATCACATAAAATTTATGATAAATTGCTGATTGTAATAAATAACTGATAACACACACATGCAGTGTGGCACAACCTGATAAACCACCTCGAAACGTTAAATGTATAGTACAATGTATTTATATTATAGGACAACAATCTATAAGTTTTCAGAATAGCTGTGGATACATGTCATAAGTCTGCTGTACACATTCACAACGTCCATCCATCAACTAACATCTTAGTCGTGTGGCAACCAAAGAACACTTCCCTAATTAATGTGTTTCAAAACTCCATTTAAGTACTTTATAATTGTTATGTTTTTTTGGAATTTTAATTTATTGAATGGCACAAGAAAGAAGTTGAGCCATATGCTAACCAACTCCAAAATGCTGCGAGTTTTTTGGTACCTTAAAGTTTCCGTAGTTATATTGTTTCCAAGGAAACGACCCTTTGAACTCGGAGATAGACGTAGAGGAAGGACTTCTTTCCCGCGTTTAAAAAAAAGTCTTGTGAATTTATATTTCACAAATGCCTCTCAGATATTTATGGTAAAAATTTTAATGAAGGATTGAGTACAATTTGCGATATGGACGATCTTTATTTAGAGAACATCGACGAATTTGTCAATGATCATAATAAAATTGTAAGTGACATTTTTAAGAGTTTTGACCTAATCCATTGACTTGCGTATTGTTTTTAATTACAATGTGTATAGTTACAATGCTTTTGTTCGCCAAAGCGATTTTTTTCATACATTACGTTCTGTGCTTATGCTAATTAATAATATAGATGTACATGGTGTATAACGAATATTTGGGGAATATTCAGCTAATTCTAATAGTAGTTACTATGGGTGTTACTTGATCACTGCACTAGTGATGATCTGACTAGCACCTTTTTACTGCCTAATTTGATTTATATCACCAAAAAACATGCTTAATTTTATCGCTGAATTATTCTAATGGTAAATTGCTGGCTGTGGTTTTTTAGGTGTTTTTTTTAACCTCACCCTTTGAGCCACGTTTTAAGTTAGTGGCTGTACGAAATTGTTAACCGCTTGTAATTTTCATATGCGTACAGGTTACTTATAAATGGCTGAGTCTTACACTTGGAGTCCATGTCAATCAGGCCAAACAGTAAGTAAGACCCATTTGGATATGTGAATTCCTTTGAGATGCAATAAATTAAAATAAACTCTGATCAATGAGTAACTCCATCCAAATAAAATGCAAGGTGTCTCATATTTTCTTAAGAAGTTTCCTTAATTAAGCGGGTTTTGTTTTATGTAACATGTAACATTTATTTTAAAATATTCCCTTAGGTTTTAAGTGGAGTATTTAGCATCGTTGACATTGCGATTGAAACGTTTCCTCCACATTTCACCCCACGTGACAGATTTATTTCATGAATTGTATTTGTTCCAGGATGCTATTCCATTATTTAGACCAGAAGCGGAAGGAAAGTTCTGGGTCTCAACTTCATGCTACTTACCTTGTGTCTGGAAAAGTTGTAGCGAATGGCAACACGGTAAGAAACACATTATGCAGAAAGATGGCTTTAACTTTAGCTGCACTGTCCCTTCTGTTTTCTTTAGTATTTAAGGCATATTTTAATTGTCCATGGAAGAAAGTCGTCCATTCATCCATGAGGCTGAAACCAATTCTAGGAAGCACTGGAACTCCCTCTAGATCAGTACTTCTCAAGCCAGTCCTCGGGGAATCCCAGACGGTCCAAGTTTTTGCTCCCTCCCTACTCTCTCAACTTTTGAGAGCAAAAACATGAACCGTCTAGGGGTCCCTGAGGACTGGTTTGAGAAAGACCGTTCTAGATCAGGGTGGTGAACCTGATCCATGGAGAGCCGCTGTGGGTGCAGATTTTTGGGATGACCTCTTAATCAGCCAGTGATAAAGCAGTGGTATCCAGGCATCCGGTGTTATTGCTTGACTGAGAGGTCATCCCAAAAACCCGCACCCACATTGGTCCTCCACGGATCAGGTTCCTTACCCCTGCTCTTGATACTTTCTGTCGATATGGGCAGTTTTAGAGGTACCAGTTCAGGTTAAATCCCCACTGCCATACACTCAGATGCAGGAAATTATGATGAGTTTTTTTATATTGTAAAAAAAAAAGACAAAAGGCAGGCTACAAATAAGTAAAAAAGGAAAATAAAAAATGAAATGGAATAAAAATAAACATGGCAATTACAATTTTTCATTTTATTTCTATTAAAATATTAATTTAATGGTGTATTTGGTTCAATAACTTTTTAAATTTTTACTATCAAAAAGAATGAACATATAAGTTAACTTCTTTTTGGCCAAACCATAATATTAATGTTTAAGTAGCAGTATTGAATAACGAGAACTGTATTTTGCATGCCAAATGTATGGTAGAGACACTGAAGTACAGCCTGAGACTTAAGCTGAGTTTTCCTGTTATGTCCCCCTCATGTCATTCTTTTTTAGAGTCACAAGGTGGCAGTAGTGCGCGAAGATCAGCTTGAAGGTTAGTCTGGTTCCCCCCCCACCCCCCCTTTTTGCTTTAAATTATTCTTAATCACTACCAACTGAAACAACAAAAATAAAAAAAGACTGTGTGAATGGATTAATGAACCTGGGAGATTGTATAAACCTCTGCCTGCAATTAGTCAGATATAAAGTAGCTTAAGATCATAATCTGTAATTATTGCAGACATACGTACTTCCAAAACTTTGTTTTTTTTTTTTATCCAGTGCTGCATCTGTTTGAAGTTTCAGAGATATTCTTCAGAATTATAGTGGCACATTAATTATATAATCATTTCAGTTTAACTGGAAATATCTGCAGCAGCGGGGAAGCGATCAGGACCATGCGTGGGTCGCAGTGACGTAAACGTATAATCTGAGGCTCTGAAATCTTTTTCAGATGTGAAGTCGAAGATGGACATAACCGTCAGTATCCATGTGTACAGCATTCAGAAGGCTGTGCTGAAAGACAGTGGGCCACTTTACAGCACTGATTATGACGCGGTGAAAGAGAACCTAAAGAACTGCTGCAAGTACGTCCTGATGGCGTGTCGTAAACTCACTGCGCCCCAGCGATGAGAGTAATTCATCTTTCAGCATCCAGATCTTTATCTTCCAGCTTCAGATACTGAGCCCTGCTGTTCTGTAGGTTTTACTTTTTAGTTTCCCAGTTAGCGATGGGGACATTATCATAATTTATATCATATCATTATTATCATAATAATATTTTATTAATGAAGTTACACCAAACCTGGCTTCCCCAGTGATTCTTAAGTATGCAGTTTGCCAGCCGTCATCGCCAGTCCTGGGCGGGCAGTGATCCCGGCATGGTGCGATGCCAGACGTGAGGCTTATCGGTCTACCCCTCCCACGGCAGGTACAGCGCCATCCGATGCACTGGTGCGGCCCCCCTCCCCTCGGACGTGCCGCGGCAGAGTCAGGAAATGGCACCTGTAGCACCCCTGGAAATGGAGGCTAAGAAATCGGCGGTAAACGGTGGTACTGCTACAGCCAATAAAAAAGCTGCGAAGCAGCAGAAGGGGATTATGGGAATGTTTAGCAAGAGCACTTCCAAGACACCGGAATCAAGTAAGGAAGTTAAAATGGAGGAGAACGAGGACACTGCTACAGTAAGTTTAAGGACTACATTCCAGGTAGTACTAATAATAATCACCCTGGAAATACTTTTAAATTCAAGTATAAATACTAATATAACACTTTCATAAGTAAGACATGTGACCTGCCATGGCACTGTGTGTTTTTAATGCTCAGTTGAAGCTGCAAGTATTGCGATATCCTTTGGATACAAATGGAATCAAATCATCAGCAATGAAATCAGCGTGTCTCTGCTGCCCTGAAGCTTATTTGATACGTTTGCTTTTTCCGTTTGTGGCAGGAAACGGCGAAAAGTAAACCCGCCCTCAAGGCGCATAACTTTTTTGGGAAACTGACAACTAGTAAGTGTCCACCTGTTACAGCATGAGATCACTTTTTAGTTTTCAAAACAGTAACCGGAGCAGTAATCGCTTGTCCGGTAGGGGGTCTTGTGGGGTCTTCAGCATATGCCCGGCAGCATAGGGTACACAGCTGGCGCCCCCTATGGGTGGCATGACAGTCCATCACAGGGCACACACATTGCAGCCAATTTAGCGACTCCAGTATGATTAACTGCATATTTTTGGACGGCAGGCAGAAATCTGAGTACACAGGAGAGTCCCACACAGCACACAGAGAACATGCAGACTGCAGACGCGCAGAGCAGGGGTGCGATTTAGGGTAGCATTTAAACCCCAAATCCTGAATGTGTGAGGCAGTGCGCTGTCCTGTACATTGGTCCCTTTCTGCAATATTAGTAGTAAAACATGCATATTATATTTTGTCGCAAAGGTAAAGCAGGAACCTCCAGTGAAAAATCTAGGAACGCTATAAAAGAGGAGGCTGTGGGGTCTCAGACGTCCCATCTAGCAGTGGAGGAACCTTCCAAGTCTCCCCTTACGGCTGAGGTCAAGGAGGAGGAAGCGAAGAGCTCAAACGCAGCAGGGAAAAAACATAATGAGGGGAAGAGGTTTGTGAAAATTCATCCATCTTACGCAGATGCCACTGTCCTAGTTCAGTGTGGTGGTAGTTTTAAAAAAACATCTATTACATCTGTAGGAAAAAATCATTGTGGGTCATTCCTTTTTTTATTTTTAAAGCAATAAGATGAAGCGTCTTGAACAGTGTGACAGCGACGACGAAAAATTTGAGAGTCGAAAGAAAAAACGACGGAGGATCAAGAAACCACAGCTGAGCAGCAGCGACGATGAAGGTGAAATGGAGCCTGAAGTGTGATCGGACTTTTCATTCCGGGAACTTGCGGACATAAACAGGATCTCATTCACGGATGGGATGTTTCAAAGAACAAAATGAGTAATTTTATCTAGGCATATAAATGATGAGCTTTGCCATGATTCGGTTTCAGTTTTACAATGCAGTGATTTGATATCTGGCAATCTGTGAAATGTCACTGCGATTCAGTGATATATGGTCAAAATTTTCATTACAGTGAAGCACAAACTGGTTTTACTGGAATTTATTTGAATTCAAAAATGCATAACACTTGTTCATTTTAACAGCAGAATGTTAAATTACGGGTCTCAGTGCACAGTCTTTGCACAAAAATCATTTGTATTTGTACTTTAACTACAGACTTTCTAGGTTTATATAGCTTACTCTGAAGACGTAAGAATAGGTGTACTGAACTACATCAAGTGTACAATAATGTATTGGTCTCTGCTCTCTAAAGTAAGTCTCTAGATCACTTTGTGTGAGGTTTTTTCTACATTGTCTTCTGACAGCATTTTGGCATATTGTCATGGGTTAATGATATGACTCAATATTTTGTTACTCGAATTAATAAAATCCTATCGTGGCCTTAGCCATCGATCGATTAGAATTGGCGAATTGTTGCACCGCTAATATTAACTTCATTGCGCCAGTGATTGCAGATTCTCCAGCTGCCCCTGAGGCAGAGGCACCGACACCAAGTCCTGAAGGCAAAGTCAAGGAAGAGCCCGTCTCCCAGGCCAAGGTCAGCAGCCAGCCATGCCTGTCTATTCTGCCAGCGTCGAAAGGGCTTCACTTCATGTTCACTATCATCAGATTTTCTTATTTCTTTCGGTTTCATTTTTAAACTTGGGCGGGGGGGGGATTATTATTTGTGCAGGTGAATTCGGAAGTGAAGAGAAGGAAACGGAGGAGAGTCATGAAGTCTCATACCTTTGTAGATGAAGACGGGTGTATGGGTAAGTGTGTTCTAGAAAGCCACAATCATCTTAACTCTAATTGATTATTTGCCCAGAGAGTATTCATAAACTCACAATTGATTCCCGAAGTCCTAGAGTTTTATTAGAACCTACAGGTCATACAGACGACAACAATAATTCAACTTGGTATAACTGCAAATTTTTTGTGCAGTAATGGTTCCTTGAAGATGTTTAATTTAAAATGCTTGTGCTTGGAAAGGTCTGATTCAAGGCTGCGAAGGTAGATAATTATGCTGTGCAGTTGTACTTCCTACTGTCCCCCTACTCTGACACGATCAGATTGATTCTTCTGTGAATTCTTTGGCTAAATTTCACATGTCCGTTTGGTAGGAGCCGCATTTGGGGAGACATGATGCATAGGGGCATGAGTCTCCGTGGATTTTCAAACTTTGTGAGTTTAGCTGCTTTGCGACGAAGGAGTTGTCACTTACTAGACACGCTAGAGAGGGCTTTCGGGTGAACTGCCCGGCAGACAGGAAGCACTGGAGTTTCCGTACAGTCGTCGGCTTAATCCCAACCTGGCTCTGGCAATGCCGACGTCCGATATGAAAGGGCTGTTGTTTCTGGAATAAGGATCGGTGTTCATTCTCTGTTTGTTTTTCTTTGGGTGATTGTGTCACATTGGGGCCATTTGCAGCTTTTCCTGGCCTTCTGTGATCATATCCTGATATAAAATTTGACCTCCATAAAAAGCATCACCCTTGAATTTCACATGTTGGATATTTATGTCTGAATGTCTGTAATGCCGATGTGGCGACGTGCCTCCTGTCCCATGGTTAGTTGAAAGAGCCTCTTTTAAAGATGTAATGGCCGAAAACCTGGAGTCACTGATTGTCCAATGGATCATTCAGGACTGTCTGTGAACCTTCTCGGCTTATAGGCTGTGCATAACCTATAGCAAGGAGTAGCTTTTATGTTCTGCCAGGCAGGAATTACATGTACTTGGATGACCAATAGCAGGTAGAATAATAAGAAGGGAACTGAAACCTTGCTTTATTGAGGATATTAAATCAGTTATGGTTCCTTTGATCGCTCTGTGTGGAACCCAAGGTGGAACACTAATATAATAGGATCTGAACTCTGATGGTTTCTATCTGTAGTGTTTGCAAATCAATGGTATTTATTATTCAAGTTGGTAGAGCACAGCGTTTTTGAAGTGTTTTCCAAATATTGATTGGCAGTATTGCCACAATCAAGATGATGTCTCACGCCAAGGTCAGGTTTTCCAGGCCCTCCAGTGTGCTTCTGCCAAACACTCTGAAGATTTGGCACGTACCAATAATGCCCTGCATATAGTTGCTTGTCACGTTCTTTTACTTTTGCCCACTGGCATTTTCCTCTCAAGCAAGAATCTTTATTTTCTTTCATTTTGATCTTTCCTGCTACCGCTACTAAAACGTACTCCTTCAATTTTCAATTTTAAAAACATCGTGTTCATAAGAAACACACCGAGAAGGTACATTAAAAATACTTTGTGGTATTTTTAGACGGCTTGTCATTAAAATTTAGTTTTTCTGGAAGGTAAGCATTTATCTAGGTTTTAAAACTTGTATATTAAAGTAAAAAGTCATACAGGTTTTTACATGTATTAACATGTTTAATAAAAGATTAAAATGCATTAATATATAACTGTTACTAGGCTGTGCGGTTTCAAGGAAGTAATCGGCACCCATGTGACCAATAAGAAAATGGCATTTACCAGTGCTGTGGTACAAAATGAAGCAAATTGTTAACTTGTTCAAAGATACAGCCACAGCCCCTCAATTTTAAAATATGAGTCCCTGTACATCAGGTCCGCCGCTCGACACTGAAGTCTTCAGCGGGTGATTTTGACAAACGTGGCACTTGTCACACACAAGGAGGTACAGGCAGGGGTGCCCCTAGAGATTTAGGACCCCATCCCAGACCAATCCAATTATGTTCCACATTTTTTAGGGCCGCTGTCACTCGGGGGTCCTTGGAATTGTCCTAACTTTCCCCTCCTTTACGGTGCCCCTGGGTACAGTGCTGATGATGCAGACTCGTGCAGTGTTTTGGCCCGTTTGGCTGCAGAGGCTCAGTTTTGATGAACTCCATGTGCTGCAGTGTTTAGGGATCGCTCCAGAATGAGCTCTACTCAACAGAAGAAAGTCGGAACACATCAGATCTGATAAGAACCTTGCTTGGACTGCAAGGCCGTTTTTAAAGCCTGAGATTATTTAACAATTTGCGTCTAAAAAGTGGCAGTTGTCATTTCAGCCATTCTCCTTTCTCGGAACTTGCCGTGTTGCTCGTTTTCTCTTTACGTTATTCATCTTGAGCCAGTTTTATTTTAATTTATTAGTGGCTGTAGCAATGATTTGCTGCTATGATTTCAGCAAGATTTGCAAGCATTAAGTTTATACTGCAGTATTTTAAAAGGGGCCGTAACCCATTCGGCTTTAATCAACAGCTAGCTAAATAACGAAACCAGATGAGAAAATCAGTCGACATTTATTTACTTTAAATGATCTCTGTCAGAAACTGGAAATGACTAATTTCCTTTTACATTGAAAATCTTTACAGTTTCCCTTTTGTGTTTCTTATCTCATCCTTTTTTTACTTTTTAAGATTTATGAGTAACAAAGTTTTATTTCTGAATCTCCAATTGAGTCCTGAGGTGGAGGCATCTCACATTTCTCTTAATAACATTGGAGTAAATGTCACAATTTAAAAAAAAAAAAAAAAAAAAAAAACCCTTAAAATTGAGAATTAATGTTTGTGTTAGTGAAAATCTCATTGAAATGCTATTTTGAAAATAAAACACAGTCCAAATGAAACTCTGCACTGTCTTGCAGTGACTGAGAAAGGATTTCAGAGTGAATCATACTCTGAAAGTGACGACGACTTTAAGGTAAGCAAGCAGCCCCTGAGGGAGCCGGCTGCCCCAAAACCAACCTTCAAGAGGAACGAGGAGGAGACCAAGAGTCAGAAACGAGCCACAGCAGCCGCTGGCAAAGCCGCCAAGCAGGCTTCTATAATGGGATTCTTCGTGAAGAAATAGGACTGTCTACCATTGCTGTGTAAAAATGTGAATTTTTGTCAGTGTCACATGGGGGGAGAACAGGCCAGGACTTTGGAGAGGTGCAGTTTCCTCAGCAGAAACCAGTTATATGTTCAGACTCGGAAATATCTAACGGAATATTCTGGTACATAAGTTTGTGTGCTGTGTGTCACTGTGAAGGCAGTCATTTCTTACTTTGTCAGTCGTTACTTTTTGGCTGCCATAAGTTGGATTTTAATGTTTACGAAGAGCTGCTGTTTCAGCCACCTGATAATAGTAAAAAAAAAAAATAAATAAGTTTTCCAGTGGATCATTGAGTAAATGTCTTATTTAATGCTCAAACATAAATGGTAGTCCTGTTTTGGGTGAAAGGTTTAAATAAAACAAAATGGGGGGTGAGGATTAATTATCAAAAAGGCATGGTCAGTGGGAATGCACAACACATGGATAAAAATTAGTATTTTGAGTGAATTAATTAAAATTATGCCTAAAATGTATATCTACACAATACTCAATACGTAGTAGCAATGGGTAATTTAGATTGATATTTAGCACTGACAGACTAGTAGTTCCATTTCCGGGGTGACCAGTAAGCAGTGCCATAGGGGAGCACTGGGCGGGGTTTATGGAAGCTACAGCTCTTGGGAAGATGTCCTATTTCAGTCTTTGTGTATGTACTTTAATTGCCTTGTACCAGTTGCCAAATGGCAGGAGAACAAAGTGTCTTTAGAGTCTTTAATTACACTGATTATTAAATGTTTTGAAATGTCAGCACTGTTGTTTCACTTCAGCAAATTAATATTGCATCCAAATGGTGGTTTATACAAGAAAATGTGATTTGGCTTCTCCAAGATGTTTTTACATATAATCAATTACCAAATAAAGCATTTTAGTTGTTTACTCCAAGGCATTCTTAAAAATTACTTGGAAGAATAAAACATTTGTGTTCTTTGGCTGAGTAACAATGAGGCAGGAAGTATGTTTCTGCTAAGAGGTGTTTATTTGATGATGGTTTGTTTTATTCGTTTTCATGAGTTGTCACATTTTTTTGATTTCATGATTTCATTGTCTGGCTCTCTACGCATATCAACAAAACGTTCACCTCTTGGCACAAATGTGATTTGTTTCACAGCCACATTATTAGTTGTCTAATCTGGCTCCATAAGGTTGAAATGCTGAAGTTGGCCCCCACCTCTTCATGCTTAATACCACCTTACTAAGAATCTCCTGCGGGCATAAGATGGCGAGGCCTTACGTCACATTGCTCTGTTCCCAGCTTCCTGCCTGAGAGCACCTAAAATGGAAGACTGGGATACTTGCCTCGAGTCTGTCGCAGTTGTTGGCACCGTCATGGCCGCATGGGTCATACCAGGTTCCTGCTAAGGTGTTTTGTGTCTTGCTTGAGCTGGTCAGATATTTCACAATTGCTGCTAATTTCACATGGCAGGCTTTAAGGGAGGCGTGACATCGAACGTCAAATGTTTGTTTGTTAGATTCTGAGTTGGAGAAATTGACATACTGCGTCCCAGTTTTGGTGTTTGCTGTCCTACGTCTCTCTGTAATCACATATCCAGCTGCGTGTCACTCCATGTACAGGACGCTGGTCCATCACATGCACTGGGGGATTCAGAGACCCTAATCCACCTTCCTTTGCATGTTTTCAGACCGTGTAAGGAAGTTAGCATGAGAACAGGCAAACCCCCACACAGTCGGGGAGTAGCAAAGAAATCCCAGCGATGTGACCATGCTTTCTGAAATAGCTGATGACGTTTGATCTGTTTCTGATGGAAAGTCTCAGATAGTGCGAATGGAAGAAATGACAGCTTTGTGTTTGGCTGGACAGAGAAGAAAATGAGGTATTCACAGAAATCAAGGTACAATGTATGTATGCTTTTTATTATTGTGAATATTTTGTTCATTTTATGTTATTTCATTATGGTTCACTATTTTTATGCACTGATGTCAGCTGATGCCTAATATGTCATCAACAATCCTATGGAAAAGAGTCAGCGCTTTAAAAGTTTGTATGAATGATTCGGGTACAAAACCCTCATTTACAATGAACAGGAAAATGATCCATAATTAAACACTGCATTCCAGGACTGATGAGGTTCTGTTGGCCAGTAACAGCACTGGGATTTTCTGGATCTGACTAAATTCCCAGCAGGTCATAAAGACAGGTACATTCATCTGTTTGCTCTTCACTACTAATATGGTGCCAAAGAAGAGTAACGAAGATAATTTTTGATGAATCTCAGATTCAGCTAAGACTTACCATGCATTCCTTTAAATGCAACAGAATATTTGTTTTCATGCTGTGTTTTGTCTGAAGTATGTTTTGTAACTGACATTCTTACTGGAGACATAATCTCTTTATAATGATGTTGGCAGGAATACTGTTGCTGTTTTATTCAGCCTGAGTCCAGAAGCGTGGTTATCAGGCAAAATCCATTTGCTTGTATTAGATAAATAATATTTCATCTAAGACAAGACATAACTGGAAACGGTCCCAAAGAAAGGGCCTAGTTTGAAAAGCAAATTCAGTATATCGACGTAATTATACTGACAAATGTTTCGAATCAGGGAAGTGGGCAAATCAGAAACTGAGAACTAAACTGTCTGCTGTTGTACTTCTAGAATGAGACACTACTTATGAATGGCCGAAGGGTGTGCCTGGTAAGAGCACAGAGAATCACATTCTCTAGAAGAATGGTGCCATTTTGGCATAGAAAACACTCTAAGCTAGGGGTTCCCAATCCCTAACGATTCCTGCAGAATGCTTGGGGTTTTTGGGAGAGTTGGTTAATTTCCAAAAATGAACCATATATTTTCAATTTTTAAGGTCCCCTCAGATTTGCACATTCCCATCTGAAAAAAATTGAAAGCGGTTAAATCGCCAGTCGATCTGCCAGCAATGTCCATGAAATTTTGGAATGACTTGAACTGGTCCTTCAACATCACAAGTTTGGGAAGCCCTACTCTGAACTGTCAGGAAATTTTAATTTAAACAGAGTCTAGCGCTTATTAATGACTTTGGCTCGATGATGTTTACATTAATCTGGCACGTTTTTATCCAAAGCGACATACAGTTGAGAGAGCTGGATCGGCTGGTCCCTGGAACAATTTGGGTGAAGAGCCTTGCTGAAGGGCCCCACAGTGACATCAAAGGATTTGAACCAGCATCTTCCCGATCCCAGGCACAGCCTCCAAACCCAAACATAAACAGTGCTCTCCATGTGATACTACAAGGACATTGTACCTGTTTGGCTAAATGGTTCTTGGACCCTACAGGCTTAATTTCGGGTGGGCGATCCTCTTTGAATGAATGCTGAAATCAGAGCTTCTGCATTCCTTCATCACTCAGAAACTTTATGTTGCTCATATTGTTCACCTGTTGTCCAAGCTGGACAGAGTTACTCTGAGGTTAACAAATTGATGAGATATCTCAACTTCTTTCAGGGAAAACAATGTATCTGCGAGACAGTATATCCCTAGCAGAGGAGAAGACAATGGAAAAACAAATCACAGTGGTTCAAAGGAAGCTTCCATCATTATGACAGCCTCACGATCTGAGTAAATGATAAACGGGTTCAAGGTTTCTCTTCAAAAGGCAGCTGTGTGACGGATGAACCCTGGGAGGAATTGGTGAACAACCAGACTACGGGTATCCGGATCATCATATTTGTTTTGGTTTTTATTCTTCCTGTCTTGTCCTGTGAAATGGAATCATCAGGAATACAATAAAGTGAAAAAACCAACTGCATAAAGGTCTGTTCATAAGTAAAGATTCAGTGTGTGATCCACAAACACTTCTGAATGCCTTCTTGTGCAAGACAAATAGAAGCATTAGCATCTTGCTAAATAATGTGCAGTGTAATCCAGATATGTGCACATCTGTTCTGTAATTAGTTGAACATTTATCTGTAAAAAAAAATAAATAAATAAATGTTGGCACAGTCTGCAAGTCCATTTCTTTTCGGATAAGTCCTCCAGCTGTTTGTCTAATCTTACTGACAAAATTGTTCAAGTTCTGTCATATCATTTGCAGATTAATGGTGGATGGAAAATTTCACCCTTTGCCAAAGTTGTGTGATTCACTCGGACTCGGACAAGAACATTTAATTTCTCACTACAACAATACAATGTAACTTTGGGTCATTGTCCTGTTTGAATGTTAACGGTTCACACAGTGAACACAGTGTGGAAAAGACCTGTAGTTTTTAAGGGGGCAGTGTGTGGCTTCGTGGGGGGGACTGGTTTACCTAAGTGATGTCACAGTTGGGATCCCCAAGGAAGGCTCAGGTACTGTCTGATCCTGCTTTTCTCCAAACGAAAAATGTACATCGCTTTGAATCAAAGCAGCTCCTGCGTAAATCAAGTGTCAATTATGTATTTTATAACGTGCTGCCCCCTTTTATCATTCATAATGCAGTTATTTCAGGAAGATGGCACCGTGGCTTGGTGGGTTACAGGCCGGGGGGGGCTAATCTTATCCACAATGTGCTGCTGTGTATGCAGGTTTTTGGGATAACCTTTAGGTCAGCTGTTCAAACCCAGGTGTGAGGACTCTTTAGCCAATCAGTCCTCTAATTAGTCAAAATTAGAAACCCCCATACATAACAACCTTTTCTGCACTAGAGCTTCCCAACCGTTTGACATCCAGAGCCTGGTTGACATCTTACACAAATTTTGCGGACCAGACAGACGACTGAAGGGGATACTGGTGGATCGATGGGCAATTTCATAAATGTAACTTATTCTGTTATTTTCAGATGTGAACAGACTGTGCAAATGTGAGGGGTCGTAATAATTGAAAGCTTATTTTCGGAAATGAACCAACCCTATCTGCACATCCACCAAGGCCTTGGATGCCTCATTCCAGGAGCTCATTCCCACACTGCTGCTGTGTAGACATTCTCATGGTCTCCCTCAGCTCAGAGTCTTTCATGCATTTTCACAGTCCAACAGCATGCCTGTCTCCAAACTACCTGAAGCCCTTGTCGGTGAAGCAGCAGGATCCTAACGGCAGGAGCCAATGATCCTGATTCTCAGTCAAAATACAAGTGAATCACAAGGGCATCTGTGATTTGCTCACGTCTCCTTAAGCAATGTTTCATGATTCTGTGTCAGTCAGTGATCTAGGACCGGAGCCCAATTTAGTATCTAAAAGTATGTCAACATTCTGTTTGAATCTCATATGAACCTCACCATCTTCCATATCCAGTCAGGCTGAGGCTTCTATGAAGTGTGTATGCACACATACACAGGCAATATTTGTAGTCATAACTTTGTGGGGACTGTCCATTCATTTCTATGGGAAAAACACTAATCTGAATAATGTAACCAAACAAAATATAAGACTTTTGGCATTTTTAGTTTTTTGATTGCATTCACAGATCTTTGTGGGGAACTGAAAAATGATCTCCACAATGTCAAAATAACAGGTTTTTATCACATTGTAGGGACATGTGGTCCCCACAATGTAATATATACGTAACCCACACACCTGCTGTGAGTAAATCGGTAATTTATAGACCACAGTACTCCTAACCATGTTATTGTACTGCAGGAGAAAAGCCACTGAAACAGAGTAAGATCCAAGCTGGACATGCAGAGTGTCGAGGGCAGCCAGCAAACCTCAGCCCTGTAACTCTAACCACCGAAACACAGTAAGATCCAAGCTGCACACGCAGAGAGCCGGGGGCAGCCAGCAAACCTCAGCCCTGTAACTCTAACCACCGAAACACAGAGTAAGATCTAAGCTGCACACGCAGAGAGCCGGGGGCAGCCAGCAAACCTCAGCCCTGTAACTCTAACCACTGAGAGACCACACCACTCCACACATGGAAGAGTAGTTTAATTTTCAAAATGTAATTAAAGTATTACAGTTATATATTTTTAGCAGAGGAATTTTAATTACATAAAATGTCCTTTAAAGATGAAAGAATTTAAGTAAGTACTGTGAACTTTATTCTCATTTTTATGTTAATTTTCTGTTTTAAAACCATTCTCAGCTGCCAACAGTAAGAATGAAACAATTGCCTGTATTCCATATATTTTACCCTCAGTTTCTGACTTGTGTCAGTGCCTAGTAATGAAAAGCAGACATATAACTGTATGCTGATGCCACCATGTTTGACAGTAGGGATGGTGTTGAATGGCTGGCTGCATTGTGTTGAGTTTGCCACAGGCGTAATCCATCACTGTTCGTCTGTTTTTCACTCACTTGACCACGAAAAAATGCAACATGTATGCAGTATCAACTGAATGATTTCTCTTTTTCCAAACTGCTAATGGGACACAAATTCCTGCAGACCTGAAGGCTCGAAAAGCATCTTGTTGATTCACATTGGCTTTAGTTTTCTACCAGTAAGTCTTTTCATGTCACTGTGGGATCCCCAAGTTTGTTTGCTTCTTTTACTTTCATTTAGAAAAGAAGCCTTAAACTGGTGATACAATTCACTTAATGATTCCTCTCACAATGATCCATCAAGGGATACATCTTTGAAATGTTTAATCTCCCTAAGGACGCCTGAACCCATATTCTATTGGTTCTGGAACAACTTACCAGTAATTTTGACAGTCCATTGATCCTCATGTTAGATGTTGTTTATCTAAATGATATGTATAAATACTTGTTCGTTTTTTCAAATGCTTTTGACCAGTATTACTAATGTTATTATTACATGACTGCAAATTAGAAAATAAAAAGATCAGAAGACAAAAATTAGGTGATTTTTGTTTGTATTTTTTCTAGTATTATCACCTTTGCTTTGTTTCTCAAATTTACCATTTAACTGCATGGGACACCTGTAAAAACCATAATAGACAATAGAAATACTGGTTGTTTTATTCCATTCCTGAATTCTGACTCAACTTTGGTGTTTTTCTGAACATTCAGTCCTTTACTTTCTAAAAAAAAAAAAAAAAACTTTTAAAAATAGAAGTAAAAATAGACCAGTGACAATAAAAACAAGCAGAACACAGTAAAAACATTCATTTGCTGCCACACATTCCCCACCCTCTGTTGACTATATGAATCTATATACTATAAATTTCATTAAAAAAATTAAATCATCAATCAAAACATTTACAGTCTGTGTCATTTACAGTAACACACTTTCTCATGCATAAGTACATCAGTGATTTAACTCATTGCCAGTTGTTTTTCAACAGCTGAATATCTCCTACAGATCAGCCATCCCAAGCCTCTCCCTCAATGTCTGGTTCTTCCCCTTCTGTCCAGTGTACGATTTCAATTATGTCCCTCTTGCACAGCTACACAGATGTGGGATCCAGTTGTAGGCCCAGGTGGAATAAATCAATAGGCATTTAAAAATATATCTAGTAAATCCATGTTATTAAATTCAAACTGACTGAAGGCAGTTTATTTTGTGTCGGAGTCCCTAAATCCTTTAAATATGAGTTCCACAGACATCTGAGAAATATGTGTTGTCTTCCTAAAAGCAGGTCTTATCACATTACAGTTGGACTATAAAGTCTGTCTGACCCTCATAAAGTATTTGGAGATGACTAATATATGTTTTCTCTTTCAGACATAAATAAAAAAAACTCTATCATCTATCTGCATCTATATGCATCTATATGCATCTATATGCATCTATCGTGCACTAACAAAATATTTCTTTTTTTCCTTCTTAACACGAAACTCCAAGCATCAAATAAGAAAAATCTGGACATTATTGTGATTGGCATAAAAAAATGAACAAAATCTTTCTTTTTCACAGACAATGATCTGAGCGAACCAGTGAACAAATGAGCATAAAACATACACCCTAGAGTAAAGGGCAGAACAAATTAACAATATTATAGTGACATAAACCCAAAGATTTCACCACAGAATATCTAATAATATAATAAAAAACTCAGACATTGATTATTTCCTGTCTGACAGACAGAACCATTATTCCTTTAAAGTATACAGCTTGTGCAATGTACATATATATATATATATATATATGCACACACACATCACACTCACGTGTGTAAAGATTATATTTTATAGACATAAATACAGTATACAATTTTCATGAAAATTAAATTCTGCTAAATTTCCTTACTTAAATTATTTTCATATGTAGAAATTATTTCATTATAGTGTGAACATGCCATAAAGGATCAGATCAGATCAGGACAGGATTCCTTTTCAAAAGTCCCAGGTTTGTATAGAATTCTTGCATCAGAAAATTTTGCAACAAATAGCGTTAAAGGCGAAAAAGTTCAACATTAACTTCCAGTTTATTATTAAAATCCTTGTCTCACTCTGTATTATAAACTATTTTAGAGTAAATCATTGTGCATTAATTGAAAACAGATTTTTACCCATGCTCTCTGGACTGGGTGATATAATCATATTTGGCTGAAGGAATACTACTCTCTATCCAAAAGGAAAATATGCAAAACACAGTTGGGAGAAGGGACGAATAAGCAAGTTCTTTGTGAAGGTCTGCAGGATTTCTGTCCTGGAGGACCACTGGGCTTAATCTGCTATTTATGGCCCCTGATTTATTTGGGTCGAGACCAAAATCTACATGTCTGGGAAATTTTTCCAATCATGTCAAAGAGATGTTTAGATATTTGGGCCTGAGCCTTAGCATGTTGTGCACAGAGAGCTGGAGGTTTGTGCAGAATGTTAAGAGGAAGTCCTGAAACGGTCCATCAAGCATGAGCACCAAACAAAAACTGATTACTTCACTGCGGCTCTGGCTCTCATTAATCGAAAAGCCGAGAGAGTTCATCAAAGGTTCAATTGTCAATACAATAATGTAACATACTGATAAAATCTACGATTGACTGGCATCTGTTTCGGAACATACCTCACACTATGTCTCCAGGATCACCCTGAATGACTGGTTCTAGGCTTTATGGCAATCCCCAGGTTAAGAACGTCTGACGGACAACTTGTACTTACGGACGGCCTTGCCTTCACGCCTATAATATTACAAATGCAGGTTAAATACGATGGTTCATAATAACGAACACACAAACTACTCTGTGACGCTCATAAAGCTTGAGGTACAGTACAGTACCGTATGTAGTTACGTTTATTATTACTATAAAATAATTATTATTTCGTGCCATATCGTTATTGTTCCGTATTGACTTACGGAATGCATCTCCTTCATAACCAGGGGCCTGCTTGTAGAGGCAGTTGTCAACCAGTTTGCTAAAATGGAGACATCTCCACCTCGCTGAAACCAGCATTACATGAGTACTATCAGTAGATTTATATATATATATACACACACACACACACACACACACACATTGTAGCAGATGGTAGGTCAGGGTATTTCTCATGGGCCCAATGGGAACATGACTCTGCCAACCCTAGGATTTGAACCAACACCCATTGAATCAGAAGTTCACTGTTCTAACCCACTGAGTCACATGCTGCCACATGCATGTGCGACAAATAATAACGGATAGAAGGGCTGAAGGAAACATCCCCACCTTTAAATTTCCTATTGTCACTCCATTAACGGTAGACCTCAACAGTGAGGTTCATGAAAAAAAGCAGCCAGACTGTTAGTGATAAGTTGCCTTGTACTCTCTTCGCATAGTTACAATCGCCAACTGAAATGATTGGGGCCAACTTAATTAGGAAGGGGGTCAGGCATAACGAGAGGAGCCCTCAATAGATTTTGGAAGTGTTTCGGTTGAGTATAAACTCAGGGGTTACTTGGACGCCTTAATCAAGCATGAAAGCAAACACATCTATCAGAGTTGATTGACTTTAAGCATTTTGGGCGCACTTTGAATCAAACCGCTGCCTGGTTGATTTTCAGTGCTTCCTCCTGGTATCTGTGAGGCACTATGTGAAGTAAACTGAGGGCCACAAACTTCAGAACCAGACTAACTTGTTCACCTTATTTAACAGGATCAATCTACAGTCAACACTGTCAACACAAAACATGATGCATTTACAGTGTGCTTGTAATTCCACAGGAAACGTTTTAAATGCAAAAATATTTTGGAATGTTTGATTAATTTCCTTATTAAGTATTATACTTTTTCTGAAGGATTTTACCATTTAGGATTGGCAAATAGCACAGGCAGTTTTTTTTTGGAGAATTCCCTGCTTTAAAAACTTGCAGTGGAAATTTGCAGATCCATTCACACAAAGAGCTGACACTTCTACTGATTTATATCTACTGACTACCCCCAGCTGTTAAAATAGCCGGAGCCAAGACAAAGCATGCGTGTCCAAATTGGTCAAATGCAACTTAAAATAACTTCATAATCTCCATGTTTAAGTAAATTGACCCATCATGTGTAGAAGTCTGTTCCAGCAGATACTCTGTGATGGATTTTACAATTCCATATTGTTCCAAAGTATGCAAAATCAAAATACTGCCAGTAGTCCTACAGTACAGCACCTGTGAAAATTACTCACCCAATGCTGTGTGCTCCTAATTGCTTTTTAAGGAGGATATTAGAGTTCAGGCATTCTGCCTCAATACAAACATCATCTCCAAAGAACTCTCCAAATATTGACTAAAGCTGCAGAAAAGAGCACTTTTAACAATAGGTATTAATTCTTAGATAGTCTAATTTTATTTGTCAATGGCATTATACTCAAAAACACTGGTAATGATCAAGGCACTGTAAGCTTATGCACAATCATAAGACACACCCTTCTCTGTGAATACTCTGTGAAAACATCCTAGCCTTGATTAACACCACTTAGACAAATCGCCAGAAACTGTCAACTCCCACAGCCAGTGGAAATAACTCACGGCTTCATTGTGTGCCCATTAGGAGCCGCATCTAAAGGGCTTCTGTCTCAAAATATTTGGTCAGGCCTACAGTGAGAGATGAACAGCTTTGGTTGGCGCCATGTGTCAGGCCAACACAAAGGCCCATTGTGATTTTGTCGAGGGATTTTGGGGTTCAGAGAGAAGGGATATTAATTGTAACTCACACTGAACGGGCCTTGTCTTTTCAAACTCTGCATTAATCTTGAACTGATTAACATGAAAAGGGGAAATGAAAAGGGATTATCTTACACCTGGTGACCTACAGTAACCGAGACTGTTGACATGATCACAACAGAAGGAATATTGGACTCCGAGGAGGTGTTTGGTCTACTTTTCAATTGTTATCTTGGTAAAAATAAAATGATATTCTCTTCTCAGTGATAAAGTATGCCATGTTCTTGCTCAATTTGCCCTTACTACGCAATGAAAAATCCACAAATGACACATATGTAGTACATCACATGCTAAATTTCAAAAACTTAACTTTTTCAAAAACTTAATTATGACTCAAGTGCAGAACTGCATACAAACTCTTTCAGCCATCCTCAAATGTGACGTTACTCCGATTGAATAAATAGTAACTTTCCAAGGTTCCTTGTTCTTAACTGGTTCCCAGGGGCACCAAAAAGGAGGGGGGGGAGTTAGGACAATTCCAAGTGACAGGAGCCCTAAAAAATCTGGGACATAACTGGACTGGTCTAAACTGAGAGGCTCAATTAGCTTTTATGGGACCCAAAATCTCTAGCAGCACCCCTGCTGGTTACCTCCTGAATCTGTACTTAAGACCAGCAAACACTGAAAATAATAAATGGCATTTTGTGACAAATGAATCCACTAAATTCTGCCCATCGGCAGAATCTATTCTGTCTCTAACACCTGGCCTATATCATTACCAAATTATCAGTGCCATGCTGTGGGGCCCCACCAGTCAGACCAGCACGACCCTTGGGAAAACAAATTATTTCACTGGAAAATAGATCCAAACCTCGAGTGCAGCTGGTGAAAAATTTCAAGCAAAAAATGTTTTAAATCCCCCTGATGAAGCACAGCCAATGGAGGTGAAGCTGAAAACACAAAACGCAGCAATAAAAGCAAACACAATTTCTTGTCTTCTGCAGAAATCCTTCACTCAGGTATGACTTTCAATTCTGGATTTTCAGGCTGGTCCAGTTTTAGTCGCATCAGATGAGTGGGAGAACATTTGACAACTGGAAACAAGTGATACCACTGCGCTGGGGATTATATGGAATATATATCAGCGGCTACAAAACGGTCCTGTAGAAAAGCTGTGTACCCGCCACTGATCAGTGATTGGAGATGCACTCAGTTTCGTGAAGGATGTTTTAAAATATTTTAACATTTTTTTTAATTATCGTGAACTGACACAAAGACATTAGTCTGTTTTTGATAACATTCTTTGAAATTAGTTTTGGTAGTGCCCACTGGCCACATGAATATAAGAATAAAAATGTTTATAAGTCGTATAACTGTACACTCATGAATACACAGAGAGACGGTCAATAATTCACATTTGCATATAATACGTATACTAAACTATATGGATAAAGCATTAGGACACCCATAGTATTTACAGGATCTGGCCCCATAAGCCACAGCCATTGCTGACATGCAGGTGTATAATTAAGCACACAGCCATGCAATTTCCAGCATCAAACAGTGGCAGCAGATTGGGTGGTCATACAGAAGAGGTTAGTCAGCTGAGGACCGTCATTGGACACCACTGGACACCTTTCCAGCAAGTCGGATCTCCACATTTCTGTCCTGCTAGAGCTGCCCTGGTCGACGGCGACTGAAGTGACTGTGAAGTGGAAACATCTGGTAGCAAGTGCAGCTGCGAGGTGGGGGCTACACAAGCTCACAGAGAGAGACCTAATCACCCAACATCAATACCCAACCTGGATGGCAGCAAATCCCACCAGCGATCTTCCAGCATCTAATGGAAAGCCTTCCCAGAAGAGTACAGGCTATTATAGCAACTGAGGGGTAGCCGGCTTCATATTAAAACCCTTTGATTCATGTGATATGTTGGACAAGCTGGTGTCCCAATTCTTTTGTCCATATAGTGCATAAACATTAACTTAAAACAGACCACACTTTTCGTGCATGACAATTACATTGTTTCCATTTGTATGTACAATAAATAGGCTTTTTATTTCATGATACATACTGGAAATGAAATTACTCCATACAAATGTATTTACCAAAGATGACATCAAAGTTATCAAAATGTGGCCTACATCAACTTTATGAAAGTGTCCTGGCCAGGAAAGCAGTTCAGTTTGCTCTGTTGGTTTATCATAAAAAACTTGTAGCTTTCTGGAATAGCACACAGTGGTTTCTACAGCACGGTTAAAGTAATCTATTATTAAAGGACAGTTTCATCAAATCAGTTACATCACTCAATTATTCTTCCATGAAGCTGTCAGTCATCACCTTCAACCCAAACACCTTTCAGTTCTGTACCCCATTTGCCTTCTAGCTCAAAATGTTAATGTTAATGTGTTAAATTCATTTATATTTATCCATTTCCGAGCTACTAGCACAAATAATCTCCATGTCGACAGACGTGCATATAAATTCTTTTATATAACAGCTTTTGGAAATGAAAGTTTTCATAGCAAAGTTTGATCAGGTCCAGGCTCTGAGACAATGTCCTGTTGGATTAAAATGGCGAGCAAGTAACCCAAATAATAAAACTGACATCTAACGCTTGACAAAAAAAAACGGCATGCAGTCATAGCTTACTGAAAGATGCCCATAAATGAAAAAAAAAAATCACATCAAAAGGACGCCCTAGGGTGTGCAGTCTTACCGTCTACGTATCGCTGGGAAAGTCAGGAAGACGAGGAACTAAAGAGGTATTAAGGACTACATTGGCTGTCCAGTTGCTCAGGGTTCAGGAATTTGAGCAGTTCTTTGATACCCCCCTCACAGATCTGCGTTTTGGGGAATTCTTTTCTCTTCTTCTCGTTCTCTTTGAATTTTACCCAGCTCTCTGTACACATAAATCGAGAGCAGAAGGGAAAACTAACAGTTAATTATTTACACAACTGAAAATATTAGCAAACACATTTCAAATGTTGCAGAGAACAGCCTATTAATAACAAGTAAGAAGTATACAATTTACATCATTTTGACGGCTTGAAATTCTTTGTCAGCAATGAATGTTGGTGAAGAGAACACAAAAGGCGTCTCAGGCCTTACAGCTAAATTTAATTTCCTTTTGCCAGTTCCTGTGTCCAGGCTGGACTTTTTAGTGGCTCATACTGTACTAGGCACATTCAAGCCCCCTAAAATCCCATACACAGGAAATGTGTCCACTGTGTTCTTTCAAGTGGGCTGATCCTCACCTTGCAGGACAGACCAGTCTGACCTTGGATAACATGATAATTATTGAGTCTGTGCCCAAACTGACCCATTTTAAAAGAATCAGTAAAACTGTAGCCTTCTTAGATTATCATATCTATATAGTAATATATATATATAATGTTATATACATTTAATATAATGTTAAATATATATTTATATATATATAATACTTTACATTTACTCTTTGTTTAATTTATGACAATGTACTGTTTATTACTGTTTACATTCCAAGAGTATGTTACTACTTTAAAGATTGAAATTTACTGACATTTTTAATCTTCTAGATACATTTTGCATGCCTGCTTCGTGTTTTGCCTCCTATAGCTTCTACAGAGCTTGTCCAGACAGGACACCCTTAACGTCCATTAGTCCAAAAAGGTGGTATAACAGAACTTACCCTCATCTACTGTAGTCAACAGAACATAGTTCTCTGGGTGCTCAGTAAGATCCTTCTTCTGGAGATCCCATGTTTCAGCCAGGTGCAAAACACCTAGAAGAAATTGACATTTTATATGTCACTAACCAAAAATGCTATTCTTCTTAAATTACACGAAATATTTTAACAAATAATTATTAATTTCATTTATATTTAATCTTAATATTTTAATATTATAAATGCATTTTTATAAACTCTTTCACTGTTATATAATATTTCCCTAAATTATGCACGATGTTCTTATGGGTTTTAGAACTAATCTATAAACAAGAGTGAGCTCGCTGGGCAATTTCATCTCTTACTACTAAGTCTTTTCAATTTACCTTCTTCAGTTTTCCACACGTGCACTTCAATCACATTTGCTCCTTGCTTTTCGACTGCAATGACCCTGATCGTGTCCTGTGTATCAGCCTCTGAAGACGGCTCAACTTTGTAAACTAACAGGCTGTTACTGCTCTGCCCAAGGCCGCACTGTGTCCCGTTTGATTCAGCTTTCAATTCTCAGAGACGCCAACGTTGCATTAGATGAAAAGTGAGAAAAACAGAATCATATTTAATTCCACTGAAATAAGATCTTTAATATTGTCAAATCTCGGTGCATATGTTCCAAACAGAAGTAAATATGTAATGAATCAAACTGAAAATAGGCCCTATGAAATAAATATTTATGTAACCACCGAGTACCTATCAACAGCAGTACGTTACCTGGACATGTCTTGCAGCACTTGCCCTCGGCCTTCTCGGGGTGCTGGCAGGGATACTGGTTGGGGCACGTGATGCGTTTGCACTCCTGCACGCCATCCCTGCAGGTGCACACAATGCATTCCAGCACTTTCCCCAGCACTGGATGCCACACGTCCCCGTGGGAGTAAGTCCTGCCACTGTACACGCAAGCTGGGAAGAGACACCACCCAATTCACCATGTTTAACTGCATTACAAAACAGCCCAGTGAAATATGCACGGCAGGCTCTTCTGTTAATTGCTGAAATACGTTCCTCATACTTTGACTTTAGAAGTGGCATAATTATTTTGTTATGCAAATCATCCTTAACACTAGAATATTTTTGCATTTCAGCAATTTGATGAAACAGACAGACAGACAGACGGACGGACGGACGGATGGATGGATGGATGGATCGATTGATGGACAGTTAGATAGATAGATAGATAGATAGATAGATAGATAGATAGATAGTAAAATCAGTAATAAAATAAAAAGTAATTCATTTAAAAAAATTATTAAGAGGACTGTGCAAAATATGTACAACTGTGGCAAACAGAATGCAAAATAGCTGTTGTGCAAAAGACTGATATACATTCGATGTCCACTCAGCATAATGGTGCAGTTAGCAGAAGCAGAATTGGCAGTGGGTGAATAGAAGAGCTCCTGAAGGGCTCAGGTTTGTATTTGGGAGGAAATGAGACTGAAAGTACTCCTCATGATATTGAGGGAGTGGTCTTTATTGCCTTTTTGGGGGTGGTCTTTATTGTTTTTATTGGGAGTTGTCTTTATTGGGGAGGTCATTATTGTTTTTTATTGGGGGTGGTCTTTATTGTCCATTAGGCGGAGCAGTTTGGACATCACCCTTCTCTCCACAGCTACCTCAGTTCTGTCCAACTCCACTCCAGCTGGCCTTCTTACTAAACCAGTCAATCAATCAGCTTTACATCCTCCTTCTGTTTGACATTAACTCCCCAACCAACAGCAGCAAAGAGCAGGACACAGGCAACAGTGGTCTGGTAAACATGTTTAACAATCTTCTGCAGATCTAAAAGGACCTAAGACTCCATCAGGAAGATAAGTCAGCTTTGCCGTTTTCTGTAGCCTGCATATGTGTTGTCACTCCATCCTGGTCGGTCACTGATGTAGACTCCCAGGTATTTATATGAGGGGACCCTCTCCACACTATCCCTTTGGATGGTGACAGCTGCCAGTGGTTTTCTGGTTCACCTGATGTCCACCGTCTTTGTGTCTTTGTCTTCTTGACTTCAAGTTGCAGGTGATTCATCTGACGAAGCTCTCCACTAGACTCCTGTACTCTCTTTCCTTCCCATCACAGATACACCCCACAACTGCAGAATCATCTGAGACTTCCAGGAGGTGGCAAAGCCCAAACAGTGGCATATAGAGTCAACAGGTATGGTGACAGTATAGTACCTTGGGGTGCCCCTATGCTACTACTAGTTCCACATTTGAACTGGGGCCTACATGTGAGGTAGTGTGTTATCTAGGCCGTCATCCACCTGCATCCTTCTGAGCTTCTCATCCAGCAGACTTGCCCAGGAGCAGATTTGCCCTGTAGAGCAGATACAGGGCTGAGTCATCCACGTTGATGGAAGCCTGACATATAAATTATATTGGATCAAGATAGTCCTTCACATGGAGGCTAAGGTGATTCAGGATGATCCTATTGAAGGTCCCCATGATGTGAAATGATAGTGCTACTGGTCTGAAGTTATTGAAGGGATTGCCACCACTTTTCGGGGGCGCTGGGCCAATGGAGGATGTTTTCCAGAGGGGAGGGATCTTTGGCAGGGGAGGGGCCCGTTTTAGCAAAAGATGGAATGGGTGCAGAAGAACATCTCCCAGTTAAAGAGTACATGCTCTCAGCTAGAGGTGGACAACCTTTTGTTGCGTACAAAGAGTCACAGTCACAGGGTACTCAACTAGTTGGTTGAAACAGAATCCTGGTCTGGATTTTTACTTTCTAGACCTGAACCTCCACCTTTGCCCTCAGCACCCTGCCCGTATGAAGCCGTCCTAACTCTTGTTTCAGCAGGTCAGCAGATATAAAAATTCTTAAATATGCAGATGGTACCACCATCACTCGCATCATCTCTGACAACAGTGAAGTACAATATCCTCTATCAGTGGACAGAGCAGTCACCTGGTGCACGTCCATTGACCTTTGAGTTCAATGTGGACTTCGGGCATTCACAAAATAGCACAGCTCCATAGTCAGTAAATATTAATAAGAGAACCTTTCAAATTTTTGGCTAATTCCTCCTGAAGTTCTCTAAAATATCAGATCACCTCATCATGAAGGCAAACCAGAGACTGTGTCTGTTCAGGCAAGGTTTGGAGTCAGTCACTGTCTCCTTGTGCAATTCTACACCTCCATCACAGAGAGCATCCTGACACGGTCCATCACAGTCTGGGCTGGTGGAATGGATTCAGTCACAGAGAAAAAATGGCAGCACACTGTCAAAAATGTCTCAAAGATCTCTGGTACTGACCTTCTATCCACTGAACACCTCTACATTCAAAACACCACTAGATGTGCACACTGAATTACGGAGGACCCCTCACCTGATCTGTTTTCTGCCGCTTCCCTCAGGTAGACAACTCTGATCGCATACAACAAATGCTAGCAGACTTCTCAACAGTGCCTCCTGCCTATAATCATATACAACAATGCAGTTTGCACAATTTAATGTTCACATTTACATCAGCACAGACCCCTGACAATGTTTGCAGATAAATGCATGTTGCGCATGATATGTTCCATATTGCATATATAAATGTACGTTGTGTGCTGCACATTAATTAATCTGTGTCATGCCCCTTTCTGAATTGCACTACTTGAATATTCACAGAAGTATTGTACACATCCCACCTTAGACATACTGAATTCAGGGAGGTGGATAAGGGACACTGCGATGGGCTGGCCCCCTGCCCAGGGTTGTTCCCTGCCTCGTGCCCATTGCTTCCCGGATAGGCTCCGGACCCCCCGCGACCCAATTGGATTAAGCGGGTTGGAAAATGGATGGATGGATGGACAGATAAGGGACAACTGGAAAGGGGATGGACAGTATTATGGTAGCAATGGATACTGCAAAATTTTCATTCGAAATTAGCCCCCCACCCCTGTTCGGCAAATTGTATCAAGTTAATACCAGAAGAGCATTGTGTTTTAAAATACCATAAAAATACCATATATCACGCTTTAATGCTCGGACTATATGATAGTATTAAAACGACAATATAGTAGATTTCCAGAACACTGGACATCATTTGCAAGTGTCAGGGAATTGGTGTCACTTTTGTGGGAGACTCACAGAACATCCAGGAGAGGTGGTATGTCTGCAACTGTATGTATTATACACCTTGCATTGACCATGGTGTCTCCATGGTGTCTCCAACAGTAGCAAACTGAGCCAACACAAATTTCCATCAGTCTTGGTCTTGCAGCAATAAAGATTCTGATTCTGATTGTACCTGGCGACTAGATGTACAAGGCAGCGGTTTGGTCTTCCCATGACGGGAAAGCGTAACAACTATAAGCTTCCTTTGTAATGCCATAAAGCAAGCTAGACCAGGGTGGTGTTCTCCCTAGTCTTGAACTTGACTAACAGGGTGAAGTTTTTGAGGATGTTAAAGGGGAACATGGCTGAAATACCCAGAGACAGCAGTGAGAGTGCTTGGATGTTGCCAGGGCGTGACGTCACGTGCCGCATCCATGCACACCGATAGTGGTACGTTAACGACAACTATGACTACCTGTGAGAACTCGGGCGGTAGGTAGTAAGGCCACCGGTTCACAGTGGGTTGCAGATTTGTTCTTGAAGCCGCACGGCTGGGGTTACACCATCTGGAGGTAATAAAGATGGCTAGCCCACCTCCTTTCACTTTTCCGCTTTGTTTACTCTGATCCGCTCGTTCGAGCTGGAAGCCGTCCAGCTGAGCAGCGGCATCCGGTGTCTCCCCCTGTAGCCGCGATTCTGTGAAGCACATTCAGCTGCGCACATGGCATTCCCGCTGGCTCCTCACCAGTGCAGACAGTTTGTACTGCTCCTTTCAAAGCGATCTTATGTTGCCCGTTATCATGGGAGCAAGGAGTGCTTTCCCTGTCTCTCAACTTGACACCTCCTCGTTTGCCATGAATCCACAAGAATAACCCTGTAAGAATCCCTTTCAGTTTGGAACTCCTGCTGATTGCCAGCACAGTGAGCTGTTCTCATGAATAAAACATTGCAATTAAAGTGTGGGAAGGTGAAAAATAAAAACAGATAGATGGATGGATGGATGGATTGATGGACAGATAGATAGATAGATAGATAGATAGATAGATAGATAGATAGATAGATAGATGGTACTTTCATAATGCCTTCATAGAACATTCATAAGCACCATGTAAGTATACCGTAGCATCCTAACATACTTAGGTATACAAGCTGTAGTTTACATTCATAAAAAAACATTCTATGATAATAACAAACATTACAATTGTATAATGATATCTTTGTTATTAACACATATTAAAGCTGTCAATGCATGTTAGGATGTTAAGGTATACTTACATGGTACTGATGAATGTTCTATGCATGCATTATAAAGGCATTATGAAAGTGCACTGAATGTTCTATGAATGCATTGTAAACTACAAGGTGCAGTTAATTAAGCATTACCAGAGAGAGAGAGAGAGAGAGAGATGATACATAGATAGATACATAGACAGACAGACAAAAGACAGACAGACAGACAGACAGATAGATAGATAGATAGATAGATAAATAGATAGATAGATAGATAGATAGATAGATAGATAGATAGATAGATAGAT
>JAODKF010000044.1:8640544-8651394 GCA_026779585.1 Mormyrus proboscirostris
CAGCAGGAGGAGAGCAGGTGAGAAAGGTGAGGAGACGCAGGACAGCAGGAGGAGAGCAGGTGAGAAAGGTGAAGGTGCGGAGACGCAGGACAGCAGGAGGAGAGCAGGTGAGAAAGGTGAAGGTGAGGAGACACAGGACAGCAGGAGGAGAGCAGGTGAGAAAGGTAAAGGTGAGGAGACGCAGGACAGCAGGAGGAGAGCAGGTGAGAAAGGTGAGGAGACGCAGGACAGCAGGAGGAGAGCAGGTGAGAAAGGTGAGGGGAGGCAGGACAGCAGGAGGAGTGCAGGTCAGAAAAAGTTTTACTATTCTGTAAAAAAGCTGTGAGGTAGCACACCAATTAAAAGCAATGTCCAAGTGGAAGCCATTAAACATAGATCATTGAAATGCAACATTAGAATATTTTGAAATTGCAAAAGCCATATGTTCTGTTAGGGAGTCAAATATGCATAAAGAGCTGGATTGTGGATTTTGGAAAGATATTGCTAAGTTTCTGTCTTAGCCATTTAGTCAAAAAGGATTTCTCAAGAGTGTCTGCACAAATCTCTGTAATACAGTTTTGTGCCAAAAATGTTTCAACTCTTTGACAGTGAGGACAGCAAACATTGCTCATCTTCCTCAATTGATTTTAGTTAAAGTTCCAAAAGCAGTGTAGCACCACAACTTTTAAAACTGTCCTCACCATTTAAAGAACATTTATACACAATAAGTGCTGTGTTACTGTGTTCTCTGACATATCCATATACTACAATTTATAAAATAGATTCAAACAATGAATGGTGCCTGAATGATAATAATACTGTAAAATATTCCTTTGATCTTGTCACAAAATTAATTTCCAAAGCACATTTTTGTCTTCTGTCCTATGATGTCAGTGAAGAAGCAGTTTTAGAACCGGAAGTCTCCCTCTTATTCTTGCCAGCTTCACACTGCTAGGCTGGGGCACTAGTTGAGAAAGGAAACTGGCCAGAATACTCCAGTGAATACCCTACTTAAACAAAAACATTATTGTTATAATATAAATTAAGTGTCACAGAACCATTTGCACAATTCTACCAGCTTTGCAAGATAGGGAAATCTGTAGTTTATGCCCACAAACAGTTATATGAGTTATAACTTATATGAAAGTGGAGGGATGGCTTTACATAGTCTCATGGTTGAGTCAAAGGAGAGGCTGGGAAGTAACAGAATTTTGCAATAACCAATCAAGCACAGTTTGACTGTTGAAGTAAAATAAAGAGCAATATTTAAATTAAGTTTTGACTTTATTAACAGCACAAAATAGCCCACATACAGAGTGTTATAGGACAGTGTTTCCCAATCCAGTCCTCGAGGGACCCCGGACCCCGGAGTCCACGTTTTTGCTTCCTCCACCTGTACCAGTTATTTAGTGTTCCTGATTGGCTGGGAGCTGGGAGGGAGCAAAATGGTGGACTGTCCGGGGTTCCTCAAGGACTGGATTGGGGAACACTGTCATAGGATGCATAGCAAGCTTACAGCTGTTAACCAGCTAACTTGGGTATAAGTACTGTACAATGCATTATGCAAACATAATCTAACTAGGACTAGGTACCTACTACAGAAATGCAATACAGGAGCATCCAGTGTTGCCCAGAAACCATATCCAAGAGATGGCTGATTATTGAATGGCATGAGCTGTTCCCAGAAAAGATGGATCTTGGTTGAAAGGGACTCTGCTAGATGCAGATGGGTAGCTATTTCTCACAATCAAGGAAATGAACATGAGAAACATTTAGAGTGAGACTCCTTACATGATGAAGGATCAGCAGGTGGCATTACCTAGCTGACTATAGGGCGAGACAGAATGTAGATCTTGAAGATAGACTCAATGGAGGTAGGCTCTATTCTCTTAACAGCCATGAATGCCAACACATAACCTTGATGCTGCAGCCAATAAATACAAACAAGGCATTACTAATGGCTACTGCATTTTGTGTCGTCAGCAGTGGCTTATCACCACAAGTTGGTGAATGTGTCAGTGAAGAGTAAACAAATAGCAGCACGAATGCACTATACACTTCAGGGATGGGAACTGGAAGGCTACTGCTGTGTGTGGAGTTTGCAGGTTCTCCCAGTATCATGTGAGTGTCTCCCCAGCTTTATGTATGTGCCCTGCATTGAACTGACATCCGATTCAGGGTGTACCCCAACTTTATGCCCAGTGCTGCTTGGAATAGGTTCCAGAGCCCCCATGACCCGGATCAGGGTGCAAGGTAAGACAAATGGATGGATAGGTTATGATTATGTGAGCCTCTTGAATATAGCAGCTCATTGGCTTTTGACTTAATTGACTGTATTATTGACCATTAATGTGGATGATTAGACTGTTCACATTGAACCAGCTTAACAAATACTGTATGTAAACTGAATACGTGCTTTGCCCTATGTTTTTTGTGTGAAAAAACATAATTATGCAATTTACTGTTATGTCCTATGGAGGACATTTGGGAAAAGACTTTCGTTTTGCAGTCCTACCATCATAAGAGTACTATAAGAGTCAAAATGAAGGTGTTTAGTTTGAGGCATAGCTACGGGATACTTTTAGGGTTGGAGCAGTTCATTCTCTTCATTTTATTTAAGAATTGATATTTTTTTAGCATCAAATTAATTTAAAACTTTTACCCTTAGGTTTCATTTTTCAGCAAATGAGACATAATGTAAATTAAAGATGAGGTTTTCATACAAATGTTAAAATATATTCATGTATCATATATTATTCTTAAGTGTATTCCTTTTAAATCGGTTCAAAATATTTCAATGTTTGTGTACTTCTGAAGATGTGATAGTACAGAATGCAAAATGTTAAAAAGGACGTTAAAATTGTTTAGAGAAAAGGCCATCCTTTTAGTCTAGCTGATGAAAGCAGTATGTGGACTGTGGTGTTATTGTGAAGAGATACATCCTTGTACAAACAGATTTGTTGGGTGTTACTGCATTGTAGTGGTGTCACACTTTTCTGAATGGAAAAAGCAAAGGCTGAATAACCATTGAGTAACGTGATAAAATCTATCTTAATGTAAGTAATTTTAAAATTTAATAATACACTTAATATATAGATGTATATGTGATTAAATTTAAAGAAGCAAGATTGTTCGCCATCATCTTATATATAAATACACAAACATTGTTTATTGTTTATTTATATATAAGATGATGGCGAACAATCTATCTTGCTTCTTTACTTATTAAAACAAGGTGCGGAAAACAAGAAATGAAGAATAGTCTGTTATCTTATTTAGCTTTAAAAGTGCAACTGAAATTGAATAAAATACAGTTTGAAAAAAATCCCAAATCAAAATAAGTAAATAAAAAAAAATCTTCAAACAAATAAACTACAGCTTGCATATGCAGCTTTTTAGCGTGGTCTTCCCTTTTAATAATCTTCGCTCAGCTCACTGTGGTGCCGGTGGACATGCGGAAGGATGATCAGTGTTTTATAATGTTTGCATGCAGTTTTTATCTTGTCTCTGCTTTTCTCGCCGTTTTCATTTGTGATTACAGGAAAGCTAAAATGCTGCCACACCGCCAATTTAAGATCGGCCGGTGCGTCCGTCCATCCATCCATTTTCTGAAACCGCATAATCGCAACTGGGGTGGTGGGGGGACCGGAGCAGGGAACAAGGGGTGCAGACGGGAACCGACCCCAGGCAGTCGCCTATACACCACAGGGCACACACACACTCACAGATTTACAGAATTTAGACTCACCAATCAACCTATCCTGCATCTCACGTTCGGTCAAAACCAAAAACTGACGTACGATGTCGAAGTGAATACGTAGTGACATCTGACGTCGAACTCACATCGTGAAATCAAATATAATATTGCACCAGTTTTTCTGTTAAAATTCTGTGAAGTACTCCTAAAGTAGCAATTCATTTCCCACATCAGCTGTTTTAAATCGTCATACATTTACATCGATTTTTACCCGATTCATGATTCATCGTTACATGCCTAATGTATACTTATTATCTTTGCACTGTCTTTGTTTTGCACTATATGTCTGTATCTGTGTGTTTTATGCACCTCACTGCTGTATGCAAAGGAATTTCTCAGGGGAATAAAGTATATCACAGGGGAACCAGCTCATGAGACCAGCCGTTTTTGCCATGATAGCTGTAGACCCATTAAACAAACAAATTATCGTATATTTATGTTACTTTAGCTACAGTAGCTATCGCGACACAAGCGTTTTTTGTTCAGGTTGCAACTGTAGTGCTCAGCATCATGGTCATCTTCTGAGAAATAATGGTGTTGAGCGCTTCAGTAAAGTCAGCAAACAGCAATCTTTCACAGCAGCACTTCATGTCTAGGTGGGATAGCGAAGTGGCGGAATGCCAGACAACCTGGAGAACATTGTGTGAGGATGGGAGTAGTCTTCAGGTACACCAATGATTAGCCTTTCATGATGACTGACGTGAGTGTGATGGATAGTGCGCTGGCAATTCCCCTGAGTTCCCGGCCAGTTATGTTGTTTGGTCCAGCAGTGTTGCTTGGCTTCACTTCTGACAGAGTTCTCCTCACATCAGCTGTGGACATGCACAGTACCTTTTCTTCTGGTAGACAGATGGTCTTTCAGACAGACATGCCATTCAGTGCATCAAACCTCAATGGTCAGGCCTCTGTTGGGCCCTTGAGCAAGTCCAGTGACCCCAACTGCTCCAGGCATGCTGGACAGATGTATGAACCTGTGCTCAGACCCCAAGCTTGTCTCTCACCTGATTGTGTGTGTGTGTGTGTGTGTGTGTGTGTGTGTGTGTGTGTGTGTGTGTGTGTGTACGCCAGTGGAAACTGAAATACTTTCAGGCATATGAGATGCAGCAATGCGGAGGTTCACCCAGTGTCCACCCCCATGCCCTTTACCTTTCAGAGGGATCATCTGTTAGAGGAGCTTACCATTTACATACACAGCAGTCACTTCAAACAGGGGTATCGAGTGAGTAAGCAAAGATCTATGCTGGAAGACGTTTTAATGTTAAATTATGTATTTAATGATAAAGATGTGGCATGGATATGGCATGGCCAGGGGCAGAGCTGGGTCCAGGGCCAGAGCTGTGTCCAGAGGCAAAGCGGGGTCAGCGGCCAAAGCTAGGACAAGTAGCAGAACTGGGTCCAGGGGCGGAGCTTGGCCCAAGGGCAGAGCTGGGTACACCCAAGGGTGGAGCTTGGCTCAAGGGCAGAGATGGGTCCTGGGGTGGAGCTTGACCCAGGGGTGGAGTTCAACCAGGGGCCAGAGCTGGGTTCAGGGACCAGAGTTGGGTCCAGGAATGGAGCTCGGCCAGGGGCCAGGGCTGGGCCCAGTGGAGGAGCTGGTTGTAGGGGAGGAGATCAGTTTAGGGCTGGGTCCAAAGGCAGAGCTTGGCCTGGGGCCAGGGGTGGAGCTAGGCCAGGGGCCAGGGCTGGGCCTAGGGGCAGAGCTGGGTCCAAAGGCAGAGCTTGGCCAGGGATCAGAGGTGGAGCTGGGCCCAGAGGCAGAGCTTGGTCAGGAGCCAGGACTGGGTCCAAGGGCAAAGCAGGGTAAGGGGCCAGAGCTGGGATCAGTAGCAGAACTGGGCCCAGGGGAGGAGCTTGGCCCAAGGGCAGAGCTGGATACAGGGGTGGGGCTCGACCCAGGGGCCAGAGCTGGGTTCAGGGGCCAGAGTTGGGTCCAGGAATGGAGCTCGGCAAGGGACCAGGGCTGGGCCCAGAGGAGGAGCTGGTTCCAGGGGAGGAGATCAGCTCAGGGCTCGGTCCAAAGGCAGAGCTTGGCCAGGGATCAGAGGTGGAGCTGGGTCCAGGGGTGGAACTAGGCCAGGGGTCACAGCTGGACCCAGAGGCAGAGCTTGGTCGGGAGCCAGGACTGGGTCTAGGGGTAGAACTGTGTCTAGAGGCAAAGCGGGGTAAGGGGCCAGAGCTGGGATCAGTAGCAGAACTGGGCCCAGGGGAGGAGCTTGGCCCAAGGGCAGAGCTGGATACAGGGGTGGCGCTCGACCCAGGGGCGGAGCTCAACCAGGGGCCAGAGCTGGGTTCAGGGGCCAGAGTTGGGTCCAGGAATGGAGCTCGGCCAGGGACCAGGGCTGGACCCAGAGGAGGAGCTGGTTCCAGGGGAGGAGATTGGCTCAGGCCTGGGTCCAAAGGCAGAGATTGGCCAGGGACCAGAGGTCGAGTGGAGTCCAGGGGTAGAACTAGGCCAGGGGCCAGGGCTGGGCCCAGAGGCAGAGCTTGGTCAGGAGCCAAGGCTGGGCCCAGAGGCAGAGATGGATCCAGAGGAAGTGCTGGACCAGGATCAAACCTGAGCCTGGCAGTAAACCTTGGCCCCACTGCCCCTTGGGTAGCACATCGCCGCTTGCTCACTGGTCCCATGCCGCTCTCAGAGAAAGCCCTAGAAAACCTCCTCTTTTCTGCCCTGGTTCCCAGCTTGGATTGCGACAATGCTACATTGGGAGGTCCTGGGGGGACAAGAAGGCAGGGAGGGCAGAGGTGAGGGGAAATCAGAATCCAGACTCCACACCTCAGACCATGCCAAGGAGCCCTTTGGGCCAGCGTTTCTCAAACTATGGGCCGCAGACCGATGCCGGTCCCTGAGAGGGTTCTCTCCTCTCCACCTCGCTACTGCACCAATCAACACTCAAGTCAGATCAGGTCTGATCTCAGCGCTGCTGTCACTGCGTGCCCCTCCCCGCCCCCTCGACTTCACGGCCCGCCCCTTGTTTCAGCATTCTAGCATGTTCAGCATTCCCGCCCTTCGTCTCATTCACTCCAAACTTTTCACAGATATGCACGTCTTAAAAGACCTGTCAAATCATGGCGTGTTCAAAGCAAGTGAGTCTGGATTCTTTCTTTCAGAAATGTCTACCAAATGATGCTGACTTACAGGATGAACCAGAGGCAAAAAAGCAATACCCATTTACTCAAAATTACAACATTTCATACATTAAATTTGGTTTTATATCTAGCAGTCGTTCCCCCACAACACCAATCTGTGTCATCTCCGAAGCTATGCTAAGTAACAAGGCTATGAAACCATCGAAATTACGCCGGCATTTGGAAACAAAACATGCACATCTAAAAGATAAATCAGATGACTTCTTCAAAAGAAAACGCAATAATAATACACATAATGATAATAATAACAATAATAACGACAGCCTAATTACTATATATCTGTATTTTTACTTGGCAACAATACATTTATTTGGCAATAATCTAAAATTTAGCCAAAGTACTGTTATTTCATGTTTAATATTGTTCTTACATAGGCATAAGCCCTAATAGCCCTAGTAATAATAATAATAGTGGTGTAATAATAATAATAGTAATGCAATCTTTCTGTAGTAATAATATCTGTCTATCTATCTACAGTATGCGGATATGCATGCGGGGGGGTGGTCATTTATGCAGGGCCCTGCAGCCCCATAGCCTGACATGACTGGTCCTCAGGACAAATAAGTTTGAGAAACACTGCTTTAGGCTATCTTCTCTGGCCTAAACACAGTTTCTCCATTCCTACCTTCCAGGAGGTTCTGCAGGCTCTTCTCCTTCTTCAAGACTTCCACCAGGAAGTGTCCAGGCTCGAAGTTCATCTGACTCAGGAGAGGGGACTCCCTGCTCGTGTTGCTCTCTGATCTAAGGAGGATGACAGACCTTCAACTGAGCATGACGGCTTAAAGACTTTGGGGCTGTTCCACGAAGCAAGCTTAAAAAAATCAAGGATTATTTGTAATAGTACAAATATGTAATACTGCGTCTACTAAATCTATAGCGCTTGTATAAATAATGATCCCGAAAACGCAACGGATCTATCCTGGGCCGAAGTAGCTGTGGAACCAGTTGCCTTAAAGCTCCATGAATGACCCGCGCTCCTTCATCAACTGCATTGTGAATAAACAGGCACGCCATGGTTATTCATGTAAAAGCCTTCAATGCACTCCTTGTCATTTTATACTTTCTGAGTAATTGGAATCGCCTGCATGTAATCTGTAATAATTTTAGATTGGAGGGTCGATGTGTGAGAAGGGGAGAGAAGGAGAGAACAGCATCAGAATAATCCCAGCCCCGTTGAATGTCCTGCTGTGTGACATCACATGGCTCGTCCAATCATATTCATCAAGCTAAGCTAAGCTTCACAGCTAACCTGCCATGGAGCAGGCTTGTCCAAGAGCATATGTTGACATAGTAACTAAGCGGAGCTTCAGATTAGCCTCGTTTGTGGAACTGAATTTGGAAAAATTAAGGCAGGATTGTCGAAATAACCTAGCTTTTGAGGTTAGCTCGCTTCGTGGAACAGCCCCTTTGGGTGTCAAAATATGCCCCATATTAATATTTTAGGTGCACTGTAATCTGCTTATCAAATCGTGGATATAGGTGAACATCCGTACAGTACTGAAAAGCCAGTGTCCGGACAAATGTTTTACCCATTATCTAAAGCCCTGGTGATTATTGTGCATATACCATAGAATTGCTATGAAATTGTAATGTGATATCATGCAGCCCTACAATGACACATTTTACTGTATCATGAAAGTAACATTAAGATGTTCAAATTAACTTACCTATTCAGCCATTCTTTGAATGATGCAGTGTCCTAAAGAATTAGGGTAAAAAAACACATCAGACATTTTCTTTAACTCTGAAAAGGTCTCTAGGACAGCTGGGATACCTGCAAGCCCTCTAAGAAGGAATCTCTGCAGTGTTCTCCTCCACATGTGTGGAGGTGAAGGCCTACAGCAAATTACAGTAAGTGAGGTTTGAGTGACCCAATTCAGGTACCTTCATAAAGTTGATGTCCTCTGTTTGGTTGAGGGCCATCTGGACGGTGCTCAGCAATTTGCTTGTGTCTTCTTGTTTTTTGCTGAGGTGCAACATTCGAGCCCTGCTCTCTGCACAGAAGCTGGAGTGGGCCGCGTCCAGCTTCCGCAGAGTCCTCCCCATGTCCTGCATCAGGAGCTCTTGCATTCTTTTATAATGTTGCATCACCGTTCTCTTAACTCTCCAGACACTCTTCTGCAACACATGCAGTTTGGGATACGTCACATGCTCAGAGAGCTGAATGACACTTTGAGATCCCAAAAACCTCAGAGCAGCTAGGCACACCGGCCACCCAACGCTCAGAGAGGTCCTTGGGCTCTGAACGGCAGCTATCCTACCTCTGCATGCCGTTGATTTGCCTTAGCGACAGACAGGGTCTTTGATATGACCCTGATCTGCTGCTCAATCTTCCCCTGCTGCTCCATGAAAGCTTGCTAGAAGAAGAGAAAAGAGTTGTGAGATGTGTGATTGGGCGCCCAGCCAGCACCTCTCACAAGTCCATCACTCAGGTGCTGCCCACTGCACTAAACATGAGCTCTGTCCAAATGAGCCCACTCACCCTCATGCCATTGCGACGGACCTCCACGTCGCACACTGCTTGACTATGGCTGGGGACACACCAAGCCAAGTAGCACTGCTGGCATACCACTGTGTTTTCCTCCTCACAGTGGTATAGTTTGTACTTCCCGTGCTGAAGGCAGGTCCAGCTCTGCACGTCTTCCACATTGACCAGCAAGTGCCCTGCTGGTGATGCCTGGTCAATGTGGACGGGAACGTGGGCCGAACAGCAACCTTCAGCACATCGGAGGCAGACCTTCTTAGCCTGTTTGCCACACAGTGTACAGTGTGATGTCGCTAATGGCATTTTGGTGTCCAAGTCCTTAAATCGCTGGACAATACTGGCTAGCTTCAGGTTCTCTGCCACAAATGGCTCCCTGTTGTAGGTGCGGTTGCACTCTGGGCAGCGCTTTGCACCTACATTTTCAGCCCAAGCCCTGCAAATGCACTCCTGGCAGAAGTTGTGCATGCAGGGCAACTCTACAGGCTCCTCAAATAGCTGTAGACATACAGCACACGTTAGTTCTTTTTCCAGGTTTTTCCAAATCATATCCATCACTGCTTCCTTGACTTATTACAGCTATGTGTAACAGAATGCAAAGTACAGGTGCTTATAAGCTGCCTAGAATGTGAGTCGATCGTCGAAAGATGACGGAATACGAGTTATAGAACGCATCACCAAGTCGACGCGGTCGGGTTGCTAGGTAACAGCCGAAGGCGGGTCCTCATTTCAGTAGCAGTCTTACCTTCAATAACTCATGTATAACAGGTATTAGTGTTGCGGGACCGCGTCGCCATAGTCTGAGAAAAAAATGCCTTCTCAGACAGCTGAATAAAATCAGATCAATTGTTACAAACAATGCGGAGTCTCATCATAACTGGTACATTATAATTACCGCAGCCTAACTGGATTTGTAACCCTTTAATTGGTGGTCGTTTGTCCATTTGCAATATAGAAATATTTTGTTCTTCAGGTGTGGTTCGTCAGTAGCCAAATAATCAAGATTTACACAGCCTCACAGCACTGTATTGCGCCCAACCCCCGCTTTACGTTTAAAATTAAAGTCTGCTTCAGAATTAATGTTTGAAAACTCATGTTACTAATTCATTTTGGTCAAAAGATGGTTTAAGTACACCAAGTTTTCAATCGTACAAGTAGCAGCATCAAACATCGGAGGCAGAGGAGGCATTCGTTAGCGCTATGTACATACTTTACACTACGTGTACCGTCTTTGCACTTTGTCTTCGTTAAGCACCATGTGTTTGTATGTGCGTTTTCCTCATGGGATCAATAAAGTATGTTTTATTCCACACATTGGAACCATCTCGTAAGACCAGCCGTGTTTGCCTTGACTTAAGCCCATTAAACAGACAAATTATATATCGCTGACTGTGTATTTTATATTCTGTTATACTACGGGGCCGTTGAATGCTTGAATCTGATTGGCTGACGAACGTTCTGAGGTGTGCAATTATTTTCAGGGAA
>JAODKF010000044.1:8651494-8662034 GCA_026779585.1 Mormyrus proboscirostris
GGCCGCATCACCACCTCGGGTGTGCATTATTTTTCTAATAATTCAACGGCCCGTCGTCAATTATTCCTTACTTAAACGACAGTAACTATAACAGTACATAAAACGTCCATTCGTGCGTCCATTTTCCGCTAGCTTATCTTAAACAGTATTTGTGTAGGAAGGATTCTTTCCCAAACTTTTTTATCCATGTATGCGGTTAATCACTATATAACCTTGATCGCTATAAGCAGGTTCCAATGTAATATATTTTTGACAACGCATCGTCCGTGGGTCGTGTTAGTCCTACCAATGTGAAGTTATAATACATTGTTAATTTATTCACTATTTGTTTTACAAATCTGTTTATTTGGGTGACTTACTGTTTGGGTTCACTCACGTTGTACTTCCTGGGACAAAATCCTAGAGTCATCTTTGAAAAGCAGGCACATTGCATTAACATAAAAGAACAAGCAAACACATTGCCCATCCTATTCTCCAGCTTTTTATTGTAGATTATTATTTCTGAAAAAATGACACTTCCTTCTTAAAATACTTTATAAAAGCACATGAATGTCGCCGTTTTCTTGTTGACAATATTATTCTACGTACAAAGTTATACTCTCCTTCTGTAATCGATGTATTTAACCCTCAGTGATGGGCAGTGTTGTCTATAAATTTAGATTTTTTCATTTAAAATTTCTGATCACACATATTGAACAAATTTAACATTGATATGTCTTTAGTAGAAATTTTTCCTGAACGCGACGTGCAAGCAAGGAAGATCGCAAGCCTAAAGCGTTACGTAGGCTACCTACAAAACTGAATAAACCTGTTTGACAAATCGGAGTCATGTTCTCTGTAGCATGGGAGTAGTAAGTCGAGATGAATGAATATGGGGGCTGGGTGTCACGCCCAGCTCCGTACCATCCTCCCGTGTGCCACGCCCACCTCATTACCTCGTGTGATTCCCCGAGTGTGATCACCTGCTTCCTGTTAATCCCAGCCCAGCCTGTGTATTTAGTCCGCGTCTTTTCCCAGTATGTCAGATCTGTCATTGTAGTGTTACTGATGTTCGTGCCTGTCTGCCTTTCGTTCCGAATAAACCCCGTATACCTTGCGGTTCACGCCTCCTTGCCTGCTCGTACGCCCACGGATCGTGACACTGGGAGTCTTAACTGGAAGGGTTAATGGCGAACTCTTCATGACCTAAGCCAATAAATGTACATTTATTTGTGGGAGAGGGGCTTAAAATATTTCAGGGGGTTAAAGCCCCCAAGAATAGGCCTAACGATGACCTGCTTTATCAAAATATTTGTTTTTATTATAGGAATGTCTTTTCTATAGTTTTACCATTTTTAATTTGTGCAAGATAAAGACATTTTTTTCGATGAAGGCTGAGAAAACTTAAATGTGTTGTTTGCTGCAGTCTTTGTACTATGCATTCATGGTTTTTCAAGAGAGCCTGTAATTCCACCTGGTAGAATTACAAACCTCAGATCCATAGCTAACAAACAAAAACAGCATATTCATTACAGACCGGAATTGTTTCCGTTTCTTTGCGTGTCTTGAAGCGAAAGGAGTATTTTTTTAGAAATAATTTTTAGTGAATTTTTGAGTCTTAAATAGAAAGATACGTAGTCTTTAAGCAGAAACGTAGAATTACATAGCAATTGCACAATTAACCACTAGGGGGAATATGAACATTGCTCAACAATTTTTTTGATATTGACATATGTTTTGTGAAGAAACTGCACGAATGTTACAAAATGTTATTTTAAGAATTAATAAAATTTGCGAGTTACTATATACAGGTTCCTTTTGATATGTCCTTGTCAGACATTCGACTGAGAAACATTTTGATTCGTATTAATTTATTTAGCTTAATTTATTAGGAATGATAACCAATTCGTACGAATAATTTCATTTCGTCATAGTCCATATATGAACACTCGTTTAGTTCCTAAATTTCTCTATAACCTGTCCTCACTTATTATTGCAAAGGCAGAACTGAAACGTGTATGTTATTTCAACGGAATATTACGTTTCTCATATAAGTAGTATCTCCATATTCGTTCTTTGATGATTTGTCATATATTTATTCACCAAATAAAGTAATGGCACATTAAAATATTCAATGTACTGATTCTCAGACTTATATGTGTAGACACCTGTACTGGTTTTCGTTCCAACTAACTTGGGTTTTTCAAAACGATAATCTAGATACGAGTAATTGATACAACAGTCAAGGTGTTACGAAACATCCAGTGGTCCACTGTCTTCAACATTAGAGGAAAGGAAAGACCCGCGTTCTTTTAGCCCCTCCTTTGGTTTTCCGAAACACAGTTCATGGCAGGATAGTGTGTGACATCAAAGTACATCCCAAGAAAGGCGGTTGTGTGCAAAGAATAATATAATGAGTTCATGCTCCCCGTAGGAAAGACGGGAGACAATAAAAAACGACCGGATATTCAGCAGGGGAAAAAAAGACTCAGAAACTCAGGAACAGATGCTGCGGGAGCTGCTGGGAAGAAAAAAAAAACTTGATGACATGCGCTAAAAAAATGGCTTGTCTTATGGCAGCCTTTTCAGTGAATAATACCGCGGTCACGAACTCCATCATCATGGTAAGAAATAACGAACAAGAGATATATATCTAAAGAAATATTAGCGAACAGGTGTGGAATTAAGAACGGGAAGTTAGGGTTATGAACACGTATACAATAATTTAGAGACGGGTGTTACTATTAATATTTGTTTTGTAGAGAAACTGAGGGAATATTACTAAATGTTATTTAAAAAAGTGGAATAATATTTACAATATACGGGTTTTTACTCTTATATTTCCTTTCCAGACTTCTCATGTGATTTATTGCGCATGCATGCTGTGACAGATGACCTGCATTCAAACTACCGATTTATGCCAGAAGTCTATTCACATGTAGCATGAAATGTCAAATTCTGTGTATTTTAAAGTCGCCGTTTATAAAGATTTACTCGTTGCATCGGAATCAATACAGTTCACCTTTAACGATTATCTGGATTCAAATAAGCGTATGAACTGTAGTAACCCTTTCCTACTTGGAGTTTAGTGGGTTGTATATTTTCTAGAAGCCTTCTTATAATACGCTAATTAATCATTTAGAAGATTTTCACTTAAAATGATGACGTTGATAATACCAGTGTTTTGGTACTGTAGTCTCGTTTTTGGCGAGTGAAATACGTTACGTAAACCGAAAAAATTAGATTGTAAGATTGTAGATACGAAACTGACGAAGATGATGATGGTCTGAAGACTTAAAGAATGATATGATATTAATTACTCTGTGTTATTTTTTATTGTAGTAACATTTGCATCTGCATCTTGCATCGTTTGCATCTGTTAGGAATAATTAAGAATAATCATGCCATGCAACTGGAGTTCTCAAAATGAAATACTTGGAGTATTTTTGGACAAGGTTGGAGGTGGTCACCTTCTCATCCATATCACATCTAATGTCATCTCTGGTGATATATCTTTGACAGTATCTTTTAGCATTCTTTTAGCGTTCTAACCACTAGACTGCCAACATTTTAAGATTAATTCAAGTATAGGAACCTGTGGCCATAGGTGGAAATTAGTGGGAGAACATTATAAATTAGATTTAAGAAAGCACTGCTTTACACAGCGTGTAGTACGGAATAGTCTTCCTGTTAGTGTAGCACAAGCTAAAACCCTGGGTTCCTTTAAATCAGAGCTAGATAAGATTTTAACAACTTTAAGCTATTAGTTGAATTCCCCCCAAACAAGCTTGATGGGTTAAATGGCCTCCTCTCGCCTGTAAATTTCTTATGTTCTTATTTAATACATGTACCCACTTTCCATTTGTTGTGTTACTTTCTCAGAATGCCAATGGGCCCCCAGATCTCATGCTTGACCCCCGGAGTGTGTGTGTCTCCGTTGATGAAGTGGTATCGAACAACGTTAGCAGCCAACAGACGCCGCTGCTTCACAGGCATTTAAAGAAAATAGAGAACAGCCTGAGTGAGGCGCAGCGCTTCTCCCTCCTGCCGCGACGGCCTGCTGTCAGTATCCAGTTCAAAGACCTCTCATATTCTGTCCCAGAAGGCTCCTGGTGGAAAAAAGCAGGTACTATCACCTCTTCACTACACAGGTGGATGCTATCCATTCTGGAAGCTATTTTAATGGTATTTAATAGTTTGTCTGTTGTTTTCAGCTGTCATGGTGTTAAAGGGCCGAAAAGGCAGTGATTTGCGAACTATAGACCTGTTCCACTTCTTGCTGGTTACTTTACTGGTTTCCCTTGAGTTAAACACATACACAGAAAACCCCACCCACTGCTGCACACACCCATTGTGGATTTTGAAAGCTGAGAACTAGCTAGTGTTCAGCAACTAGTTATATAGGAAATTATTCTATAAGCCGGAATAAGGGCATCATGTGGCGATTTGGTTGAAAATGTATATTTATGAAGTTTTTATGAAAATGGTGATGGATTTTGTGAATGTACTTCACGTTCATTGGAAACTCCGCATTGCATCACTTACACCGATGCATGTTTGTAATGTGCTGTTTGCTTCATTTGGACAAATGCAGCCACAAAATAAAAGCAAATGTGAAATGTGCCTCTATTTTATCTATAATAACAAAATACAAAATCTAAATAAAATATGCTACATCAGTGTCAAGACCCGCGAGCGGCGAGCAGGCAAGGGAGGAGAGAGCAGCTAGGTTGACGGAGAAACAGGGGTTTTATTTGAACGAACAGGGAGCATAAAAGGAATGGGAACTTACAGCAGGCACTGACGGGGTTAGACGACAATGACAGATCTGGGGCAGACTGACCGAGACGCGGGCTAAATACATGAGACAAGCAGCAGTAACAAGAAACAGGTGATTACAATCGGGGAATCACACGAGGTAACGAGGTGGGCGTGGCACACACGAGGATCAGACGGAGCTGGGCGTGACAGCGATAAACATTAATAATTTAATAATATTTTTTTTTAATTATGAATGTGTGTGTGTGTGTGTGTGTGAGAGACACTTTTTTGTGTTCTCCAAAATGCTCCTGATATCTTGTCGGATGGCTAGAAAATTACAGCTTAGGTTCTCCTCAGAGGCACCCAGCCGTTCTATTTGTATTTAATTCATTAGCTGAATTAGACAATGGACCTCATGGAGTTTTGCTTACCTGAACATGGTGTATTGGACAGTTGCTGCGAATACTGAGCAGGCTTTAGGGGAGGTTTTGAAATGGGTGCGACGATATCATAGTTTTATACCAACAGGAAGATCATTTAAGCATGATTTCCTTTGGTTGCCTAAAACTATTGCTCAAGGGATTTGGCATGGTGCCATAGTGCGGTCACAGGAATTTAAAAAATATAAAACACTAAACAAGCATATGATAATGACACTCGATACAACAGACAATGGCATTACCTTAATATTGTGTGATGAGAATCAGGCTGCAGCGGCGATACTGCAACAGAAACAACAATAGAGAAATAATTAATGACCTGGCCGTACAGAACCAGTGAATGTGAACACAGAACCGGAATGTGCAGACAGATTGTGCCTGTGTGGCGCCCCAGTCCTCCAGCTGATGCAGTGTTTGGCTGTGGTTCTTTCAGAGGATCTAGGACATTCCCAGGATTCTCAGGCTCCGTCTGGCCAGCTGCTCCTGATGATGTTCTCTCTCCCCCAGCCCTGGGCATGGGGCCAGAACATCTCCCATCTCCCCCATGATGCTTTTTAACTGAAACGGTCTCGCACTGAAGCCGCAGGTGCTCAATGAAGCATCAACAATCATTTTGGGATTTTAAACCATCGGCTGCTGGTCTATTGACATTTAAACTTGGATCGGGGAGTCATCCCACAGCCGATTGGTGGGCCGTTTTACCCTGGAGAAGGGGGGAGGGACTTGCAGTTCATCCCCCAGCACGACGTTTTCTCAGCTACCTGATGGGGGCGGAGTTTCAGGCTGGCAGGAAGTCGGCTCCGGTTGCACTGGTGCCAATGAGCTGGTGAGCGGCATGATGATAAGGACCAATCAACTCCTGCCAGACAGACAGCAGATGAGAAGAGGAGCAGGACAACTTTGGCCAAGCTAGGCGGGACATGTGTCATGCTTAATCTTCCAGGGAAGAGCGTGTTCCTCATTCATAAGCACGTGACTGGACCAGCCAGGAGTGGTCTATGTATAGCATTCTCTTTTCAGAGATTGGGGGGGGGGGGGGTGGGAGGGCTTTGACTGGCCACAGGAAGGTAAACTTCTCAAACCTTCACAGCATCTGCTATAATACCCAGCTAGGCGTTAGTTTAGAACCCGTGTCGGGCAGATGGATGAGGTTTTATAAGCTGTGATTTCATAACCTCCAGCCCAATAGCTAGGTAGTTTGCGCCTACTGATGGACCGCATGACAAAGAGATGAAACGCTGCACTGAATATCTTTTAAATATCCAGACAGCACAGTGTCGAGTGGTCGCTGGTTCAAATCCCAGAGTCGGCAGAGTGACTTCATGTCGAGCCCTTGAGCAAGGCTTAGCCTCCCGGTGTTCCAGGGACTGACAGACTCAGCCCTCTCAAAAATAATGCCCGTCGCTTTGGATGTATGCATGAACTGGATAATATGAAAGTGATGTAACAATCAGGTCATGGGATTTCAGCACCACACGTATTTTGTGGTTTACATCTCTTCATACATGCAGCTTTTGTGCAAGTTACCTCAAAGAGCCCATGACCTCATCATGATACTTTTATTATAGAAAAGTTTTGAGGTATTTCCACAGAAGTTTTATTTCTGTTGTTGGTTGCATAGCAACTGTCCATCGCCAAGGGTTTGCTGATGTGACCTGAAGTTGTTTGTGAGTGACTGTGTTCTCCCAGAATACAGCAGTAATCCACAAAAATGCAGGGAAGGTCTTCATCTCCGTGTGGATTTTTTTTTTTATGGTAGGGAATTGAGAAACTGAAAAATAGCGAGATTGTCTGTCTGCTGATCTACCTGTGTAAATAAAACCACCAAAATATCTAGCTGGAGCAGAGCTCTTAACAATGTCTATGTGAAAATTGTCTTTAATTCAAATTTGAAAATAGTGGTGGAAAATTACAAATTCATTTATGTAACTGAAGTGTTTGCTGTAATTACTTTAATAGGTAATGCTGCCCTCAGAGGGAAGCCATTCTCCCAGCTCAGCTCCTGACTAACGGTTCCGTACAGAACCCTGATGGCCGCTGAGGCTTGAATTGATGGAATGGCACTGAGACTGAGATTAGACCATTAAGCCCCCATAAGGAGCGACTGTTCTGCTGAGGGCTGAGCTGGTGTGGCGTCACCTTCCGAGGGCTGCCGGGAGGTCAATGCGTTCCCGCTGTGTACTTCCCAGAATTCATTGCTGTGCGATCACATGACCTCGCCTTGCCGCGCATGTGACGCAGAAAACCTAAACAATGTATACTGTAAATATAATAAAGAATAATGGTGATCGCATTAGTGTAGATCCCACAAGTCTCTTATACTCCGAAGTGTCAACAGAGAGCGGGAGATGCAACTATAGCTACAAGCCACAATCAGCGAATCGCTGCCAAATGGTCCTGCCACCTTTATTTAATTTCTATGTGCTTCTATTTCATTTGCTAGACCTGGAAAATGAGAGTAAATTAGATCGTGGGTTTGCATGTAATAAGCGCATAGAGCGCGGCGCTGTAAATGCCTCATAAGCTTTGTGTGCGGTGGTCCGGTAACCAAAGCGTGTAATCCCAGCAGTGGGTAGTTAATGAGAGCAGACAGAATCAGCATCTGGAGAGTCTGGCGTCAATCACAGTTTGGGCTGGGGGTGTTGGGGGGTCATTTAGAGCGAGGGAAAACAGCTACTAAGAAAATGGTAGGACAGAAGCAGATTTTTAAAAAAAGATTCATGCAAAGAGTTTCCTTTAATACCCTGAGACACTCAGCCAGGGTCACATGATGCTAGAATTTAAGCGCATTAAGTGTCAGGAGGGCAGCAGACAGGGGGACTTGGGGGCACCAGCGAGTTTGAGGCATTTAGCTGAACTAGTACTTGCTTCTGCTGATGAGGAACCTGCCTGTGAGGATGGTTTATGCAAAGCAGCACCCATGTCCATTTCTGTCATAATGCGGCAGGTGTTCTCATTTTTCATTTGTGCCATGAAATGAGCACGAAAACATTCCCTCGCTGCCATATTCGGACATTTCTGTGGAATTGTTTTTATAAAGGTTCCTAGATATTAAATTATGAACACTCATATCAAATACCTGGAATTACTCCTATTTATAATGGACTAACCGCAATAATAATATTCTGAATTATGATCGCCCCGGTCTCTTGTTTTATGTAAGGCGGGGTCGCGGTGACCCTGGCTCCCGTTCCAGGAAGCTCAAGAGTGTCTGAGGACTGAGACTCCCTGGGTGGGATGCGCGTCCCTCAGGGGGATCAGGGCAGGGGTCACAGGACAGGATGGATGGATGGGTGGAAGGATGGATGGATGGATGGATGGAAGGACAGATGGATAATAGAAGGATGAATGGATGGATGGATGGATGGATGGATGGACGGACGGATGGATGGATATCTGAGCTAGGCTACCTTCAGGAAATAATACCAGCTGATTCTGTGCATAAAACATTTGAGGAGGAATATCCACCCCGTTCAGCTTAGCACAGATGAGTCACATCTGGATACAGTGTTCAGCTTTGATCATACAGACCATTAGATAAGAAAAACATCAGACAAAAACACAAGAAATGCAGTGATACACCAACAAGTCCCTGATCATCCTTGGTGTGTAATATGTTTCCCGATGTGTATGTAAGTGTGTGTTTCAGGGGGTCTATAAACAAGTGTAGTATATATATACAAATGTCCACACCATGTGATTAAAATCTGTTATTTTGATGTTGTGGGGACCTTCTCAATAAGTGGAAACTGTTTTTTTTTTTTTTGCGTGGTTACTTATGGTTAAGGTTGGGGTTACGGTCGCCATGTTGGGATTACGGTCATGGCCATAGAGATTAATGGAGAGTCCCCACAAGGACATGAGTACTGGTCTGTGTGACTCTGTGTGTGTGTGTGTGACTGTATGTGTGTCTGTCTGTAACTGTGTGTGTGTTTGTGCATGTGTGTGTGCATGCGTGTGTGTCTGTAACTGTGTGTGTGTGTATGTGTGTGTGTGTGCATGCGTGTGTGTCTGTAACTGTGTGTGTGTGTATGGTTCCAATGCTGTACTGATCCCTCGAGGCAGCATCTGAATGCAGAAACAGCCTTTAAACAAAGATATAAAATGCAAAACAGGATAATAAAGGCAGCACTGCTTCACTTTCCCTGTTCATTTAATTTGCTTAATTTTGCTTCCACTTACAGTTGGCTGCTCTCCTATAAAGTGACGGGTGTATTTTTACAATGGCTCAGTTTCAGTTCCAGGAAATAGGAGGTAGAGTTAACAGAGAAAACTCCACTACAGACGGCTCTCTTGCGTGGTTCCCCGAATAAGCGCCTGAACCATGTCCAGTCGTCAGACTCCCTCTCCACCTTCAAGAAACATCTCAAGACTCATCTGTCCCAGGACCACCTCTACTAGCCTGGAACCTCATCATGGTCCCTGAAGGATCTTAATGTTGGGGCTGATATCATTGCAGATTTGAATACTAGTCTTATTAGGTCGTGGTTTGATTAGAAGTTGTTGTGTAGCTCCTGCTCTGATCCTGCTTACACTTGTACCTGGAAATTCACTGGAAGCTCAGCCAAGCTGCACTTGCGCCTAGTCGACTCCTTGACAATTGTACATGGCTTTGGACAAGAGTGTCTGCTAAATATTGAAAATGCAGAGGTGGAAAGGTCAACTCCAGAAAGTACAAATCCAGGCCAAGGTTTTGTTTCAAACAACCAGTTGAGTACTCTGTGACTGCGACTCTTTATACTGGGTTTCTCACCTCTCTTAAATGACATTAGCGCTGTTGATCTGGGTGGTGCCTGATGCTGTGACCCCCATCCTTTCTCCAGCAGAGAATCTGAAGCCCAGAACTCCTCCTGAGTCGCTCTTCTGCTCTCTCTCTCTCTCTCCCTGATGTTTGGGAGAAAATAATAATGAGAATTTACAGCTCCTGTTCTCCTGCACAGCCGCTTGGGGGGGAGACGCATTACGGTAAAACCATTTCACTGCCGAGGCGGTAAAAAGTCAGACGCATTCTCCAGAGATCTGTCTCGCCAAAGGGGCATTCGGAAGAACAGCGCCCTCGAACCTTGGGCCAAAAAAATCGGATTTATATATGGAGGGAAAAGGAATCCTGAAGGTGCTTCCAGAGGACATTTAGTGCGAGTGGGGCTGATAAATGCAGCACTGGAGGGGTACAGAACACAGTATCATCAGGCATCCAACTCCCAATCTACACCGGTCATCATGCATGACCGCCAACCAAATTCACTCTGGTTGTATATACCAGCAGTTTATACTTGTCAGTGTGGGATCTTTAAAAGCTTAGGATTTTTTTTTTAAAGTGCATGACATTTTAGAAGGCATTTTGGGGGGCGGGCGGAGTG
>JAODKF010000044.1:8663472-8689236 GCA_026779585.1 Mormyrus proboscirostris
CCATTTGAGTTTTTAGCATCTAGTTTTATCCATACAGCTTCTGTACTTTTATTTTTATCAGTGAGCTCCCTTGCCTGTAAGTTTTCTTTTACATATACTGCAACACCACCTCCCTTCTTGTCTATCCGGTCTCTACAGAACAACGTATAACCATCCATATTATATTCTTCACCATCATTTTCACTCATCCATTCTAAATCCATAGGCATCAATATGTAGCTGGTCTCCCCTCTGCAAAAACAGCCTTCCCCAAACTGTTCCTATAAAGTTGCAAGCATAGAATTGTCCAAAATGTCTTGGTACGCATATTAGGGAGGGGGACCTATTGATTTAGAATAGGATGTCATAAGAGTTCCTATGGGTGTAACAGCCAGGTGCCCCAATACTTTTGTCCACATAATGTATCTTCGAAGGCATTTCTTGTGCAGTGCAATTTGGCTGTTACCAAATTCTGTCAAGGATTTGAGAATAGTGTTTGTAGAAGTTTTTGCAGATCCTTGTTCTCCATGATTTAAATTTATTTAAACCACAGTATAAAAGGTATTAAGGTGAGTTTGGAGCAGCACCTAGTTTCAGACAGCGTTAAGGTAAAGGGAGGTGACTGCAGGAATGGTCTGTGTGTCATTGCAGCTATGTGATGCGTGATTCGGGGTAAGACAGAGTTAAAGGGCAAACAGATCTCCACCCCCAACCGAGCCCCACCCAAAACTAGACTGAAGTCCAGCTGAGGTTCTGAATGGGCCTCAAAATTGAGCTGCTCTCTTGTTTCACCAGGTTCTGGGAACATAGCTTTTCACAAAAAATGGCATACAATACCATATACTTTTGATGCTATTTAATACTCAGTGTGGTTACTATTGCTGCCCTACTGCACTTACATGATACACAAAAGCTGCATATTTTAGAGCGCTGAAAGGTGCTATCATGTTGCCTGTCAATGTTTACAATCACTCGTTTATTGCACGAAGATGGCCGTTTTACAAAAGCCACCTTTCAGTTTGGATTGATACCGAATAATTTACAGAATGTTTGAGATTGACATCGTCGTTATTCGCATGAATTGTTGAGTCTGATCTCAATTGATACAAGAGGTATGTTTCAAGTATGTTTAGACCGAACTCACGCTAACAGCGCGAGCAGCCAACAGACACCATTACTACACGGCCATTTAACATATGGATTTGTGCCTTGTAATGGATTAGTTTGTCTAATTTTCCTGAAAATCGGACAGAGAATGAGCATCCATCTGCTTGACCTCAGGAAATGAACCATGAAAATGTCTTCCTTCGAGTGAATTGCATATGTCTGGTCTAGGAGTGCTGTCTGATTCGTCAGCAGGCCATTCAACAACTGAAAAGTCACACAGTGAGGACCAGAGACGCTGAATCATGCGGCCGTCCAGGCGTTAAATTCTGCTTTGGCTCTATCATTTCCTATTTTAATCTGAAATTGTAATTTAGAAATTTTTGGACATTCGTCCAGGCTTGTCCACTTTGGTCAGCTGGCTGGAGTGAGATTTTTAACTTGAGCCAAGGCTGCACACACATACACGCTCATGTATGTAAGAGTGTATTACTTTGTAAATAGTCTGCAGGGTTTGGAGATTTTAATAATAACCTTTATAGTATCTCACAGGATGTACCATCTATTTCAAGGAACTAACCTGTAGGAAGTTACTGAGGACAGTCACCAAGGTACATATGTTCTCTTTAGTTTGTATGCACTATAATTAACTAAATGCTTAATTCTTATTTGCTTCGAGAATTCTGACTGATGACTATGCTCCCTGTTACTGTGATTTTTGTGGCAATGATTAATGATTATGTCATTGTTTTTTAGGCTGTATTATGTAGAATACACTGTGTTAGTGAAGAACAATGTAGTATTTAAACAAACTGGATATTTAATATTTACCTTGAATATTGATAAATGTCCATTTTATTCTCTGCTAGTAGTAATTAGGCCTCATGACTAAACACCGAAATCAATAGCTTAAAATTACAGTATTTAAGCAGTATTGAGTGTATGTTTAATACTTAGTAACCAAGAAACTCAGATTCTATGTATTTTATTATACATCTTCTAATGAAAGTTTTCTCCGCAATGTCATATATACATAAATCACACACACACACACAAGTTGGTCTTCCTATCTAAACGGGGACCGTTCATTCATTTCTATGGGAAATACCCTAATCCCAGTCATGACACCCTAAACCCCTACCCATCCCTAACCTTAACCATAAGTAACCAACCCAAATAAAAAACTTTTGGCATTTTTACTTTTTTTGATTGCATTCACAGATTTTTATAAAACTGAGGTTATCCAAATGGGGACCTCAAAAGTAGGGAAAAAGTAGGGTTTTGCTACACTTTGGCGACAGTTTGGTCCTCAAATGTGATCTATGGAAACCCACACACACACGGGTTTGTAATTATATCTTTGTGGGGACTCTCCATTCATTTCTATGGGGAAAACGCTAATCCCAGCATGACAACCTTAACCCCTACCCAGCCCTAACCTTAACAAGTAACCTAACAAAATGCATGACTTTTTTGATTGCATTCAGAGAACTTTGTGGGAACCTGAAAATTGGTCCCGAGGCTGTCAAAATAACAGGGATTTATTACATTTTGGTGGACATTTGGTCTCCACATGTGATATAAACTTAATCCACACACATACCCATTAGGCAATTTGGACACACCAAGTGGTCTATCCACCTGTTTTTGAAACATGGAAATACACCGAACAAAGGTACAGCATGCAGACTAGAGCAGGGCTAGAATTTGAATGCCCAGTGGGCCGCCTTGCCACGCCCTCCAGCACTGACATCATTCCCAGTGCTTAACCTATATAACAATAATCATGGGTAATGTTCTGCTTTTTGTTGTACTCTGGAGTCTAAACACAAGTTTTTAGTTATATCAGTGTTTAAAACTCTCCAGGGTAGAAAATGTGCTGCAGCTAAACCTACGGCATGGTGTTGCAGTGATGAGCTCTGTTACTTCTCACCTCTGACAGTGGGGTTTGAGTGTCCACCATGGCTCCGTGTGTGGAGTTTGCATGTTCTCCCCATATCGTCGTGGGGTTTCCTCCTGGTACTCAGGGTCTCCCTCCCAGGTAAACCGGAGCTGCTGAATTTTGTGTGTCCAGCCCTGGACCCCGACAGCTTTACATGGGATAACTGGATATAGATAAAATGAAAGATGTCTTGTGATGTGTTTTGGCTCAGACTAAGTAGGAAAGTATGATTTTTCGCTGTAGTACTGTTGACCCTGGCTATCTGTTCCCATGAAGGTCACTTGCGCAGCTTTGCTTGTCTGTATGAGGATAGGAGGGCGGTATTTCTGTATTATTCAGATCAGGAAGGAAAATCCTATTAGGCAGCCTGGGAACTCCTGGATTATAGCCCTGCTCTTAGCATTGGATAAAGAACAGGTTACTGTGGGACATTCCTGTTTGCAGTCCTGCTTTATGATGTTGAGGACTGGAGTTGTTTCAGTTTTAGAACAGTGTTTGATTCGGAGAATGTTATTAATTGACGCATGAACCTGTTGATCAGTCTCTACACCTGCCGACCCGTTTATGATAATGCAGTGGAACACATTTTTAGGCAAAGAAAACTGACCTCAGTAACTGACCTCAAGTGGACCTGGGATCTACGTAGATCCAAGTCCTGCAAATTGACCCAGAAAACAACTGGCCTTGTTCACATGAACAAAGATCCCTCTGTCTTTTAAAGGTTTGGGACAGAGCAGAGCATCAATCAGGCGAACGAAGGCCTTTGCTCCCTTTGTGATGCGCATAGTTTCTGACAGCCCTGCTCCTGTTGTACTGGGCTTTAGGTTACAAGACCCTGCTGAAAGGGATCTGCGGGAAGTTCAGCAGCGGATGCCTGGTGGCTATCATGGGTCCCTCCGGAGCTGGGAAGTCCACGCTTATGAACATTCTGGCTGGGTACAGGTATGTGAGAGCTGAGGGTGAAGACATGTGGCCAAGTAAGGCTAACGTTTCCTTCATGAAATGCATCTCCATTCAATTAGGGGTCTCCTTAATCACTCCCCGCATTTGAACTTTGAGTGTCTTGTCACTTTCTGGCAGAGAAACAGGTATGGAAGGGGAGATTCTGATTAACGGACAGCCCCGAGACCTCCGTTCCTTCCGGAAGGTGTCGTGTTACATCATGCAGGATGACATGCTCCTCCCCCATCTGACAGTACAGGAGGCCATGATGGTAAAGGAGAAGAAGCTCTAAACCCAAGGGGTTATATTTGCATGTCCATGATCAATGCGACTGAAAATTACATTGGTACTGCCAGTAATAGTAATGTCAAGTCCCAGGTATCATGGATTGTGTACCAAGGGAAAGACAGAGGGGTAAGAGGCTCTCTGGGTTTGGATGCTGCATCTCTGATACGAATGTAGTTGGCTCAAATCCCATGGTTGGCAGAGTGATTTGAGCCCAATTGCTGTAGTGACTGGTGGCACCCTTTTTCTCAACTATCACGCTTTGCATAAAAACATCTGCTAATTATCAGTATGTAAAGATAGGAACAGCGATCCTAATAGTTGCATAATAGCCCTAATATCCTAATAGTTCAGGAAAAATCACTATGCTCAGTAATGCTATTCATACACTTTTGTTCACAGTGTTTATTTGTAAAGCACACATTGCATAGGCTTAATTGAGCATGAGCACTGTTCCACTATTTTTTAGGTGTCAGCTAATCTGAAACTACAGGAAAAGAATGAGGGCCGGAGAGAGATGGTAAGAGGATTTTATTAGAAACCTAGACAGGATTCTGTGTGTGTGTGGTGGTGGTGGGGGGGTCACACAAAATATTTTGCCGGCTCACATACCCATTGGCCACTGAGAAAAAGCCCAGTATACCAGTATGCCAGATGGCTAGTCTAGCCTTACATGCCAAAGATCACTGTAATATTGTAGAATAATTGAAAAAATATTTAACAAAATAAATTCTCATTGCATGTGTGTTGATGTTACAATATATATTATACCTGGTTAAACCTGAACTGTGTCATTGAGGAGTACATCAGATGTGTAAGCGCTAATGAATGACAGCCTATTTTTGAATATGTACAGTTAAGACAGGAATGGAAGATCTGATTTCAGAGACCCATACAGAAATAGTGTTTTTAGGGCTTTTGTTCAGAGGAGACCTTCAGGGGGAAAGTGGGACAGGGAAAGTGATAAGTTGCTCCCGGGTGGTTTGGCTCGTGATGCGGACTCTTCCAGCAGAGCGTGCAGTTTGACATGTGTAACTACATGTCACGCTGCACAGGAATGTCAAAACGGCTCCTTCGTAAAACAGTGCCGGCATGCAAATGACAGCTGTGGCAGTGTCACTTCCTGTAGGCCTGCTGGCACGAGAGATGAAACGGTATGAAAATTTAGTACTGCATCTCGATTATAGTGACCAAAAAGATCACGGTTATCAGTTATTGCTGTATTGCTAAAATGTGCCTGATACACAAGCTGAAATCATTTAACCAAATTCTATATTGAAAAATCACAACTAAAATTAGCAGCACCATGCACTTTTTTGTTTGAATAAACATTAAAATAGTAACTTAGCCAAAACCTTATATAAGCATAGGAAAAGCATATTAAATCTCCGGAGCGCTGTCGCTGCCTTACTCTGTACTTTCATGGACACAGAAAAACCCACAATACATGCTCCACCTGCACACCGACTCTGTCGCTAATTTTGATTGATACCTGAAAGTATTTGAGCTACGTTTTTATAAGGTAATCGACCACGGTAATAATGATAATAAAAATCTGAAACGGTAATACGAACTGGGAATTTTAGGGTGGTCTCGTTGGCACGCTGAGATTCAGATTCTAGTTAGCGTTAGCGCTCCTGTGTTGAGTTGGCTGCCGAGCTGGCACCCTGCTGTCTACACATCCTTAACATAAGGGGCACTGTGGAGGGTAAGGTAATATAACGGAAGTGGAAAATACTAACCTGGGATGGAAACTGAGCTAGCGTCACGCCCTGTTCAGTTGAATGAAACACTAGTGCGCCGTGAAAAGTCGTGCGACAGACCTGCTTTTGTTTTAGGTGAGAGAAATCCTGACTGCGTTGGGACTTTCGGAATGTGCCAAGACGCGTACGGCGAACCTTTCTGGGGGCCAGAGGAAGCGCCTGGCCATTGCGCTGGAGTTAGTAAACAACCCACCCGTCATGTTCTTCGACGAGCCAACCAGGTACACTCACCCTCGTCCATAGTGCCAAAGAAGCAAGTATGCTGGTAGGCGCCATTAAACTCCTACTAAACACTAGGTTTAAGGCCATTAGTAAGTGGGCTCCCCTCAGGAGACCGCACGAGCAATTACCATTTATACTTTGGCCATTTGGGAGGAGATGAAATGGCACATTAGACTTTCGCAAGATCTCAATGAACTCAGTGAACCAATTAACAAGGTGATAATACTTTGAGGTCTTTATACTGCTGAGTCGCTGCTCCCTAGTTTCCCCTTTCAAGTATTCAGAGGAGCGTTATAATACCAATTTACCAAATACACTGATTCTCTTTGTGTCCAAAGACTCCAATGGTGTCTCCAGTTCTGCTTTTCTTGGTTCTGTTGTTTATTATTATGGTTATTTATTTAAAACTGGGAGCCACAAAAATGACCACTTCCGTCTGCTGCTCCATGTTTTAATTAAATTCTCATGTAACCTGTTTGATGGGATTTGGTGAGAGTTACAAGAGTATTATAAAAGAAAGCATGTACTGTGGCATTGTATAAAGCTGGGTAATAGGACTGAGTGACCCCCCCCCGTCCAGGCCTCAGCCATATGCTAACAAGCCAGTGGCACATTGTTATACAAACAAAGCTCCCCTGATAGAGCTTCTCTGCTTTCTACACACCCAGCTTAATTTATCGGGTAGCTGCCCTGCTCTGGTGCCTTCATGCGTATCATAAAAACAGAAATTGCAGCTAAGTGTATAGCCTCAATGCTTATGTACTGATCTCCTGAGCATTTGCCTGAGGGATTTCATCCGTATCCACAGGCAGTGTCTCTGTGGCCTCTCTTATTAATAATCAGGCAATTCAGCTTGTCCAGATTAATCAAGTGCTTAATCATACCTCTAAGGGGTTTAATAAAGTGCATTGAGTTAATAAAAGGCATTGAGGCAAACATAAACCTTTTAATTATGATGGTAGAAGCCATATTAAATTACAGTAATATGCATTATTACAAGCACAAGGAAAAGGCATGTTAAGAATAGAAAATACTAATATTTTAAAGCTTTTTTATGATTTATATAATCTATACTGTATGTACATGAGTGTCATTCTATGAAACTCAAAAGGTTAATGAAATGACAATTTCCTCATTAAGCTAGTTGTCCTTCTGACTTTCGTAATTGAAGCAAAATTTTTCACTGTTTTAAAAATAATGCCTTCTAAAATTTAACAGCCTTTTCCCGTGACACAACCCTGCGATTCGCATTTTTTTGCATGTCAGTAAAAGGACAGTAGGTGGCGCACTTAGCTGAAGAACCAGGTTGTGCACAAAGGAGCTGAAGGACTGCTCTTTGGTATCTTTGAGCCTGAAAAACTTAAAACACCCAAGAGATTAAATATGAAATTATTAACCATGTAAACAAACTTTTCTTAGCAACTAAATGCAAAATAATAATAAGCAGGGCAGACAGTCACCGATCTCTGTGTGTCTGCTCCCTGCAGTGGGCTGGACAGCTCCTCCTGCTTTCAGGTTCTCTCTCTGTTGAAGGCTCTGGCCCAAGGTGGACGAACCATCATCTGCACCATCCACCAGCCCAGTGCTAAGCTCTTTGAGCTCTTCGACAAGGTATGTTTACATCAGTGGTCATATCATGCTGTGTGAGCACCGATTACTGTAACCTCTGCGCTCTGAATTAGACGTGGTGGTGGGATCACTTGGAAATGTTTACCGGTGCTCTAACACAACACGTCTCGCGTCCATCTCCCTGCAGCTCTACGTCCTGAGTCAGGGTCAGTGCATTTACAGAGGATGTGTGTCTGATCTCGTCCCATATCTAAGAGAGCTGGGCCTCAACTGTCCCACATACCACAATCCTGCAGACTTTGGTAAGGGCCGTTTGATCAATTTATCAGAGATCGGCTGACATTCATTAAAAATCAAGATTTGGGCATCGGTTCCATGGGAAAATATTGACCGATACTGTCAGCTGGTATTTAAATGTAATCAAGGTAACAGCACCAGAGTTAAAAACCCAGCTACTAAAACACATGATGATGATAACATCCGATGATCATCCATTTTCTGTCGTGAAGGACGAGGGTCGTAATCGACACATTCGGCACTTTTAAGATGCTTAAAAGTACGAGCCTGCAAAATATTTATAATCCATGTTTAAATCTGACGAGCAGTTCAATCTTTTGTCTTGCATAGGATAAAAAACGATGTCATTCCACTGCTGTCAGCCCCGCCCACCCCGCTGGGCAAGTGGCTCATGAACGGCGATATACATATCAGCGCGCCACTGCAATTTACTTAATTGCAGTCAAAAAAGGGGCCGGCACGGTGGCACGGTGGTTCAGCACTGTTACCTCACACCTGTAGGACCAGGATTCCAGTTTCTACCAGGGTTCCATGTGTGCGGACTCTGCATGCTCCCCCCGTGTTGTTGTGGGGTTTCCTCCAGGTTCTCTGCTTTCCCCCAACAGTCCAAAAACATGCTGAGGTTAACTGGAGTTACCACATTGGCTGTTGGTTTGTGAGTGTGTCCTGTGATGGGTTGGCGCCCCATCCTGGGTTGTTCTCCACCTCACCTCCATAATCTCGGATCCCCCCACAACCCCAAATAGGACAAGCGGTTAAAGAAAATGGATGGTCAAAAAGGAGGTGGCTGTCCTGAAATTAGTTTTAATACACTTCGATTTATAAAAAATTTACTGTGATGCCTGAAGCTGTTGTGTCTGGAGACATCCTGCCAGGGAAGTTGATGTGAAACTGCATGCATGTCATAGTGATGGAGGTGGCTTCCGGGGAGTATGGGGACCAGACGGCCAGGTTGGTCAGGGCCGTGCAGGAAAGGAGTGAGAAGGACTATAGCACAGATGTACACAGGGATGGGCCCCTCAATCCATTTTTCTGGCACCGAACGACGGATGAGGTAAGGCGATGTAACAGTCTGCCCATACATGCCTGCTTGGACCAGAAACCGTGATCTCACAGTAGGTGTTAAACTGGGACTGATCATCCGCAATTGGCCTCCTTATCGTCCAGGACTGGTCCTCCACTGAGGGCTGCCATAGTTTCTCTGCCAGCTGCCTGACTCAGTTCTGCATCCTGTTTAAGAGAACGTTCATCAGCATTATGAGGGATGCGGTAAGCAAGACTGCCACCTGCTGGTTCATATTGAATATTTCACCCTTGTATAGATATGTATTTACCCCTGAATAAAAAAACTATTATTTATTTATTATTATTATATATATTAATTATTAATTATTATTTTTTAACTAAGAATTTTACAATTACAAAACATTACTGATATCTTTTCAATCATTTGCTTGCAACACCAATTCTGCACCTTGTAGCTTATATTGTTGTACTGGTGGGTGTGTAGCTCATTGTATTGATTTCCCCCCCATTAAAAGGTCCTCACTCACCTGCGCATCACCTCCCATATCGGGATTGGAATCCTGATCGGTCTCCTCTACTTGGGCATCGGCAACGAGGCCAAGAAAGTCCTCAGCAACTCCGGCTTCCTGTTCTTCTCGATGCTGTTCCTCATGTTCGCGGCGCTCATGCCCACCGTGCTGACATGTGAGACCTCTGCAGCCATGCCCTCGTGGCTTTTCGAAGTAGGAGTGACGCTGCCATCCCAGTGACGTCCACGCATAAAGGCCCTGTCTTTCCTTCCCTCATATCCTATAGTTCCCCTCGAGATGACGGTATTCCTGAGGGAGCACCTGAATTATTGGTACAGCCTGAAGGCGTACTACCTGGCGAAGACCATGGCGGACGTTCCCTTTCAGGTAGCTTCATGACCTTCAGTGCCATTTTATAACGTACCGTTTTATTGTAAAGTTAGCAGGTCGTGATAAATGATTCTTGCTCCATGTTAGAGTCACCCCTATATTTCCAATATTCCCATACAACAAAAAATGCGTGATGTCACGGTAGTCTATAAGACTAGTGATGCTTTATGAGCTTCATGAACCATTTGCAATACTTTTTGACCCCACTAGATGGTGCTCTTGGTTTGTTTTGGAGCATGAATTGATGCTATTTTTTTAAATAGAGCAGTGACAGAAACTACAGCAAATGGTTAAATTTTCCCAGAAGCTGGGAGGGAGCAAAAATGTGGACTGTCTGCTGGTCTCCAAGGACCGGATTGGGAAGCACTGCTGTATAAGTATCACAGGACCCTGTGTGTGGCCCTGCAGGTGGTCTTCCCTGTGGTATACTGCAGCATTGTGTACTGGATGACCTCCCAGCCCTCGGACGCCGTGCGTTTCATCCTCTTTGTGGCTCTTGGGATACTGACCTCCCTAGTAGCTCAGTCTCTGGGGCTCCTGATTGGAGCTGCATCCAACTCATTGCAGGTGAGGCTGTCAGGTTTTTAGTACCATATTGGTTATCAAGAGGGTGTATGTAGGTTCACATACATATAAGGTTACTGCTGGTGTACAAACTAAGAAGATGGGTGCTGTAACATAGAAATTTGCAAAGGAGAGGAGGCCATTCGGCCCATCAAGCTCGTTTGGGGAGAACTTAACTAATAGGTCAGAGTTGTTAAAATCTTATTTAGCTCTGATTTAAAGAACCCAGGGTTTTAGCTTCCGCTTCACTAGCAGGAAGACTATTCCATACTCTAACTACACGTTGTGTAAAGAAGTGCTTCTTCAAATTTGTTTTAAAATGTTCTCCTGCTAATTTCCACTTATGGCCATGAGTTCTAGTATTTAAACTAATATTGAAATAGCCATTTGGCTGAACAGCATCCAGACCTGTTAGAATCTTATATACCTGGATCATGTTCCCCCTTAGTCTCCTTTGCTTGAGGCTAAACAGATTCAGCTCAGCTAACCTCTCCTCATAAGACATTCCTTTAAGACCAGGAATCATTCTTGTAGCCCTCAGTTGTACCTTTTCTAAGGCAGCAATGTCCTTCTTAAGGTACAGTATGGTGACCAAACCGGCACACAATATTGTAGGTGGGGTCTTACCAAGGAATTATATAATTGTAGCATCACCTCCCTTGACTTAAACTCAACACCTAGAGATATAACCCCACGTTCTATTGGCCTTTTTTATTGCTATGCAAGTTAGGTGATTTCGTCATTGTGTGAACATAATACAAACCTAGATGGCATTACCTACGAGACACCTAGTAAAAAAGTTTAAGTAGAAAGAGTACACTCTATAATAATTGTAAAAGTACAGTATAGTAATTGCATAAACCAGTTTTATAGTAATTATCAAGTATTAGGTACTGTACATAAGAGGACGTGCTATACTTTTATGTGATTGGCAGTGTAGCAGGTTTGTTTACATCAGCATCACCACAAGCACTTGAGCAACGTATCACACTATGATGTTACGATGGTTATGATGTCACATGATGTTTAGCTCCATCATGAGGCCATGCTACCATATCGGTTATTGAGAGGTTGTGCGTAGGTTCACATACATATAAGGTCGTTGACTGAAATGTACTTGTGCATGTATTTAAATTAATAAATTGTTTACGTTAATAAATTGTTCTCTCTAAACAAACGTGGCTACAACGGTAGGGTGGCCAGATAATCCATGTCAAGGACGACACTTTGAGCCGCTTCAGGTTTCACAAACACTTTTAAAACCGAAAGTTTCCTGTGCTTGGCTAAATAATTCAGTTCTTCTTGTGTCTTGACTGGTTTGTTTTCTTGACTGAAAGTTCATCCAGCTTAATTCAGCAAAAAAGCATCCCAGGTCTTTCTGTGAGCACTGTTATACCTGTAGATTGTACATTGCTTATGTGGTTTGTTTTAGGTTGCAACATATGTTGGCCCCATTACTGCCATCCCCGTACTGCTGTTCTCTGGCTTCTTCGTTAGTTTTGACACCATACCCAAGTACCTGCAGTGGCTCTCTTACATCTCATATGTCAGGCAAGTAAACAGAAGTACTTCCTGTTTATTTTAAAATAATGACGCTGGAATATCCAGCCAATGTGGCATAAGAATTCAAATACAGTGCGTGCTGCAGATATGGATTTGAAGGAGCCATCCTATCCATCTACGGTCTGGACCGGGAGGACCTGCATTGTGATCAGAACAAGACGTGCCACTTCCAGTCCACAGAGGCCATCCTCAAGGAGCTGGATGTGCAGGATGCGAAGCTTTACTTGGACTTCATCGTGCTTGGTGTCTTCTTCATCGCCATCCGCTTCATCGCCTACCTTGTCCTGCGCTACAAGATTAGTGCAGAGCGTTAGAGAGTCAGCAGAATGGGGAAAATGGCCATAGGGCAGGTTTAATTTGGGTTGTAAGAAATATCTGTTTATATTTCTTGGTGCGCAGCTAAACCACAGCAATGAAAGAAGCATCGCTATGCAACCACAAACCTGGCATGCTGTAATGGTTTGAAAACAAAGAAGGGACAAGCTATATTTTATTAGACCTTGATCTCTTTCTGGATGAAAGGGATCTCCAATGTTTTTGGGGGTAAGTATACTTCGGAGCTGAAGTAGAAAGGTAAGATGATCCATCATACATTAGACAATCTGAGAGATACTTAACGGATTAATGCCCGACTAGTTTCAGACTTTATTGTTGCTTAATATGCTTAATGCTATCTGCACATGTTGTATACACATGGTTAATACAGATTTATATAGGAGGGCTATGTGTGGCTCTGTGGGTTGGACGCTTGCCTGCAGAAGGTCCCAGGATGGACAGCGTGATGTCACTGTTGGCCCTTGAGTAAGGCCCGTAACCCCCAGTTACTACAGAGTTTGTCTGTCTCCTCTTCTACAAACAATCTACGTCACTTTGGATGACAGTGTCCACAAAATAGAAAATGTACATACACAGTCACTCCTTCACAATCGTCAGGGGTTAAGGGGTGGAAGAACCCAACGAATGTGGAAATTCATGAATAAATACTTGGCTACATTATTAAAGATGCAAAATCTAAAAGTTACCATGAGAAGCATGACATTCCACGATCAGAGACTTTATTGCACTGCGACCCAATTTTTACCGTGCCAGCTCAGTCGCAACCCTATATCAAGTGATCAAGTACAGGCTTAAAGTAACGCCACAGTAAAGCACACAGTGCACTCTGCAATTTACACCAATCAATGCCTATCGCACACATCTAATTGGACGTGCCAGTAAATTTAAGCAACTGTGGTTTGGCTTCTTGGATTAATTGAGTGTTAACTAGTTTTGTGCTAAGCACTTGCAGACCCATTTATATAGGTTAAGTCTAGGATTAGGGCTGGGAAATCTGACTATGGATCAGCATAAGAGCCTGCTGATTTTAAAATGCTTACATTTCCAACTCTGCCTTGCGACCCTTTCAGAACTTGTCATGACCCAAATTGAGTCACGACCCACAGATTGAGAATCGCTAGTGTAGTAGACAGTACTAACAAGTAGCCAACCAATTTGATTTCATAGTTTTGGGATGATTTTTTTTTATTTAGTGACTTTAGTGAGTTGTAAACCGTGCATTTGGCAGAAGTTCTTCAGGGCTATATCTAAAGGTTTTCAGTCACCCAGGTCACAGTATTTCAGGTAGTAATCAAAAACAACTGGATTGCTGTTTTTTTTTTTTTGTTTTTTTTTTAAGAAAAACTCCTGTGATTCTATGCCATCCCTTGTGGTACAACTGGTTTGCACAGTTGAAAGACAGTAATTCAATATGAGGAAAAAAATGACAGATGTTACTTAATTTTCTTGCTAAAGGCTTTACGGATGTTATTACTGTACATTTCATGTTTAAATTGATACGATACGGGGGAGGCACGTTGATACAATAGGTAACACTGTCGCCTCACACCTCCAGGGTTCGAGTCCTGCCTCCACTCTGTGTGCATATTTCATGTTCTCCCCACTCAAGCCAAAGACATGCAGTTAAACGGATTGCTTAGTAGCAGTTGGAAGGTGGACAGATGATATAATACAGCATGTATTACATTTACTATTACAGCTTGAGGTTGCTGTGTGTAGTTTACCAAGATTAAGTAGATTTTTTTTTACTCTTCACTCATCTCTTGTATATTTGTAATTGCCATGTACAGTATAGTATGTGATGGATTGATTTTTTTATATAAAAGTATCATTTTTTTAAGAATGACAACGATTTTTAAATTGAAAGTTTACAGTATTTAGATACAATGTATATGTAAACTTAATTTTTAAAAACAAATGAGGGGAAAGGATAAGCTTTTAAAATAAAAGTATGTTTCAAGAAAGATAGTCATTTTAAAACCATTATTATGAAAAACAAAGTTTAACTGCAAAAACGTACATTGTGTTCAGCTGAAACATAAATATGAGCTTGTCGTTACACAGCGATGTATTCTGTGGATGAATACAGAATGTTAAATGTCCAAAACAATTATATGCTTTCATACTCTTGTGCATTTCAAAGGATTAATATGCCTCCAAGAATTTTGAGTATGCTATCTTTAATTAAGGAAAAGTGTAAACTTACCTGTATAGCCTGACTGCTTTAGTTACACAGGGAGATATGCATGCTTTAGTGTTTTAATGTATTTTTTTTTATTTTGCATGGCACTCAGATGCATCAGCACATTATGTTTTTTGGGATTTTTACTACATGTTACTCCTTTTAAGATAGAAAATTTCCAAGCCAGAGTAACAGAGATATGTATTGTAATGAAATATTTAGAGAAATAAATATTTTGCAAATCTGATAAAATTCTGGCCATTCATTAAAAACTGGCATGTACAGTGGACCTTCGAGTTACGACCGGCCTGACATACTAACAACTTGGGTTACGACCAAAATTTTAGTTTTGACTAACAACCAAAGTCTTGTGTTACCAGTTGAGGCCAAAATGTGTATCCTCTTGTGCAACTGTAAACAAAGACCCGAGAGGCGTCAGTGTCAGTCTGAGCCCAAATACACCTGTTTGTGGACCTAATTTCGGGCAGTGCAGTGATTTATATCATTTATTTTGCCAATTGCTATCAAAATGCCATCAAAAAAGCTAGAAAAGCTAAGGAAGGAAGAGAAGGTAAAGTAAGCAATCACAATCAAACAGAAGAAGGAAATTGTGTACGACCAACTTGAGTTACGACCAGCCCTCGCGAACGAATTGAGTTCGTAAGTCAAGGGTCCACTGTACCTTTTTCCAAACAGTATTTTTTATTTGAACAGCTACATGTATATTAAAGCAGTGCTGTTTTTCACTGCAGCCTCTTGTTGAACTTAAGAGGGTTAAAAAAATTATTGGACAACATATATATTTTTAACTTTTTATTTCATTCCTGACTTGAATGTGATAAACGACATTGAAGGGAGATTATTCAATAAATCAAAATTAAGATCAAACAAATAAAATAACGGCGAGGTGAAAGAAGAGACGACGGAGAAAGACCAGTGCTGTCAACTACTTTCCATAGAAAGTCTGCTGGAAAAGTCGCCAAATGTCCATACATGACGCCATCGGCTAATCTGAATATTGGCCACGCCATCGTGTCAGATGGTGTCTCTCTTTACGTCTGTTTGTTTCTCTTACTATGTGCTCACATATTCTGTTTTAATGCCGCCAAATTCAAAATAAAGCTGTTTTGCATTTGCATTCTTCTGTTTCCGTTGTCAGACAACTGATGCGTGAAATCGTGACTGAAACGAAGTCCAGTTAAGACTACATGTTAATCAGCAGTCACTTGCAGGCCATTTTCAAGCTGCTGCTCCGCACTGCTAAAATTCAGATTTTATAACCACGACGTCGTGTGACAAAATCACGATACACATAACTAAAAGACAACGGCTGTGTTATGATTTCGGTTATATTTATATGCAAAATGATCACTCCGAGAGAAAGTTATATTTGTCCGAAACGTCGCTAGATTTGGTGCCAGCCGGCTTTTTAAAATACAAACAAGCACTCGCTACACCAAAGCAAAGTCACTTCCTGTTCCGGTGACGTCAAAACCAACGCGACATTTACCCTGTAAACTCCATGCCTCCTCTCAGCAGTGCTCACATGTCGCATGTCTGTTAGTAAGATAATAGTAATTTAAGAATATTTTTGAGTTATCTCAGCGAAATGACAGGGGAGACGAAAGGAACAAAAACTACAACAAAAACTATAAATCCAAGAAATGATCCAGTCAAGAACTTTGAAAAGTGGAAGAAAAAATACGACAAAACTAAAAAACGCGTTAAACGCCAGAAAAAGCAAATTAAAAAACCCGAATGGCAGATCGAAAAGGAAAAAATAAAGAAATTGGTCGATAAATATTCGGAGGTAAAACGTCTCATTGTGACTGATTAGTCTGTCAGGCTCCCTTATTCTTAATGACGGAGGCTTTTTATGTGAATGTTTAGCAGTGTATTGTACATAATTATCTGCATTGTGCGATTTGTTGTTGGACCGTAAGAAATTGGCAGGTCGGAGTGGTGTGTATGCTGACTGAAGAGTATCATGAAACATTACCTGTAGTGATCGCTATTGGCAGTCCCATGTGGATTAAGTTGTCTGTGTGCTGTGTGTTACGTTTCGTTTAATATGATAATTGGTGTGAAATCATGTTGTCAATTTGCATAGCAATTTTCATGTTAGTTATAAAGTGGACTTAGCCACTAATAACCAGCATCGTCTTACTTTATGTGTTTGTGTAGAATTTACGAGTCATCGTCATGTTAGTACTAGTTATTGTGTAAAAGTTATACGGTTCCTAATAGCAGTTCTTTTCTTATTTGCATTCTGTGTGGTGGTGTATCCTATTTTTTTAGCATTAAGTAATGTTAGTTATCTGATTTTCAACATTTCTTATGCCTTTCAGATAAACACCAAGGATGTAGTGAAGTTTTCAGATTTCCCTTTATCAAAGGAAACATTAAGAGGTATTTTCAGTAATTTGTCATGCTTTATATTTTCTCCTATAAAAGAACTACTCTGTTTCCCTGTCTGCTAACATGTGCTGCTGGATACACAATGCTGCACAGACACAGCTGCACATAACACTGCTGATGTTTTATGTTTGAAATAAGAAAAAAAAAGTATTTCCTTGAATTTTAACTATAGAGTTGTGATTTTTATTAATTGTAATATTGCACGTTTTGACTCCTGTTAACAATAATTGGGCTTCCCTGCTCAGGACTGTTAGAAGCTCAGTATCGGCAGCCCACAGAGATCCAGAAGCAGACCATCGGCTTCGCTTTGACGGGGAAAGATGTGCTGGGTGCTGCAAAGACTGGATCTGGCAAGACGCTGGCCTTTCTTATCCCTGTAAGCAAGCTTCATTACAGCAGAGAGTCTGTTTGCACTTTATCTTCATGGATCCTGGCAGCTGCAGCATTGTGTCTGTTTTACTGTTATGCAGGGTGCTGGTTACTTTAATGAAATGTTCAGTTTTTAATTTGTATCAACTCTATTAAGATAAAACTCAAAAATGTATTTCCTAAAGCAGAGGATCTCTGCCCTTGTAGTTGGAATTGCCCTGTCTAATAAAGGATATACTCAATGTACTTTTCATAGGTTTATGCGTGTTTAGCAATTCTGGAACTGGGTTTTGCTGAGCAGATGTCATCTGACGATGCACACTGCACTTCCTGCATTCCCCTGATGTTTCGAATTGGCGCCATGTGCTGCGGTACTTGTGTCTGATTGGCTGACCTGCTCGCACAGGTCCTGGAGTGCCTGTTTCGCCAGCAGTGGTCAGCAGACGATGGATTGGGTGCCCTCATCATTTCACCCACACGGGAGCTGGCCTATCAGACCTTTGAGGTTCTGCGAAAAGTGGGCAAGAATCACGAGTTTTCCGCCGGCCTCATCATTGGCGGAAAGGTGCCTTTCTTATATTGTTAACTTTTTGTTTTTTTTTTTTGTGGGGGGTATTACCTGTTTTAAGTGTTCTCATGCTAGTATTCGGTGACTTTAAACATGCATATTTCTCATGCAGCTGGTATTCAAATTCCTAACCTTATGAGCTGTATCTATTAAGGCCCATAGTTGTGCTATCCAAGCACGATCAAAGCCGATCAGAAATGTTTGAAGTTTTAGTGACTATGAATGCGTAGTAACAGTGGGACTGAAAACACAGACCGCATGTAAACGCACACATCAGCATTCTCTTGGGATCCTGGGGAATCTTTTTTTGTAATTATTATTTTGTTATTAATTTGAGTTGATAGGAGGAGGAAGTTGGTGAAGTCACTCTCCATACGTGTGATGTCATAATAAAGCCTTAACACTTAATAGAGCTGCATGTAAAGCATGAGGTCAGAAACACATTGCTGGGTCTCTAGGGTATTTATCGTCCCATTAACTGTTTTGTGATTAGGTAATTGGTATTTGAAGTATCCTTATAATTCTAAATATTCTTGGATGTTAGAGAGATTTCATGGAAGGCAATAGGGTTTCTTGGATGTAACTGGAATGTTTCTTTCCCCGTAAGAACTAATGGAAATGGCATCCTGGTATTTGAGTTCACCATTTAACCGATTCCTAGGAACTAATGACAGGTGTATATGTACCTGGCGTTTTACAGCATAAAAGGCCAACTTTCTCAGTTTTTTTGGAGTAACAGTTTTTTCGCCATGTGGATGCTGAGAGGCTGAACTGCTCTTGTTATGGTTGTTATGGTTACAGGATCTGAAACAGGAGTCCGAGAGGATCCACCGCACCAACATCATCATCTGCACCCCGGGCCGCCTGCTGCAGCACATGGATGAGACCTGCACCTTCTACGCATCCAGTCTGCAGCTGCTGGGTATGTTTTTCCCCAGGATGAAAGTCACCGTACACACACCTTTTGTTTCCCTTTGGTTAAACTCGCATTTTTCGTGATATCCTTGATTGAAGAGCAAATTACTAAAACTTGCCCAGTCAGTTTCCTGTTGCTTTCGAAATCGGGCTTCCTCATCATATCTTACGGTACTGGGAACGAAAACTCAGTGCTCATGTAATCCCACAAAGAACTTTTGTTAAATTTCCAAAATTAAGTCCACTGGAATTTTCTCAGGCATATTCTATGGACTAATTCAGTTTTTGGATGTTGCCCTTCAATTACGGGAGTCATTAAAATGTTAGCTCTGCTTAAGACTTATGTAAGCAAGACTAGGGAAAGATATATGCTTACTTAGATATGGTCTAGCTTGCAGCCACAGAGGTTTGTATATTTGGGGATTTGCTGTTGGTGCTGGTTTTGCTGTGAGAGTCTGTGCGCTCTCTCACAGTGCTGGATGAGGCTGATCGCATCCTGGACATGGGGTTTGCTGACACGCTGAATGCCATAGTGCAGAACCTCCCCAAGACTCGGCAGACGCTGCTGTTTTCAGCGACTCAAACAAAATCTGTGAAAGATTTGGCCAGACTGAGCCTGAAGGATCCTGAGTACGTCTGGGTCCACGAGAAGGCCAAGTTCAGGTAGGAGTGCATCCTGCCCTGTCCCTTGCTCTAAGGCCATCCAGCATTTTTCACAAGATTTCATACTCATGTAAAAGCGTAGATGGTTGTAGACCCCATTTACAGAAGCTTTGACCCCCTTATTTTTTGTCTCGGCCCTCCTGAAAATTAATTACTGTTAATGAGTGTTTCCCAATCCAGTTCTCGGGGACTCACAGACTGACAGAAATGTGGACTGTCTGGCAGGGAGCAGGGAGGGAGCAAAAACGTGGACCGACTGCAGGTCCACGAGAACCGAATTGGGAAACACTGATCTAAAACCATTTAGCGATTTGTCCTCTATTTGCGGAACCATGTCCTACCCCCTACTCGGCAAATTTATAATTTAATGGTGGGGGGCACATCGTTCGGTATTCCTTCAGGGTGCTGAGTCCCCATTATGGTAAAATTGTAGAACCGCCCCTGAACAAAAGAATACCACTGTAGTTTATACCATTTGTGGTGCCTTGGCTTGTGGTTTGGATTTGTCTCGGAATGCTTTTGAGAGCATTCTCAGATGTGTGCATGCATTTAAATTTTTGAGTATTTGAAACATTTTCCTGCTCATAAATAAAAAAGATATACATTTTGCATTTCATATTATATTGACTTGTCATGTATTTAAAAGTAAAATATCCTTGAGGATAGTACGGTGCGGAATAAACGGCATACGATACAAATTTGGCCAACGGGAGAAATTTACGCTCTTTCTCCTGCAAAAATGGCGCAATCAAGTTGCGTCAAATAATAAATAATTTATTATTAATATGATATATATATGAAAATTATTTGTATGATTATTGCTGCACCTGACAGCAGAGTCCTGCACGGGTCTGATTTTGACAAACTGTACCCACCCGTACTAGTCATACTTAAACCCATATCCAAACCATTATCCAACAGAAATAAAATAAAATTTCGCACCCGATCCGACCTGCTATAAATAAATACCGACACCCGACCCGCACCTGAATGAAAATCAGTCAGACAGGCAAAATTAAAGACAAAAGTTTATTGCCACAACAAACAACCAGTGACATGTGCAACGTCAGTTGAAAAGGCAAAGCCAAATGCAAATGTTGCTTAATAACAGTCTAATAATAAGCAATTGGTTGTGTCTTGTTTTCTGCTTACCTACAGTTTACAAAATAAGAAAAAACCAGGGAAGTTACTTGAAATGTTTTCGTATTTTTTCTATAATTGCAGATTTGCACAATAAATATTCTATGTTCACGACTACTTTGAAATGTTTTAACGGTTCATTGTACATCTTCCTGCTGCAATGCCTTTGCTAGGGACATGTTACCCTTTCAAAAACCGTTATAATGAAACCTACAGATCAAATTATATACCGTCTTCCGTCTGTGGTTCGGATTATACCACAATATGCATTTCATGCCATATCGCACAGCCCTACTTGTTTTAATATCGCAACCAAATTACTACAGAAGGAGAATAAACCATAATGGTTTGTGAGCATGTAGCTCTGATCATGTGACTGTTCTTCTCCCGTGGTCCAGCACCCCCGCCACCCTGGAGCAAAGCTACCTGGTGTGTGAGCTTCACCACAAAGTCAACCTGCTCTTCTCCTTCCTGAAGAGTCACCTGAAGAAGAAGATCATTGTCTTCTTCGCCTGCTGCAAGGAGGTGAGTATGCTCTCGTGTGCAAATGTCTCTGCCACATAGCTTGCGAATGACCCCTTTGGTTTTAGAATTTGGTGCTCACGCAACAACGAAATGTGTCCTCTGCATTTAACCCTCATGTGACTTTCGTGACATAGCAGGGGGCAGCTAATTCAGCGCCCGGGGAGCAGTGCTTGGGGGCAGTACCTTGCTCAGGGTACCTCAGTGGTGACTTGCTGGTGGGGGATTCGAACCTGCAATCTTTCGATTACAAATTCGCTTCCCTAACCATCAAGCCAACACTGCCCACAATTTAGCCAATTGTCCCACCTGCCGTGGATATGGGTGGTGTTCTGCTTGCGTACCCCACGCAACTGTTCACTACATGGTGAAGTTTTAAGTACTGAAACTACAAACACATATATAATACAAGCTACCAATACACATTGTTTAGCTACATGTCTGTAAATAGTCTGTTAAAGGGATTACTAAATAATCTAAATCTGTTTATTACACATTCTGCTTTGTGCCAAAATTCTGTTTCAAATTCACAATCTTTCCCCACCAATCAGGTGGTTCCCAATATCTCTTAATTTGTTTGTACCTTAATGACAATGTCTTAAAATGTCTATATAATGTTTATAAGTCTCAGTATTCATATTCTATTGATTACTTTTCATTTGCACTATTTGCATATTGCATCCATATGCATATATCTTTCCCTAGTCTTGACTCCATGCACCATATATCTGAAACTCACAATAAAAAATAGTTTGACTTCTGCCTAAATACTTCCAAAATCTTTTTTTTTTTTTTTTGGTGGTGGTGGTGGGGGGGGGGGGTTTATCAGTTGATGAATTGATTAGATTGTACCCAAAAGTCTGAGGTTGTTCAATGATCGTAATACACGTTTGGTATACGGGTGTGATGCGTCCATAGTCTCCCTTTCAGTTCCATCGTTTGTGTCTATGTAATTGGCAGTATGGTGCCCCCTTGGATTTTTGTTTCGCTATTGAGAATTGCGTTGTTTGTGCTGCATGCTCTGCCGATCGCCGCCATGGTGGTGGACTGACCCCCCTCCCCGCCGCCCCTAGGTGCAGTACCTGTTCCGCGTGTTCTGTCGACTACGCCCTGGCATCCCCGTCCTGGCCCTTCATGGCAAGCAGCAGCAGATGAAGAGGATGGAGGTCTACAACGATTTCATCGGCAAGAAGGCGGCTGTGCTGTTCGCCACCGACATTGCGGCCAGAGGCCTCGGTAATGGCGACTCGCGGCGACACGAACACAGGCGCGTAGGAGGCAGATCTCCATAGAGCGTAGGTGTTGGGAACCGGATCCATGGAGGACCGGTGTGGGTGCAGGTTTTTGGGAGGGCTTCTCAATCGGCCAATAACACTGGGTCCCCAAGACTGGAGCTGATTTTTTTTTATTGGCTGATTGAGAGGTCATCCCAAAAACCCGCTCCCACATTGGCCCTCCATGGACCAGGTTCCTTGTTCCTGTCGTAGAGGGATTGCAGGATCACCCTCCCATAGATGTCTTGGAGTGTGTTAGTGCTGTACTAACACTTCTAAATACGTCGTTCCATGTAATCCATTAATCATAGCCTAAATGAGTGCGGACGCACCCCGTATCTTCTGGAGTTCACAAAACAAGCGACGTGTAATTTGTCCTCCGCAGACTTTCCTGCTGTTAACTGGGTGCTGCAGTTTGACTGCCCAGAAGATGCCAACACTTACATCCACAGGGTCGGAAGAACTGCCAGGTATGTTTGATTCTCCTGTGCTCCGGGGTGGGGGGCCTGAGTTACTGAGGCCGGTTAAGCTGATGGTGGTTCGAAGCCAATTACTTCAGAATGCCTCTCAAAGAGTCTTTCCTTTAGTTTTTGGAGACGTTATGACGCCTTTCTGGGGGTTTGGGGGGGGAGTTTACGCATTGTTTAATAGCAGTCGAAAAGCCTCCCGTCAGCAGGCTGTTGTGTGATGAATCGCCGGGTGTCTGTTGCTGACGGTGTGTTTTGGGGGGGGCGCAGAAGTGGGACAGGCTTTCTGAGGTGTGGAGGCTTGAATGGTGGAGGTGTAAATAGCTCCAAATTCTATTGATTACAGGGGTTTTATTGATTCATTGGCATGCTTCCATAAGACCTCTGGAATGGCTTCATTTTAAATCCTCGTTGAGATTTTTCAGTGCTGCCAGGCCAGAGGCATTGGTGTGTCACGAAACACAATTTTACAGCATGGCTTATGGAAAACTAATGGTATGAAATTTGGTCGTCTTGGAAATATCATAGCATTGCATGTGACGTTAATCAAGTCTGTAGCCATGGAAACATGATTTTGATTTATATGTTCTCCTTATGTTGCTGTTTTCTTGGAAAACTTTTTTCCATTCGTTTATCCAGTGATAAGTTTCTGCTCAGTATTTTTGCTTGATCAGCCCTTGTTAATTCGGTGAATGGCACGGAGGAAAATATAATACAGTCTCTGCAATATTTAAACAACCATTACTCTTTCTTGGCACCACTAGATGGCAGCATTGCGTAGCCCTAGTCCTTTCCTCTTGAATTCAAGAATAACTGAAGGTTGAATGAGCATGAGGGGCAGTGTGGGGGTGCAGTGGATAGCACTGCCGTCTCACACCTCTGGGACCAGGGTTCAAGTCTCCACCGTAGCTCCACGTGTGTGAAGTTTGCACGATTTCTGTGTCCTCCGGGTGCTGCGGTTTCAAAAACATGCTAAGGGGAATTGGAGTTACCCAATTGTGTACCTGTGTGTGTGTGTGTGTGCCCTGCGATGGGTTGACACCCCATCCTGAGTTGTTCCCTGCCTGTAGCCTCCGGGATTGGCTCTAGACGCCTGTGACCTGAATAGAACAAACGGCTACAGAAGATGGAAGGATAGATGGATGGACACCAGTTCTGAACCAGATTAGTTTTCCTAAGAGTCTAGTGGACTTTTTTTTTTTTTTTTGTCCTCAAATGATGCGTTGATTACAGTTGTCTGTCATGCTGCGAAATTCCACTCCTGTTTTCCTAAAGTTTGAAGAAAAATTTTAATTAAAGTGATCTTTCATCTGTAAGGTTTTAAGAGCTGTCTGTGACCTCCAGAGTGCCCCATACCTGTTCAGCCTTGTCAGACCTACTGCAGAATTTAACCATTGCTGCATATGCATATTATCTGTCCCTGTGGATAGTTTAATGCATTAACTATATTTCTGGTTGCACTTTTGTTGAGGCGCCATCTTTGTTTCCTGGTGTTATAAAATGAGATTTAAGAGGAATGAGGCGAGAACGTGAATGTTTGTTGTTAAAGGTAATGCATGCAGTGATGTGAACTACTTAGGGTGATTTTCCATCACACCAGTCACCGTACTTTTGGAACTTTGAAAAGGTGCGAAAAGTACGGTACTTCAATGTGTTGGGTTTCCACTGCCGTAAAAACTAGTACCGGCGCCGAATGACGTTACGACGCAATTCGGGGTATTTTGTACTGATTTTGAAAAGTGGCTGTAGTATATTATAGGGCCGAGTGATGTGCAATATTGATACAACATCACATGTCCTGCACATCCAATTCGCACATCGATTGTAAAATAGATTAAGATCTGGCTTTTTCTTACCTTCAATCTGGAATATTATGACACAGAGTTTCACTCTCGCTAAAACATTTTGACTGTCATAAAGCATTAGCTAGCATTGCAATTTTAAATAATGTTCCTTTAATAGATTACCTTATATATGTTTAAAAATCAGTTTAAATCTACTCCACTGCGCTTGTATGAGCATTACATGCGTACTCCGCAATGATCATAATCGTTTTCATCCTTGTTACTTTAAATGCGCTCCCTGATGGGTTTGTGTGAAATTTATGAACTTGCTTTATAAATCGGCCAATATTTATTATCACAAAGTTACATTGCTACATTCACAACAAAATCATGCTCTACGGATGATGTATTTTTTTTTTTTTTTTTTATTTTGTTTCTCATTGTTTTGTCTCTTTGTTAGTTACTGTTTTCAAGGTGCCGTTTACATTGTGTTTCAGAGGGGGGCTATTTGCATAGTCCCACCCAAAGTACCAAAGAAGTACCCAGATGGTTTGGCGCTTTTGGCACTGGATCTTTTGGTACTGGCACTCGACTGGAAATCAATGGAAAAGCGAAAGTACCAAGAGTACGGTACTTGGTGCAGTGTAAAAGCACCCTGTATGTACGAAAGATGGGCTATAGGCACGTTTAATGCTAGTGAGTATTAAAAGCATCTGTGACTGTGTCTCTGGTAGGGGGCCCATGTAGACCTTGCGTGGTCTGAGGCTCTGAGAATCTCAGCCTTCAGGGAGATCCCTCATCCGTTTTGGCCCAGGTACCAACACTGCTTTCGGGCATTACACAGTTGGCCCGTAAATGATGTCCTGTCTCAAGGCAGCTTGATCATCTCCTTATTTCTCCAGTACTTATGCAGTCTTTAAATTGGTGAGAGAGGAGAGTTTCCTGCCATTGCGTTTGTACTTTTGTGCAGC
>JAODKF010000044.1:8728327-8755184 GCA_026779585.1 Mormyrus proboscirostris
CCCCCCCCCCCCCCCCCCCCCCCCCCCGCCAGGTAACATTGCTGGTGTTTAATCAATATTCATCAACAGCGCCATGTGTTTGAACATTTGTGTAGACTGTTATTTCCCAGCCCAGTCCTTGGGGACCCACAAACGGTCCATGTATTTATTTTTTGCTTCCTCCCAGCCAGACAGTTCTGGGAGGGAGCAAAAAATAAATACATGGAATATCTGCGGGATCCCTGAGGACCGGATTGGCTAACACCTTTATAAACCGACATGGGCATTCCCACGATGCCATCGCACTCTTTTGTTTGGGAGTGGTATGCAAGGTTGGTTGATTCTGCTGACTCTGCGTTTTGATCTTCTGCGTGGCCGTATTACCGTGAGGAAAATGGTTGTCCAGGACCAAGCCTGACACATAGGTCCCACCCCCCTCAGATGGAGAAATACCAGCAGAATGCTGATGGCATCTCCGGGAACTCGGGAGATAATGCACTTATTCAGCTGAGCACACTGCCATCCAGAAAGGCAGAGATACTTAGCCTGTTTAAAATCTTTTCCCCATTAAAGCAGTGGGTTGTGGTCACGTGACGGCATGTGGGGTTGGCCACTCTATGCTTAGGCTGCATTTCGTTACCATGGACTGTAGACTTTCAGAATGTGGTATAGCAAATCCCAGTTACTAAAGGCAATTTATAGGAAATGATACCAAATATTAATTTATAGACCCCTAAGTCTTTGCCATCTTATTTAAGTAATTGTATCACTTAAATAATTTTTAAATTCCCCAACCCAGAAAAAGTGACCCTTACTCTTCCCCTCAGCCCATGTCACATGACACCTTTTTCCATCTACCCCCTAGCAGGCTTGTATTTGGTGAGTCCTGTACAGTCTGTGACATTATTTAAATTGTGTGCGACAGATAGAGAGAGAGAGAATGTAGCTGTCTAGGGTAGACAATCGATATCACATTTCTGGCTGACTTGTTTGACGAACTAAATTGTGAAATCAAATTAGCTACTTGTAGTTTTTGAAAGGTTTCTCCCTGCCGTTTGCCAGTGGGCCGGCTGAGACGCATTCAGAGCTTAGGAGTAGGGGTGCATCAATTCGCCTGCAAACGATCCGATGCACCGACGTGACCGCATAAACATCGATGCAAGCATTTTTTTTCGCCGGTTCCAGTACCGTTTTCATGATCCACGCCGACGTATACATGGCCTACACCAGGGGTGCCCAGTACGTTGATCATGATCTTCTGGTCGATCGCAAAGGTAGTCTGGCTAGATCGCATGGCATAAAAAAAATAGAGGATGGATGACGCATTCAACCGTGCCAGCTGCTGCAAATTTCTAGCAAGCTACGAGACGCTTCCAGTTTATTTCTACTAAACTTAAGAGTGGGTATAAAAATGAATGGGGGAGCTGGACCAAAAATCTACCATACGGAATAGGAGGAGGACTGTTATTTTTTCACTATGTCATATTCAAAGTGCGTTTTGCCTCATCTGTCAGTCTACTGTTGCTATTCCGAAGAAGGGAAATGCTGAGCGACATTTTCGGACTGTTCATAAAAACTACGACATTTAATTCCCTCCAAAAAGCGAGCTGAGAAAGAGAAAGGTGAAGAAACTAAAATCCCAGTTCAATACAAAATACTTTATTTATCCTAAAGGGAAATTAATAATAATAGTAGTACAGGTGACATAGGACGCTACGCTCAGAGCACACAATCTCCAGAACACGTTGACCATTAAATTTTTCTTAAAAAAACCTTTCAAAGAAGATTACTGACATACTTGTTTCAACGCAGAGGTCAGTCATGTTAATCTTCCTAATTCTACATGTCTGTCCATGCAATGTTTTATATTTTTACATTATTGCACTGTGTTTTGGAAGATTTTGGAACATTTTTTATTTGAGGTATCAAAGAGAATCGGGGTCTGAGGCCACTCAGTCTGACAAGCTTTGACATTTTAAAATATTTCACCTAAAATATTTCACCTAAAAAACATTTATCCCAAAGTGTTACATGTGCTTTTATTCTGCACAAACTCAGCACCAATAATGTGACACCACTTAGAATGTTATTCTATTTTTTGTTAAAATCAACTTTAAACATATACACAGATTTTATGTGGTTTGATTACTAAAGTGTTAGAACTTTAGAGTGACACTCTTTTTCTCAAAATCAGTGGCCTGCACAATGAATATTGATGAGACAGGTGTCCCCACACCTGTAGTAGTTTGCATACTATCAATGGCCCATCAGTCTGAAATGTCACTGCACCCCACACCCGTCACTGGAAAGGTAGTTTGAAACGCAAGAAAAGTAGCAACAATAAAATCCTTTTCACAGTCTCTATTGGTCTCTATTGGTAGATGGAATGAAATGGAAAAACTGTGAGCAGTCGCTATAGAAAGCGATAAATATGATGCAGTGCCTATGCAGAGTTAACGGAAATAAAATAATTCACTATTATTAACGCTCTGGGGACAAGGGCATCGTCAACCGCATATACTGTATTTCTCGAGTATTTCAGTTTATATCTCGCTGAAATCATTATGTAGAATCATGAAAAAAACACTGACTAAATCCGCAATCTGTCTTCTTTTCAAAGCGTCCGTTGACGGAAGTGTTAAAGTTTTTAAAATTAGGTGAAATCGGCAAAAATTAAACCATATCACCTTTCTTTGTTTTACCTGCATCAGGGCGTGTACGTAGCACCACTCTCAGCTGAATGTCGCTATTCACTTTCTAAATAGGCTGGGTTTGAACCAGAGACCTCGTTACTACAGGCACACAGGCTTAGCCCACTGAGCCATGCACACAGGTATGAGATTCGCTGCTGAAAGTGGCAACACTGGCGCAAAGCTTCAGAGGCGTATCCCTGTGCCATATAGCGGATCAATGTAAACACTACCCAGACATGTGCTCTTGTTTATTTGAGTCACAATGGGCGTATTCACATATTTCTTTACCCAATGCCAACTGCCGGATTATCATGTTATTATCAGGCGAATAGCGCGATTTGCAAGTGGGCAGGCAATCAGAGCTGCTTTAAGACGCAGACGCTTAAGTCAGTTGCTCTTGTTCTTTCTATTCGCATCACGAAGCTGTAAAAATATATTTAGTTTCTACCTATTTATATTTGTAGTCTAAGGTTCCTGAGCGTGTTCTTTAAATGTGTATACGGCAAAAACGTCGGGACGGCCGACAGAGGGTTAAGGAATTGATATTGTATCGTATCGAGAGGAAAGCTGTGATTTACCCCCCTACTTAGGAGTAGACTTGCCTGTATGTGAATCACTAGTGTTGTAGTGTGACAGGAGGGGTTCAGTGTTCACGTAATATAACTGCATCGCACGGCTCAGGAACAGTGTTTGCTCAGCTGAGTTTATACATTGGGTATTGAAAATATAGATCTAACTACGAGAAATTGAACTCTGTCTCCTTCTGGACCTCTTGCGTAAAAGTGTCTTGGTATTTGATTCAGAACAGCAATCGGTAAACAATTTCAGCATTTTCTTTTATTGTATTATGATAGCATTTATCAATTATCACAAAAACGTAGAGATCCTAATTGTTAGATAAGCATAAATAGTACCGGATGACGGCATGATTCATCTGCTGGGATCTCTCCAGTTGTTGAATCAGGTTGTATGTTTTACGTTTTATGTGATTACTGTCGTCGCAACGAAGGTTGTCCTCCCGCTAGTTTTCTGAAAACAAACTTTTCAGGTGACTTGCTTTACATTCCATTGTTCGCCATTAAAATGACAAGCTTGTCTGCTGCAGAATACTAAACAGCTTGTATTCACAGAACAGTGGCTGAACATGCAGTTTTTTTGTATTGGTGCATCAGAATGCTGCTATTAGGTGTGTTGAAGATTTGTAGGGGGTGCATTCAAGGGTGCAGGTTTGGTTTCAGTAATATTACGGACCAAATCCTCCCCAAACACACACTCCCACAGCATTGGTGGGTGCTTTTTCCTACCCTCCATACTCAAATTTGTGCCCTCGAGTGCATTGTTTCCAAAAAAAAAAAAACTCTTTTCCCCCCCAACGTGGTTGTCAGGGACCCAGAAACAGTACCAGGAACTGGGAGGGAGCAAAAAATCTAACCAACTATGGGTGCCCAAGGACCAGGTTGGGAAACACTGGTCTATACGAATGTTAAAGCACATGAGGCTGTTGATGAATATTGATTAAACACCTACAATGTTATCCCAGTCTTACCCATAATGCTTTAGGCTATTGAATTCTGTCGTAGTGGTTGTTGCCAATTTCTGATATCCAGGTTATCTTTTCCAGCTGCAATATTGTTGTACCTCTGCATTCCGAGTGATTTTGATGAAGGTCTCAGTCTTGTGTGAACCTTTCAATGCCCGGCGGCGCCCATTAGAAGTTTGGTACCGTCACATTTTGTTGCATTGTCAGCACACGCAACATTTAGCTGTAGCCTGTCAATTTGGTGGAAGAGATGTGATCTAAATGTCTCGGACTCCGGCAAATTCTTGGTATCGAGTCTGTCTTTAGGCGAAACGTTTTAGAATATGTTCAGAGAAACGTAACGTTGTTTTGAAGTAGTGCTGATGGAGCAGCAGCGTAGTGTGTTCAGCACCACATCGTCTGACCACCGTGGCTGGTAAACCTGTCTAAACCCCCCCACCCATGCTGTCGCGAGGCACTCCTGGTCTCCATGGCCGGGAGGAGGTTGGGGAGGCTTCTCCGTTTTGATTAGCTGCTCTTTTTCATGCTTAATATTTGCTAATGAGGCAATATTATGATTCTTTAAAATTATCTTTGATTATATGAAGTGCTTTTTGGATCAGTCGTTGATTTTAACGTTTCTTAGCATCATTTTCACTAGTTTTCCATGATGTCATTCTTTTTAACTTGTAGGCGCAACAGTGAAAGCGATACGAGTTCATTCTTCTTACTTAATGTCGGCGGAAGTGATGCTTCAGTTTTTACGGGAGTGTATGCTGGTGTCTACTAACTGTAGAATGTCTCTGTAAAGCAGACAATGCTCATAATAGAAAGGCAATAGAATTTAAATATGAGTGTGTGGCAGGTCAGATATGTCCAGGAAGAAGGATGGTGCTGGTTGCGTATTAACTGCAGAATGCTCAAGAAATGCTGATTATGTATTCTTAGCAGCTGGGCAATAGAATTTTAATTTGGGCAAGTGACAGGTAAGACATCTATTGAACAGTGATTCTGGACAGGAACGAGTACTTCGAAAGTACCTTTACGAATAAATGAAGCTCGAGAGAGAATAGCTGCTGGCAGATGGTGCGCTTTGAGTCGTTATTTATAGACTGCATGTTTCAAATGAACACGACAAGGCCGTACCTCGACGGGACTTCACCCATCCCTGATCTGCCGGCGGGGACGCCCACATACCGAACGTCTCCGAAACATCTGCGGCAGGTGTGCGGCGTGCAGTGCGAGACAGTTTCGGCGTGGTGCAGGGCAGGCGCCGTGCGCGGGCTTGCAGCGTTCTCACCCCGGTGGGGATCGTCTGCCGACTGTCAGCACCTCGCAGCTACCTTGGCATTCACTCCGTCCTGAAGGCTCCCGCTTTTGACGGGTGGGGTGTGACTGTTTAGGGGCAGCCTCACCCGATTTATTGCCAAAGGCATCAAAGCCCGTGACGTCTCACGGACAGATATGCAGTCCTGGCTGTAAGATGGAGAGGAATAACCACACGCCTTAGCGACCAAGACCGAAAAAGTGCTTTTGCTGTTTTTTTTGACGCCATGCTCCTATTGGCCGGTGGTTTTGAGGACTTCCTAGAAATCCTTGTATAGTTTTTTTTTTTTTGTGCAGTGGCGACACACAACCAAACATCAAGCTTAATTACACATTGAAGAGGGATTTATTCGTGGAAAATCGCAAGCATTTGCTTTAGATGCAATAAGGATCTTCAGCCGCGATTGCTGCTTCTGGTAATGCTGGGGAAATGCAAATCATCTCCGTATCTGCGCCACCTCCACAGTGCCCTGGGGTCCTTCACACATCCTCTTTTAACTGGCTCACTCATTTACACACACAGGCTTGTTGTATCAAAACAGCCGTGCATCCCGTTTCACCTGATGTGCTTTAATGACGTCCCCCCCACCTCCCCAAATGGTGACACACGGCGACCCATTCAGCATGTGGCGGTTTAAACCCCCCCACGTGACGCTGCTGTCCCGAGGAGCCCGTCGACCCAGCCAAAGGTCCGTATATCACCACCCCTCTGTGGATCGATCAATCGACACCTTATGTTCCATCAATCTGCAGCGTTTAATTGGCAGGCGGAAAGGAGCACTTCGGAAATGCGATCCTCCGTTGTTAAAGGACCTCTAATCGCTCCTTTATATGCGGAGTTGGGTGGTGAGAGAGAGACTTGTTTTGTTGTTTGTGTGGCATCACAGCACTCGCCTACCTGCTGAGGGTGGCATTGGAAGCGTGCCACGGAAAGCGCCAGTACAGGGGTGGGAGGCCTTGCCACAGTACCGGCTTTTGCTCCCGCTAAAGCGGCAGCTTCGATCCGCGCTGAATGACAATGAGGGCTTGTGGCGAGTCATCAAGCTGGATTATGCTCATTCTGGTGCTCTCACTACTCTGTAGAGCGTGAAACAAATATATCGACGCAGGGAGTTATCGAGGTGCAGGGGGGTGGCAAAAAAAATTTGTCTGCATATTTTGCATATCCATTTTATAATAAATTGAAGCTGAGACCGTTTTCCCTCCAATTTGTTAGCATTAAAAGCATCTGTGCAGGGGCCACTGGTGAGAGCTCGTGGAAGGGCTGGAAGATTTATATCCCGTGAAAGAGAGAGCTGCCAGATGGCTTGGGTTCGAAAATTTCATCACTGCTTACAAATGTACCTTTTCTTTGCCTTAAAGTGTCATTGTTGCCAAGGGTTTCTGCACAACTGTGACCACTGCACAAGAGAGCATACTTCCCTATATGCTATTTAGGCAATATTTTCAATGGCATCGATATTCTGCTATTTGGAAATTTTTGCAATAATATTCGACGAGTGGGGAGGTCCTGATTTTTACCGTGGGAGTCCACCCCCAAACCACCATCAGATCATTTTATCGGCAAGATGTCAGAATCCCGCAGTGTACCCACAATACCTCGGTTTGACTTTTCAGAGTTGATGATGGTAACGTTTTGCTAGTATTTCCTGTCCTTTTGTTCTCAGATATTATCCATTTCTATGCATCTTCAATGAAAAGTTCATCTGGATTGTTGACTTAATTTTGGGATGTGTAAGGTTCATAGATGTGTAACGGTCATAGAGGCGTATGGTTCATAGATGAGTAGTCGGTGACTGATGTAGTAATTAAGTTTATATAAAACAGTGCGATGAAATGCCTTTAACTTTACACATTTTTATTGCTTTTTGGTCTGTCCCTGAATATTACAGAATTCATTACAGCATCAGTTCTGGAGGGGCCAGTTTCTTTATAAACAGGATTAAGCTTATTTTTGCCATTATTTGATACCTCAAGTTCTGCATTGGTCATATCTGAATTTTTTCTAGTGCCTTTGCTTAAATTGAGACGTTTTCCCAGTCCTCACACTCACCGTTATGTAGATAAACATGTGGCTAAACTCCGAGTAAGCCAGCTGATGCTGAGATGGTGTGAACAAAGTGCTTCTGCTTCAGCAAAGACGGCTGCATTGTTTGTTTCACTTAAGGGGATTTTCCATGGAGACCACAGTGCATAGAAAGGGCACCTTAACGCCTTGTGTGAATATTCCCGTGTTTTCATTGTGCGCTCACTGCATTGTCTCATTTCTTTCCTTAAACAGAAACGCTTGGTTGAATTAAAATCTTGTGTTTCTCCCTTTCGGGTGGAGTTAAAATTTCATTACTACTCAATCTGTTTAAAGTTGGGTTTACGTTTTGCAGTTTGCATGCATAGAATAGGGGTAATATGGTACATCCTAGGTCTTAAGTAGAGGCACTTTATTTGGCCAATTGTATTTTATTCGCAGGGGCAAACGTTTACCCCACTGCAATCGAAAAAGTGAAATGAACAAGGCGCCCAAGGGGCGAGTAAAAGCATGTGTACTAACCCACCCGTGACTAATCTGGGTGATTAGGAATCAATCCCTGACCAGTTTTATATTCCCTAAACTGTCAGTGGAAGTCATGCCATTCTCTTTGTTGTGTTTATCTATCATTAGAACCCATAGTGTATAATTGTTTTAAATGGTTCATTAGTACTTCTTACAGAATGTCAGTTGCCAAAAAATGTTTTTGTGGATGGGTCATGCGGTTTATATTATGATGCTGTCACGTTGTGAGTTCATTATGATGATGTTGGGATCAGGATAATGCTATGCATGAATGATTAGCAGTGTGGCTCGTGGTCTTTCCCCTAGCTCTGTATCTGGAGAATGTCTGTCAGTTTTTCTCCGGTGTAGTCCTGCCGTCCAAAGACATGCAAGAGCGGTGAACAGATTCTCTTTAGCGGGGGTTACGGTCCGATGAATCCGTCGTGAGTTGAATATCGGTAAGGTAAATAACTACTGTCACCGAATTAGTAAATATTTGGTTGAACACAGAAGCAGGAGAAAAACACAGTATGATACAGTGCAGTGTGATGTTCTTGTAAAGCAGTGTATGAGATGTTTATGCTAGTGGCTGTTTGTGACTGGAAGCGTGGCAATGCGGATGGTGCAATTCCCCGGCATCAGTTGAAAATATCGTATCACATATCGCTAGCTGGGGACCAGATCAAAATGTAAAGTCCGATGACTTACGATCGCGGATCGCTATCATGGCATCATATAGTCGAAATATTATACATCAAACCATCGCAATGCAAAGAGCATCTGTAATGACCTGTAGTGACCTACATGTGTGTGTCTGCTTTATGATGGACTGACGTCCTGCCCGGGGGTCTCGGTTTTGGGTCCCATGACCCTGCACCGCGTTAGCGGTTAAGGAAGGTGGATGGGAAAAGTAATTAATTACTATGTAATTAAATATATTTGAGAATGTTTCGGGTATAATGCCTTTCAGCTATGTCAGATGAATAACAAAATGACATGCGGGGACTAAGTTACTGTAAAGTCGCCCCCTTGAGTCTGTCTGTGTGCGTCTTTCTGCATTTCATTAATCTTGTCTGCTTGACTTGTGAAGTTTGCCTTGTGGCAAAGAGCTTGTTTCCCTACCTGACATATGTGTGAAAAATCAGTAATTTATTAGATGACAAAATTTACTGCGGTGTCGGGGGAAAAATGTTTTTCCTTATTACTTATTTATTGTTCTTTCCATATTTATTTTAAATGAGAAAGTTTCCGAATCATAAATTAAGACCATTTTTATACTTGATAACACTGAAATTTCACACAGTTTCCTGTCTGTAGTCATCTTGGGAAGTGTTTAGTACAGTTTCCTGTCCTCTGTACACTATTGAGGCAGCTAAAAGAAAACTTGAGTTGAATATTCATTCCCTGCCACCTCACATGTTTATTGATAGTTTTTTTTCTTGGAATTGACTCATCGTTCTTGTGATCATGCAGCCGTAAGGTCAAATTAGTGATGGTTATTCAGCTCTGTCCCTATACTCTAAGTCAGTGGTTCCCGATCCAGTCCTCGGGGACCTACAGCCGGTCCACATTTCTGCTCCCTCCCTGCTCCCTTCCAAGGACCGCATCGGGAAACACTGCTGTAAGTCAACGGATCTAACGCCCTAACAATGCTCTTCGTCAAGATTCTGGAACCTTCTCTGTCTCATTTTCTTTTAATGGACCTATAATGTTGCTTGTTTCTCTAAGGCAACAAAAAAGGGAACAGGTCTTTGTTTTCCCTTCTTGCGGGCTGTGCCTTCTTTAGACTTTGAGTAATGCAGGTTTCAGCCTTCTGGTCCCTGCTGTTCTTGTTAGTAAGAATTTGTTTTAGGATGCCAAGCAATTTTGAAGATTAATTTCAGTGAGGGGGTGATTTGTTCCGAGGTGCCAGTAGCTCGTGTGTTAAACAACTACCTCATTGTTGCGATAAAATGACCCTTTTGCCGGACAACAAGTGTCTGGGTCACCCTGGTGTTGGTGAGGGTGGACCAGCATCCACACCCCCACAGGTTCCGGAGTCGTCAGAGACCTTGTGTTTTCAACACTTGTGAAACCAACCTCTGATTCCATGGTGAGCCCTCGGCATTCCAGCCTCTCCCTCAGCCGACAGTCTGGCAACCGAGAGGGGGGCGGGACCGACCGGATAATATTCCTGTGTTCAATTGAGGGTAATTGGATTGAACTCTTGGCTGAAACAAGATCAATGCAGGGGAATATAGCTTTAACCCCTCTTCACAACCTAGTACCTTAGATATAAATTAGCACATGTGCTCTTTCTGCAACCCTGCTATGTAAATGCTAATGTATCTTCCCCGCTCCTAATTTTGTCGAAGGACTATTAAGCGGAAGGTAAATGCAGTTTGGCTATACTTCGTGTCCCTTGAAAGGCATTTTATTTCATAATATTATTTCATTTTAATTTAGATTGCCAGGAATTCTAGTCTCCAGGTGTTTCAGCGAAAGCAGACTTAAAAATTGCTTGTGATGTGTCTTGTACTGCGCCGGTATGTCTGGAAGACATTTTAATTTTAAGTCGGTGGCTTTTTTTTTGTATGTGCTAGATTATACAGTAATGTGACATGTCAATGAGAAGTAGGGGGAACTGATACGTAATTGAATAACCTTTTACCTGGAACCAGTACAGCTTGAAGTTGTTTTACATTTCAGTTATTTAGCAGGCGGTTTATATCCAAAGTGACACACATTTTTGAGAAGCCAGCCTGAGACGGTCCTTGGAGCATTCCGGGGATTAAAGGCCTTGCTCAAGGGCTCACTGGCGAAATCACTCTGGTGCCGCTGGGATTTGAACCGCCGACCTTCCGATCACAGGCATGGCGACCTATCCTGCTGAGTCACACGCCGTCCTGTTTCAAATGTGCCAGTTTTAAAATGTACCCATTTTGGGTAACCTCATAAGCGGGGACAAGGTAATCTGTAAAATTACGGTGTGACCGCAGAAAGCGGACCTTTCCTGCTCTACCTGTACGTCACTAAAAAATTTGATTTGCTTTTACAAATCACAGCAAGCTAATAATGTGCTTCTTCAACGCTTCATGTCCATTGCAAACTATCCCACGCAGTAGGAGTCATTTGCTTGGCTCGAGAGCAGGGTACTGTAAAGAGAGTAAAACATTAACTAGAAATGAATTCACTCATAACACATGGCTAGCTGATAGCCTTGCTTGAATGTATGACTCTGATGATTTTGTGGGCACTCTCGGGCAGTGTTCAGAGTAGTCATTAATGCAGTTTTGTAACCCACATTCGGTTAACTTTGCAATTACTTTAATCTTATGTAATCCCAGAAAAACGCTAGCATCTTCAAAGCCAGGTGCATTAACGATTAAGCTGTTTTTGTGGAACAACACACCAATATGAAGCTAAAAGTGATTCAGGCGTCTTTTATGGTCCGTAAAAATCCCCAAACAAAGCATTTACACCTCAGCCAATGCCTCACGCAGCACCTACTTAATCTCATGGAAATGTACACTGTTAGGATTTCAGGTAAACCAACATTTTTATAACACCAGGATCTCTGCATTCTGGGGGTTTAGGTGCAGGTATTCACTGTAATAATGCGATTTATAGATTGTGACATTGTTTCGCTAGATAAGACAGGTGTATGCAGGTATACCATTCTTGGTCATTTTTTTTATTTGTTGAAATGGAGCCGTTCTATCAGTCACCTAGCTAATGTTCTCCATTTTATCCAGTGGCGACTTGTGCATCTTTAATGATCAGTTGTTGTTTAGCTAAAATCCACAATGAGAAACTCCTCTTGTATTGTTTTGCAAGATTTTCAATAATCTCTGATTATCTTGTCGCACTTTAGGATGCAGTTTAGGGAAATTGGTGCTTTTAGTTTGCAAACGAGTTAAATTGCAAGTAGCTTGGGCGTTCACACAATTTGGAGGAGTATGAATGTTATTTATCATAGAAGTTGGTCATTTGGAGATTGTATATAAAATAGAAGAGGTCACACGGTGACTCACTGGGTTGGTCTGTCGCTTCACTCCCCCAGACTAGGGATGTGTGAGCCGCCCCCGCTCTGCGTGTGCGTGACGTTGGCATATTCTCCCTGTGTCACACAGTCTTCCTTCCACAGTCCGCAGCAATGAATTTAGGTTAAGTTCTATCTCTAAATCACCGTATGTGTCTGTGTGTCAGATATATATGACGTTGTGGGAACCAAATGTCCCCTCAATGTGACTAAAAACCTGCTGTTTTGACAACGTGGGGACCATTCAGCTAAGGTTGTCATTGTTGGGATTAGAGTTTTGCCCATAGAAATGAATGGATGGTCTCCACTAAGGTTGTGTGTGTGTGTGTGTGTGTGTGTGTGTGTGTGTGTGTGTCATCTTTTGAGGTCCCCATTTGGATAACCTCAGTTTTATAAAAATTTGTGAATCAAAAAAGTAAAAATGCCAAAAGTCTTGTATTGGGTGGGTTACTTATGGTTAAGGTTAGGGATGGGTAGGGGTTAAGGGTGTCATGATTAGGGTTTTTCCCATAGATATGAATGAGCGATCCCCATTTAGATAGGAAGACCAACTTGTGTGTGTGTGTGCAACAGACCTGTGATGGTTTGGCTTCCAGTCCCAACAGTCTAGGGTGTTGATCTGGCTTGGAATATGGATAAAATTAATCTAAAATCTTTACTTTACAATGTAAATTTTATATGCAGATGTGCTTTTCTTTTCCTTAATGCCCTCCTCAACTTAATGAAATAAATGTTTTCTATTTATTTATTTATTTATTTTTTTTTGCATTAGCTTTATTAATGTACTATAATGATTTAAGGTACTTTTTAAAATGGGCAGTGATTTCTTAGAAAGGGTGACAAGCTTTAGTGGGTGGATGGGGTTAGGCTTTAAATATAGAAACACTTCATATTTTCAGGCAGTCTGAATCCTCATTTTGCTGCCATTCAAACTGTCTGGATTCTTTAATCGGCTGAAACCAATTTCGCGACAGCGCCCGCGTCACTCTGTCATGTCACCCGCGTCGCCCTCTTTGGACTCCCTGTGACATAGAAACACGGGATTTCCGCACGTCTTATTCCCTCTTCTTCCGTCGCGCCGGCGTCGGGTTGCGGTGAAGCCGGCCTTGCTGACAGTGACGTGCTCCACGCCGGCTGTAATTTGCCTCTGTTGCCCCCCCGCAGCACTGGCCCGCTTGGCACGCCGCCTCTCGCCGTCTGCGCCGTTGCTGATCCCCTCGTTTCCCTTCGTCTTTAATCAGCACTGTCGTTTGTTACTTTATTGCGGTTGACTTGCTGCTGCTGTTCTGTCTCTGTCTCCATCTTTTCTATGGGTCCCGTTTCAGTTTGCCGGGCTGATTTGCCCAGAATGGGATAAAGTAATATCTCTGTGTGTCCCATTAGCTCATCTGTATTTTTTTTTTAATCCAACAGTAGTGATCCCTCCTGCTTTTATGGACAACTCACCTTTGACATCTTTTTCTTGTCTCTTTCTTGTAGCTGATTGGTCTGTTGTGCTACAGTTGCACCAATTACATTCTATTTAGATGTCTTGCAAACCTCTGAATCGTACTGGTTCTATTATACCGCTAAAAACACTGACAGGGAGTCAACGTCCGATGGTTAGAAGAACCATCTGAACTTCCATACCTTCCAACTTTTTCCTGCTGCTCCCCACAAATCTGTTTTTATTTCCCCACGACTATGATGTGACCGATATACTATACAGATATAATATAATATAATGGATCCAAATGTCTGCAAAATGTAAAACTGTTATTTTGATGTTGTGGGGAAACACAAGGGGAAACTTTATTATAGTCTATGACTGCTATCAAAAAAAATAAAAATACCAAACGTCTTGTATTTTGTTTGGTTACTTCTAGTTAATGTTGGGGCTGGGTATAGGATGTGGTTGTTATTGTTGGGATTAGGGATTAGGGGCTAGGGGTGTGTGTGTGTGTGTGTGTGTGTGTGTGTGTGTGTGTGTGTGTGTGTGTGTGTGTGTGTGTTAAATCAGATTACAAAGGAATATTCAACATTATAAAAAATTTGCTCAAAATCAGTGTGAGTTAAAATGGCTTCATGACCTAGTGAGTATTACGCTTGTCTGTTTTGGTCATCCAGGGTTCTTTATAGGCTTCATAATCCTTGTCACTCATCTTTTCATTGGCTTTCTAAGTGGTTGGTCATAAATCATTAAATATTCCCAGATTTGAGTCTTCTCGCTAGTCCAGACTCTTATTCAATTACTAATCGGATTGTACTTCATACCTTTAACTGAAGTGCTGATTGTCAGTCACGCTGGAGATTAACTGTATTGTGTGGGTGAATTTAATTTCCAGCAATATGGTGAGTAAATTTGAGTTCTGAAGTGGAGATTTGGTGGAGTTTTCCCAGTATTTAGGATCTCAGCTCTGAAACTGTCCACAAAAAAGTAGCGAGAAGATGCGTCTGGCAGCCTGGTTAAGCTGCTTAATTCTTCATATTGACTCATATTCCATCAGGCGTGAGAAGGAGCTGCATGCCTTAGCTGACCGTGTGTATTGTCATTCAGTATTATTGTCACTCAGGTGGGTGTCTGTATGTGGGTCCTTGCAAAACTGTCTGTCTGTTTTAAAAAGCTTGGCACACTTTGCAAAATCTATGTGCCTGATGCACCGGGGTCCACAGTAATATTATGTTATTAAAAATGCAGAGCAATAACTGAGAGCTTTTTTTCTTGTTTAAAATCACGTCCAGACACCCCTTTTCATATGTAACATTATGTGTTCATTAAACCAGGAGGGTTAAGAATTATTAGAATTCTTCGGATATTGTTTCTTCAGCCCCTAAATTTGATTTGTAAGGTTCCAAAGGCCTTGGGAGATGCAGAATGAGAAGCTATACAGACATGCTTGCTTTGCATGCAGAGATGCTCTGGGGGTGGTAAACTTCATGGTTCTGGTGACATAAAAATAGAACAGAGAACGTCCGAGTAGAAACATAGAAATAGCGAGTATGCATTGGTGTTGAATAGCCGCCCTAGAACCGTAAGCACTGCTTTGTCACGGTAGAGATTTGAGGCCCTGTGAATGAATATTGTATTTGGCCCCCAACCTGGACTAATCCAGTTAGGTTCCAAATTTTTTGGGGCCCTGGAGTTGTCCTAGCGCCCCCCTTTTTATGGTGCTCTTGCTATCATGTAGTGTTTTCCTCTGCCTAGAGTTACAATGGTTCTGTAAATGGATTTTGAATATGAATGACTTCTGAATGAGTTGTGTGTGTCCTCCTAATATTTTAGTCATTTTGGGGGCAAGATGGTCATTAAAACATTGATCATTTTTTGTGTTGTCCTGCCCGGAAGCATTCCGGGGACAATCTGTGCTGAGAACAGTCATCGGGTCGTGGTTGTTTGTGTTTCTGTCGACTTTTGAGCCTCTCAGCCTTAGGCTGAAAACAATTTAGATAAACATCTCAGAGGAGACTGTTTTTGCTAACAAAATAGGTCAATGTCATGCTACACGGTCACGCGAAAAGCAGTTGTGTCCCTACGATGCAGTTTCTCCCCACCTTATGTTACTTATGTGCTGTAAGAGCGACTAAACCATAGCTATCCAAAACCGTAAAACACATCCGCCTATAATGTAAGGTACCTGAAACATATTTAGCTAAAACGTCAAAGCAAAATATCCAGTGATTTCCTTTCTGGAGTTTATGGGAGCTGACCCAAAAAGCTGTTTGTTTTAATGATATATGGGATAATGAATTTATACATTGAACTCGTCCGTTTGTGGTCATGATGTGCTAAAGATGGAAGTGGACAATTGTGCAAAATTAACAAATAGGAGAACGATGTAAGCAATGCTTAGGACAAATTGGCTGATCTAGGAAGAGGTTAGTCCATTACATGGTATATCGGTTTCAAAGTGCATGGGTGCCTATTTAGAGACTAGGCAGCCCAATAAGGCTCTTAATGTCGTTTAATTCTAAGGACAGTGTCAGAACAACACAGTATGTGGTATTTATGAGTTTCACCGCGTGCTGATTCAGCAGGCCAGGCCGCTCTAACTGATGTAATATTCAGAGGCCTTATTTTATTACTGCCCGGGGGGGGGGGGGTCACACTCATTCTCTTTGTAAAATATGAGAGAAACTGCACCTCCAAGCTAAGGAGAATAACTTCCGTAAGCAAAAGCCAGCGCAGATAACAGACTCCAGATGAAGCCGCACGCTCGCCTTAAATGATTAATCGCAATTTTGAGCCGAGCCGCACATAATGAACTCCCGGCAAGTATCGCCCCCCCCGTGCTTGAAAGAAGTGCAAAATATTTGCTTTGGGATCATCCTCCGTTGTAGCGCTTCAAGTCGGCGGACTAAATCGATCGCTGGTTGTAATTTAGCTTCCAGTGTGCATCTGCTTCTTTCATCACTTCCAACTGATATAAAACACAATTATCCCGCCCGCTTTGCTCAGAGCTCATCTCCGCCAGCATCGTGGGAAGGTCGAGGTGCGCCGCGTCCTGGACCCCAGTCCGCAGAAAGGAAAATACAGCCTACAGAGGCATCGAAGTACCCCACGCGCAAGCTTTAGCGTTATAAGTATTTTAATATCCCAGCGAAAATGCTTTGTGTTATAGAATAGGCAGTGGGAGTCCTGCACAGTCTGTCAGTCCCAAAGCCTCAAACTGCAGCTCCATTTCCGCCGTACTCCCTTACTGGATGCCCTGTGCGATGTGTGCGGGCTGTTGAGGTGATGCCCATCGCCCATTGATGATGGGGAAGCGTGCAGCTGAAGTGCGTTTCGGCACGTCAGCCAGTGGTAGGACGCGATTGCCTCGGTAGGCGCGAGGTTAAGAAAGGCTTGACAGCAGGATTCATGGGGGTATTAATGTTGCTTTCGAAGCTCCCTGAAATAAGATCCTGCTTAATTAATTACCCTTAACGATACCTGGAACATGTGCTGCCTGTCTTGAGGGCGTCACTGTGTAATGTGCACTGTGTATTCCTGTGGGATTCTCTAAAGATCAGGCACATAAAATAGCTCTACAACTTTCAGTCTGTCCCTAGAAATTACTAAAACTTAAACCGAAACAAAAATATCGAAAAACTGAATAGAAATAGATCTTAAAAAAGAAATCATGCTAGAAACGAACTAAAACGGAACTCGATTTCAAATGCAAACTGGAAATAATATAAAAATGAAATCTTCAATCAAAACTATAGCAACACTGCTGGGCCATGCTTTCGTCAGCCTGGTCTCTCTCAGGTCTGCTTCATTGCAGCTCGATGCCGCTCTTACCCCACCCCACCCGCTAATTCTCCAGACCAGTCCGTGATTTTGTTTGGCCAGTTAAGAGGCACTGCTGGTTTCTGCTGTTTGCTACACAGCCTCCAGTACATTTTGATGAAACGGCTCCATGTTTTTTTTCCCCCACTCTAATTCATTTAAAAAACAAAAGAATGTTAATTAATATACAGGTCTGATTAAGCACAAGAAAGTATGCCGACTTCTGCTTTTAAGTTCTATTACAAGTTATAAGTTACAATCTCATTATTTGTCATTGAGCATTTTTCACTTTTTGTAATCCCTTGCCGTGTTCGGAATGAATAACAAACAAACAACATTTAAAAAGCCTTAAAAAGAAACCGGCTGCTTTAGGTCTTTTCCCAGTTATTGAATTTTTTGGCTGCTGTTTTGTTTACTCCGTATTAACATTTAATGGATTTTTGATAGTTTTCAGGAGTCCTCTGCTGTGGTGTTTTAATGAGCAATAAATCACTCTTTATGACAAAAACTGTGTATGGTAGAATAACCCTGGATTTACAGCTGAAACATTTTAAAATGGTAGTTCCTTTTAATTAAGGCAGGCATTTGTACTAATATGGAAAATTCTAAATACATTTAACATTAAAAGGCGCTTCTTTTTAGAGGATTTCTGCTTTGCTTTTGAAATGGTTATCTAACAGTTCATACCATAATACAGCAAACTGACTGCGTGTGATGTGTAACGGAAAATCTGCTATTATGAAGGTGCAGTTAATGTAAAGCATTACCTATATTTTTAATGACCAAGCTGCTGCCCCAAAGTTTAGCTCCTCATACTTAAATTTTCGTTCTCAGTTTTTAAAATGGGATAGCATTTTATAGCAGGGTAGCGAATGCTAATGCTGGTCAGGGTCTGGCTGGAAGGGGGGGTGGCGCCTAACTCTGGGCCGGCCAGGGTTGGGGTACACTAGGGGCAGGTCCTCACCACAGAGCCCATCCACGTGTACCCGTACAATCATGCAAACTCCACACACACAGACCCACACACTGCAAAAGTAGGATTCACACACACACACACACACACACACACACAGAGACAGCCCCTTCCCCCAAGAAGCAGCATTGCTACCCTCTGAGCCGCTGAGTCCACAGCACAGTTCTGGTATAAAAAGATGTCTTTGCCGGGGGATTGGTTAAGGTGCGATCCTTATCCTTAAGCTGACGATTGTCCTTCCGGTAGCCTTCTTAATTTAAAATGCATGTCCCACTGCCCTAAAAATAAGTTCACTTTCACGTTATGTAACTATACACCCAGGACTGGTGCCTTTGTGGGACAGGCTGTTCTGTATTTCCAGTGTGCAGCTGCAGTATCTGAGTGAGGGAAACAAAAAGCACTTCACAGGGGTTTCTCGTCGTTCTTGGACCTGGATGGGTGACGCTTTGCATTGTCTTTCCCAGCATCCCTGAATCTGGGGAACATTTAACTGAGAATATAACAGAAAATATGGCGTTAACAGGGTGGATGGATGGATGGATGGATGGATGATGATTGACATGAATAGTAATACACTTCACTTTGAATATTTATGCAATGTATCTGTTTGCCGTAAACTTTCAATAAATGCAATAAACTCTCTGCATTTTTTTAGGAACAGGAGGAGGAAAAGACAGCTAAGAAGAATCCAGAAAAAGAGTCGAAGTTCAAAGAAGCCAAGAAAGTCCTAAAGAGAAAATTAAAAGTCAATACCAGGATAACCTTCACTGAAGACGGAGAGGTGTGCATTAGCATTTTAGCCTCGGTGCTAATTTGATTTGGAAATAAGTCCGATACAGGAGCATGTGCCAGATACGATAAGAAGTCAAACCTCGTGCCCTGGGGGGGTTTGAGTGCAGGTTCTCATGTTGCTGATCTGATTTCCCACTGAACAAGACATCAGAACAATCACCAAAGCCTTCCCATTCCCATTTGCAGCATTGTGTTTATGAAGCGTCAGTCGTACACCCTTGGCTCTTATGTCACCATAAATCTTTCTGAATGCAAAAGATTATCTGTGAAACTGCATAATATCAATAGTAATTGGTTATATGCAACCGGTTGCCATGGTATCAGAGGAACAAACTTATGAATAACTGAACAAAAGCTTATTTTACTTCAGCAGGGCAGTTTTTTTTTTCTACCTGCAGGCCAGCTGACAATAGAAATGACTTCAGTCTGCTAACTCCATTGCATTTATAGTCTCTTGCCTGTGCTGTGTTAGGATCCTGTAAAGTTGCATTTGGGTTGCACAAGCCTAAACCTTTTTGTCACTTAAATTCGCAGATACCTGCAGTCATCTGAATCAGAATTAGCAATGGGCAGTACGTGCTGCAGCAAGCACCGGGATGCAATTAAGAATTTTGTGCAGTCTATCGGTCCTTGGTCAAACCAAGAGATTGTCCTGAACTGATAGTGTCCCCCATATACTTTCCACTGAGAGCATGGTCAGCAGATCACTTTTGCGAGTGACGGGAAGGCAAGCGTGTTAAACTCACTCCCGATGTCACTGATCCAGACGGTGCAGCAGTGGCCCCCGCTACAGAGGACAGCCGCGCCAGCTGGCTCGGATGACGAGGAACTGTCCGGCATCAACGTGGAGAAGGCCCGCGAGAGGCTGCGCGTGGAGGACCAGGAGTTCGACAAACAGGAGTACAGCCGCAAAGTGAAGGAGAAACACAGGGTAGGGCAGCACATTCTCCAAAATTTGTATAAACCAAGTAAAGTGTCAGGTTTGTAAACAAGGTCTGTTTAAAAAGAACAAGTCTTGGTGGCCAAGTGTACAAAGAGTCAGCTTCTACCAATCCTGACTGACAGGTAAAGAGTCATCTGAGCGAATTTCAGATTTATGTGTTTTTAATTCCCCTTTGGGAGGTTCAGGGTGGAGCCAGGCAGAGATCAGTCCCTCTGGCCCCAGAATTAGCTGTCAAAATCAGGCTGCAGTCAGCTCCAGCTGTCCGAAAAGCTTCTCTCCCCAGGGCCCAAATAAAGCAGCCTTTGCAAGTATCACAGGAATTTAAGCATGTTTAAAGTTTTCCTGTTTTTCTCTAGTAACTCTCAAGTACCTTATTTGTCTGTAACTTTAAGTATGACCAACTTTTGTGCCAACTTTAGAGGTTCATTGGAACATGTGATGTAATCCGCACAAGCAGGCTACCAATAATTTATATAATGTTTTACTGCTGATAGACCCTCAGGGTGCGTTCTTGCTATCATCACAGAGGAGCAGTTTATTACTTTTGATTGATTGAAGAGGAGCCTCATCCAGATGCAGCTTTAAGGTGCTGGAAGTTGCTGAGGTCCACTTTTTTTTTTTTTGGTGGGGGGGGGGGCACTGAGGGATGGTGGAGAGAGAGTGTGTGTGGTTTTGATGTTAAATCACTAATTAAGCAGATTTACTTAATCTCTCATTGCATCGCCATGCAGTTACCATGCCCTACTGAGGCCACTACAAACCATATAGGCGTGTATTTTTTTTTTCTTTCTTTCTATCTTAAACAAGAGTCCCTAAGATTTTTTGCCGTAATGACCAGAAGACTCCCATCGGATTCCGTGACAGATTCGGACTCGTCATTGAGTGCCGCACGAGGCATCAGTGTCACATGAACGGATGACTGGGGAGAGGGCAGATGCTGAAATAGCCAATGAAATGTGTGTGTTTGTTCATCATTAATGTTGTGGTCAAGCAAACCCAGTATCCCAGTTATCTTGGATTGCACGTTTCTGTCTTTCCTGTCCTGAAAATGCTGGAAAATTCCGCAGGATGCTTCCAATGGTGTTTTCCAGACTAGAAAATGTCTGAAAAATCATTTAAATTCATCTAATTGTATCATTTTCATCATGCACTCGTGTGTGAAAGTCAGTCTTTAATATATTAGGCTCTAAGAAATACGTGCTGTGACCACCAGCCCTAATCGAAGTGCCAGGCAGTCATTGATATCACTCGTGGACGTAGTTGGCCCTTGGCACGGGGTTCAGCTAATGTGAGACTTTTTCAGATGGACGGGTCTGGTAATGCTGATCTAATTATGGTCACTTAGTCCGGGACCGATGCAAATTCAGGCATGCGAAGAAAAAGTTCCACAGCTTGCCAAATTTAACACCACCCTGTTTTGCGTAGGGGCCTAGTGACCTCAGCCAAACGCACAGAAGGGATGGAGCCTCGTTCGTTTTAACAGTGCCAGCCAATCCCATTTACATTCACATTTATGGCGTTTGGCAGGCGCCCTTAGCCACCTCAACTTACCAGCATCTGCCGGACCTGCCTTGGCTTCGGCGAAATCTGCCACTACCACCTTACCTTAACATCAAGCAGTAACGGATGCGCTACGCAGCGGTGTCTGTCAAGTTTCAAGCTAGTGCTTGATGAAGCCGTCGTCCTTTAAGAAAATGAGCCAGCTGGCTTCAATGTCCCCTGACAGCAGAATTGCTGCACATGGAAGGGAACTTGCATGTGTTTCTATGCATGTATCTTGACGTCACGTCCCATTTCCCACCAATGGACTTGAAAGCTCTCTGAAAACAATATAGCTAATTTTTTTTTTTTGAATGTCACTCTCAGCTGCCGCCTTTAACTAAAAAAGATGGATGTGTGTGAGAATATATGATTGCAATGAGGCCGACAGCTGAATCCATTTCTGATTTTATGGTTTACTCAAGCAGTTATCTTGAGCGCCACCCAAACCTTGGTTGACAAAGAATTTGCTGTTTGCAGGATCGACCAAAGCACCCAATGGGGAAAATATTCACCATGGTACAACTTGGGATTGCTCCAAGATGTCAACAAACACTGGGTCAAGTGTGCCGCTCATTTCGTTGGGCCATTGACTGCAATCTCTACCTTGCACTTATCAACTATTTATCAGCAGTCCTGACAGACTTGTATACACTAGACAGACTTTTTTCCCATGTTGCAGTTCTTTTTGGAAAACATGGATCTATCTGGCAGCTCTAATGCCTGGCCCCTACCTGACTGGATACATGTTAAGGTTTGCGTCCAGCGATCTACATGAACCAAAGGTCAAATCCATTTGGAGACATCGAGAGCTACTTGGATCTCCTCGTTCCCTTTGAAAGCCTCCTGTCTTTCTTGGGTTAGCTGTGTGGATCGCCGAGATCTTCACCGTATAACGATAGTGCAGCAGGTCCTGAATGTGCTGAGACTGATAAAATACCATTTGATAGTTTTTCCACATAAATAAGAACAAGCAATGTTTTTGTAAATATTTTGTCTGACATTCCAAGTAGAACTGTTTGTTTGTTGATATGATATATTTTATCTTGGCTCTTTCTTTAGTAAAAAGCTATTGATAACTTTATCAGGCTTACATACAGTTGCGATTAATTAGCATGCAGTCAGATTAACTCACTTTGGGTATGTTAATTAAAATTATAGAATAAAAATCACAATCTTCATTTTGCCACCTTAAACAGCCTGAGTAATGTTTAGTGTGGGGAAAAATTGCCACAGTTGCTTCAGATGCCATTTGAGGATGACGCCCGTTACACGGGTAGATCAGAGCCTGACGTTTGATTTGCAGCAGAAGTAAGGAGACGGAGAAAGATCTTCCATCAGCGCTGACTTTCCAGAAAGGTTTCTGACGAACAGGTGCTGAAGATCAGTTTGGTGTGCTAAAAAAAAACCCTCATCCACAATTCTTGTCAGGCATTTGGAGATGGCTTCAGCGCAGCATGGAGAACTGAGACAGATGGTCGTATTGCCCCAAAAAAAACCTGCTTCTGCAAAAAAAAAAAAAAAAAAAACAAAAATCAAAGCTAGTTCTCCAGTGACTTATCTCCAGCAGTCACTTTCAGGAAGTGTATGTGTGGTGATGTTCTGACACACGACAGTATGATTCTAGCCACCTTTCTGGTCTTTGTGACTTTGGAGGATTTGACTCCACGCCCGATCAACTCCTTCCCACCGTGGTTTTGGGGAATAGCGAAGCAGCCGTCTGTCTGATCCCGTTGGCAGACAGGTCTCCAGAAAGTATGAAGGCGCGGCCCTCATTGTTCACCATGTATGTGCAGCTGGTGGACTAAGTAGAATCAAGATCACAAAAAATGCTTTGCTACCAAGTGGTGTCTGTGCAGAGCTGAAGAGCGTTGATGAGCAAGCCGTCATCTCAAAGATGAAAGCTCCCACATAAATTAAGCTGGTTAAAAAAGAAAATTAGAGTAAATTGGAGTGAGAGACAGTGTCACTTGGAATCAGCTGATGAATATACATACAGACCAGTTGCTGCAAGCTGACTGACCTTAATTCCCAGGCTCATTACAATGGAAAAAAAATGAGTATAGATGTATAAAAAAAAAACCATCAAGACTTGAAATTAGGAAATGAATCTGACAGGTTTAGATTAAATTATTTTTTAATCTTGGATCACCATTTCTTTATAAATTTGGACATGCTCTGTTATATGGATTAACTAAAATGGAACATCAACAGGCTTTATTGCTTACACAATCCAGAGAAGGGCTTTTTCAAAAGCTTTCTTTTGAGTATGCCTACAAAACGAAGTAATAAAAGATTTTTACTCACACCGTAAATTTCAGCAGGTATTAGGACACAATTAGTGCAGTATAGCAAGAACAACTATTTCTAATCGGTAAATCGGGTAACCGCATCGACATTAGCATTTTAGCCCCCTGGTTTTTAATGAGGTGGGGAATTTTTCAAGATACATTTTTATGCTCCTTTCAAGGTTCACTTTACCTGCCATTCATCCAAAAGCTGAAATCAAAACAACTTTATTTTGTGCTGCTGGGAAAAAGAAACACACACTTTCTTACTGCAAAATCTCAGCGACTTGAGACCCAAAAGTTATTAGACGGTTCTTTAGATCATTAACTGACACATCCATAGATTTCATTGTAACCGTGAGAATAATGTTTATATTGATACCGCTGTTGATGTTTCACAGTCATGGCAGTTGGTGGCAGGGTGGCATCTTAGAGAAGTAAAAAAAATAAAAATGTAACTGTTAGTGAGATGCATTATGGGAGATCAGAACTGTGAAGGGGTGACTGGTCAGGCTGCAGCGTCACCATATCTCACGCACCTACATTGACTCTCACATTTTCAAACGCTCACACACAAGAAATCTTACAGCAAATCTATATTATTCCATTATCAACCTAAAATGAGCTACATCAGAACCTCTAGGGTAGTTTGTAAACCTTATGGATTATTTATAAGGTACTAAAACTGTTACATGCATGTAAATGCACGTGTATGTGTGCGCAGACTTGTCTCACCGAAAATCTCACTCCAACCAGCTGACCAAAGCTGGCGATGCTGTGGCTGGCAATATGCCAACAACGCCAGCCCAGCGCCGCACTGTGGGACCAGTGCCTCACCACACCAGCAGTGCATTAGATCTACGCGGAGAGGTATGCAGCTGGCGCTGAGAGTGCACAGCTGATAAAATATTTTAGCAGTCTAGTCAAGCGGGAATGATTTATTTGGAAACGCACGCTTTTAATTGATTTTCCAAGATGAGGACTCACGAAACACAATTAAAACAGATTTAAAAGCCATTGTTTTTTTGTCCACCGCAGTCTGCAGTTAAAAGTCATCTTCGATTAAAAGTAACTTGTGAAGAATGCAGCATACAGATAAGTATGTGCTCAAAGAAAACGTGTGTAGCTGAAAGTTTGGGCAAACTCAGAAAAGCAACCAAACGTGGCGCTTTAATGGGTGTGTGTGTGTGTGTGTTGGCAGCCCATCTTGGGTTATTCCCTGCCTTGTGCCTGTGCCTTCCAGGATAGGCTCCAGACCTGTGTGACCATGCAAAGGACAAGCGGTTTTGGAACATAAAAGCTCTGTGATTTAATTAAGGATCAGTTTATAATCTTAGAGTTTCACAGAGAACTAAAAAGGGTTTGAATTGGCCAAATACTAGATGCCAGTTACATGAAACTAAATTTAATGAAATCCGATGAGCTGTGTCATCGATTACTGGGTTCAGCAGTGCGTCGAAGGTCACATAGAATAGAGCGTTCTCCAGGACTGGAGTTATAAATAAGGGTGTTTTATCAAATAAGCCGGGTGTATCTGGATCATATTATAGCACAGTAGGTCTGTTCTATAAGCACCATTTTGCTGTGACATCTGTTTGCCATGGATTCCTAGTAACTGAAGGACTGCATACATGTGTTTTATGCAATTTGATGCTTTGAGGTGATGCAGTCACCTGCATACAGGTTATATAGCAAATGCTGTCATATACTGAAGGAATGACCTGCATACCGAACATATAGTGAATGCCATCATATACCAAAGAAATGACCTGGGTATAAGTCATATAGCAAGTACCATCATATACCGAAGAAATGACCAGCGTACTGATCATATAGCGAATGCCGTCATATACCGAAGAAATGACTTGCGTATAGGTCATTTTGCGAATGCGGTAGTTCAGCGGGATTAAGTCTTTGTATCTGATCGGAAGGTCCTTGGTGAAATAGTCACATGTCCCCTGACCCTGTGCTGTGACCCCCAAGCTATGGAGAACAAGATGGGATAGAAGAATTCCAATGTGCCTGTTCTCAAACTTGTTCGAATTGCAAATAAAGGATTTGTCACGTACCTCTTTACCCATCACACGTCTACACTTTGTTCTGGGACCCATATGGGATGGAAGTTGATGCTGCTTTAGGAAATGCCGCTTCAAGCCATCTCTCTGGATGCCAGCTACCACGGGTTTGGTTCCCCAAAGCCCCTCCACTCCTCAACACCCCCCTGCTTTGCCTCTTTGACCCCTGCAGTAGCTAGGCAGAAACATAAGGGCTTCTTAAACGTCTTGCGGGGGATGGACCTTGGCATTCAGCTCGACAAAATGGAAATGAAAGATGGCTGCCGGCACCTTTGACGTTGCCACTGCTCCCTGACAGATATCTCAGCGAGACGCCACACGTCTGTGCAAAGTCCGGGAAGGATTAGCTAGTCAGCAAAGGGCTCTCCTGGCATTCTGCGGTGCAGGGGGGGGGCACTGTCTTGTGTGCCCCCTCATTATTATGCTATGGCCGGCCTCCGCCCCGACGCCACCGCGCTCCCCTGTTAGTGTCGTTACCAGGGGGTCTGTCCTCCCGCTTCCAACGCTAAGCTCCATTCCCCCTCTTTCCTTGCTGCAGCGCTGCAGCAATGGAGTCCGGTGTGATTTGCTTTCTCTCTCCTCTAAATTCCCTCTCCTGCCAAAGCTAGCCCTGTCCTCTCATTCCGTGTTTTATGTACAGACCACACGTCCCATTTCTTCTGCTTGCTTACAGTTATTGGTGGGTTCGCCTCTTCTCGTGTCCAGAGCCTAGTGTGTCCCCCACCCACCGGTGGCCAATCACATGATTTAAAGCTTTCATGGCGTCCAATCGCAGCCCTGCCCGGGACGAGAGCGTATAGTGAATGCTGTACATGTGTTGCCTTCAGTTAGACCTTGCAAAGGGTACGGAATTATTACTGTCAAAATTACTAATTAAGATTTATTCTCTCTCTCTCTCCCGTAGATGGAAGAATTTAATATCTTGTATAGG
>JAODKF010000044.1:8763175-8776315 GCA_026779585.1 Mormyrus proboscirostris
CGCGGGGGGGGGGGGGGGGGCCTGAGGCCAGCCTCAGACCGGCGACTTTCTGATCGCAGGCGCAGAGGCTTAGCCCACTGAGCCATATGCTGCCCCCCAATCCGTGGAGCTGCAGGGTTTATCTAATCCAGGAAGAGACAGTGTAACTGCTGAGCATTTTTACTGAGCAACGCCACATGGTGGGGCTGTGTTTATGGTCGCGGTGAACAAATGGGGTGTGGGGGTGTCCGAGATTTGAATGCGTGGAGATGAAAATAGTTTCTGCTGCTCAGAATGAAGCTGCAGGTCAGGATGAACTTAAAATAAAAAGCAGTATTTCTCTCGTGACGGACGGAAACTCGTAAATCGCCGTAATCGGGCGTCCGTCCTCCTCTCCTTGGCTAACCTTCATCTTCATTGCGCATTCAGACCCAGCTTGGTGCCTCCTGCAGAAGATCCTTCTGCAGGCCCTGCATGGAAGCGTACTGTGCGCTTAGTCTGAGCTGACGGCAATGAGTAACTCACCGTGGAGAGGCAAGCGACATCCCGGAAAGACCCACAATCAAGCTTACTGATGCTCTTAATAACAATATACAGTGCTCGCACAAAGACTTGGGATGCTTGCTTAATTTAGTACAACTCTTTATTGGTTTCATAACTAAAATAGTTGCACTTTACCTAAACAGCTGTCATCTGTAATGCACTATTGATACCTGAATAATGGTCGGTATAAAACTTAATGAAGTATTACAGCATCGTCTTTTGACAGTCATAAGGCATTATAGTATTATAGTTACAAATAATATATACAACCAGTAGTTTTAAATAAAACACTCATTGTGAATAGTAATACATTTGAAAACTTAATCATATTTCTAAAAGAGCTGATCTGAGTTAAAAAGGTTGTTGAAAGGCATTCTCATTGGGTGCTTTTTAATAAGTAACCTTTGCAATAACGTTAAACACCAAACATCTGCGTTTAGAATCCCTATGGGAGCCAATGACTGCAACTGCAGTTAAGAGTGAAATGGCAAAAACAGAACTGAATGAGTCGTCAAAAACATTATGACACTTAAGTATGAACGGTCTGTGCATAAGATATGTGCAGATATGTTAAGCATTGCTTTCCAGTGGACTTCTGCTATGAAACCAATAAATTTGAAAGGCAAACTTCAAAAGTAATTTCCCTAGAATGTCAGGAGAGCAAAGTTAGATATAGTGAAGCGTCTTCCAGTACGTGTTCAAAGCGTGTTCCAGTGCCTTTGTATGTTCTGATGCACGCATGTAGCTGCTTGGTTGTTCGTCACAGTTCTGCATGATATTCAGATGATGGTAATCTACAGGAAAATCGAGAACATGAAAAATATGTGCGATGTATGCAGCCCAGCTGCGGTGTGCGCTTGTAACTGAAACGGCACCAAAGTCATCCACACCGTTCTACCTTCGTTTCTGCATATATAGGAGATTGCAGATACGGAGAGGAACGGAGCTTTGATTTGAATGAACGTCATCTGGGAAGGTCTGGCACATTAGCGGCAAAGGATTCAAAGGATTTGGACTGTAAGCGTCGGCTCTGTTGTGGATTCGAAGCATCCGAGAGCGGCTAAGGCTTGTTTGTATGGCTGGCTTTTTGTATTCGGGCCGCCTTCGTTGGGCAGGTGGAGTCGCGACTGAGGAGGCGTGGATGTGTCGCATTCATCCAAGGAGCATGGCGTTGGAGCAAATGGCCTTTTTAACCTGAAAGTAGTCTGCTGAAGTCCCAGAAAGGGTCACGTTGTCCCCTTGAGTCAGATACCTGAATTGCTACAGTAAATTGTCCATCTCTATGCAATAAATTGTTTTTTCCCCTCAAAAGTTAGGGGAAATTATCTCTCAAGTGCCAGTTATTATAATGACCCCATCACTATGTACCATAAAGATCAAAGCTTTCGATGCCTAATGGCCCTGGAAAGACACGTGACTGGGAGAGCGTGGTTCCAGCAGAGGACATTTGGGGTGGTTTTGTAAAGATTGTCGGAAACACTTTGTGCCGATTTGATTCGGGGCTGTAAATTCCATTAGAGGTGATGTTGGACAGAGCCGGCAGCGGGGCAGTCCGGAGCATCTCGTAATGTCACAAATAATGGCAGCTTGTCAGGTGGTTCGAAGAGCACAAAAAGCAACAACGGTCCAACTTTCAGCCGCCACACCTGCCGCACATCCCAGCGCGTCGTCCTTGGGCGGCGTGTCAGTCTGTTCCATCATTTCCTTCTCTAAATGCCTCACAAGGACCACTTGCGTCACAGTGCTTTTTATATACGACCCTTATGCGAGTTATATTGCGAAATACCGCTTGCCTTGCCTTCAGTCGGGTGCCTCAAGTACCTTACTCAAGGGTACGTTTGCAGCGCTGCTTTTTCGAATTAAGGTCCCCACGGCTCTGAAGGTGGTTTCCGTAGACTGATCCCATGAGTAACTTTATCCAGCTTATCCACTATTTGTAAGAACATTCTGGGTAATGACACTGAACTCTTGGGCATACTGAAAATTAAATAAATGGGCACAATCTAAGGAGATTTATAGCTGAGTGCTGCGGTATCACTTGTAAGATGTTCAGAAATATTGCATTCCCTGTATCTCTAATACTGCATCTATTGCACTGAGAAATACAGTATGTTTGCGACCATGTTACTAATAGAGATATTCACAAAACTAGGAATAAGGAAGTAATTTGGGCAAAAAAAAAATTTTTTCTTTTTTTTATAAAGAAAAGCTAGAGCATAACAAAAATAACAGGAAGTCATTCCTTTGTAATAGATTTTATTTTTGATGTTATAATTTAGAATTTTGCTATTATTGTGAAAAGTTCATGATTTACTTGGTAAATCTGTTTCCTGTTCGTAGAGATGAAGCCCTTTGTGTGGATTGGAAACTGAACTCCGTTCAGTGCCCCCATGTCTGTGTGCATGTGTGTAAGGCTGCTGCAGTGAGTGAGGGAGTTTGTGAAATACATCCTCATCTTGCAAAAAAAAAAAGCCTTGCTTACTCAGCTGAAAACGGCCACATGGCTCTCTGGTCGTCTGCCTGGGGGGCCTTTAATGTGTTCGCTTGTGTCAGGCTGTATGGATTCAGCTCCTTCCCTGTAAGCCCAGTCCGTCTCCTCCAGGGATTGGCGCGGTCTAAAGTCAGCAGTCGAAGCCATATGAGGCAGTAAACACACCACATCAGGGTGACTCTGTCAGGCCTTTTGGGGCAAACGTCCCGTGGTGAGGTACCAAACTGAGTTGGAATGAATAGATTTGATAAATACATTCATCTTTGGGTGACAGATACAGCCATTTGTAGTGTTTGCGCCTGTCTAGGCCAGGATTAGAGGTTGGAAGATGGATGAACGCTTGGAGACCCACTGTATTAAACGGCAAGTTATTGTAGGCTTCATTTCAGAAATGTTTGTTTTTAAGCTAAATGAGAAACTAAGTGCAATATATTAGGACTTAATCCTTGACGAGATGCACCTAACTCTCATTTCAGGATCTTTTCAGCCGAACCCACTGAGTTCCAGCAAGATTCTTTGTGACCCCATAAGGTTTGTTTGAGAAACGGCAGTACTGAAGGCGATATCGCATCTTATTTTCTGAGATCCGGCTGCCCATAGGAAAAAAAAATGAGCTAAACTGAGCCGCCCTGAACTTTGTGATCTTGTGTAACACAGATACATTTGGTATCTAGTTTCTGCTTTTCGGTCCTGGCAAGAAAGACCCCTCCCCATGCAGCTCTACGTTTGAGGGAAATTTGTAATTACTGGGAGCAATTTATTTTTCATACATAATTATTCAGTAGGTCTGGCTTTAAATCCCGCGTGATGAAACCTTTTACAGTGATACAATACATTGTTTTAATTAAAATATTGATGTGCTTAATTGGTCCCCAGGTGACGGTTCATAATTCAGTGAATTCTTCCACTAAGGTGTTTATAGAATAATAAAGGTAACATTGTATGTGGTGTAGTAAATACTAAAATATGCTATGAAATTCTTGTATAAGAAAGACAAATTTACATGTGAATACAGTATAACTGAATGCGGGGAATTTCTGCATAGATTTTTGGCCGCCTTTTGGACAGAAGTGCAGTGTTTGCCCAGTGTACACCCTGTACCCATGGAAAACTGCTCTTCACTGCTGGGAGGATCCTTCAGTGACTTGTAGGGGATTATTATGTTCTGTGCCCCCAGGCACGTGATTCTTAAACAGAATAAAGGACCGTGAACCGTAATGGAAAAAGTCCGGTGCGGTCAGCCTCGATAGCTCGAGTGTTACAGCTACCTGAGCTTCAGATATTAACGGCATATTCTAGGCAGCGTCTTGTCTCTGACCCAGTGAACCAGGACAGCAAGCGGAGCCCTACTGGTGGCATGTGGTTCTGTGTGACAGTCTCAGAAATGCCATCCTGGCATGAAGCTGGCATGAAGATTGGCATGGCGGGAGAAGGTGACACGGGATAGATTACCGCTAACAAGAGCAAATGAGGGGAGGGGGCGTTGGGCACCCCCGCCGATGGCTCATTTTAGTTTTGACCGAAGGGGGCGGCTGCAAAGAAACACTAGATACGTCAATGCGAAGCCAACCATCGATTCCCAGGGTGGGGGCGCAACTTCCTGTATCCGCCGGCAGCATTTGTGACAGCTTCATTGTGCATGACATGTTTTTCGATTTATGTCATTTTATTAATGGACAGCAGTATTTTTATTCCTGGCTTCTGGCCAAACAGTATACAGTGTTATATTAAATGAGTATTGAATTTCCTTCCAGTATGCAACCATGTAAGTAGCTATGAAGGTGAGCTTATGTAGTTGATATTCAGAATCAATTCTATAACATGCATGCAAAGTGTTTTTACTCTTAACATGCTTGTTCATGTGGATATTGATGCAGAATGGGCAGCTGTGCAGGCATACAGTTTGCCAGTAGTCGAATAACTTTGTAGATGTCCCACCAAAACAAGAATTATCACTGCAGTAAATATTTTTCTGCTTCTTTCCCAGTTAAACAGAAGTTAAAGCAGTAAGTGTAAATGACACATTCTTATATAAAAAACAAGTAACAGGTAAAAATAGATATCACCAGGGAATCTTTGGTTGTTTTTTAAATTACACAATGTGGTTTAAAAATACCTAGACTCTGCAATGCCAACAAAGCTAAAGACAATCATTTGCCAATAATTATAAAGGCAAAAGTTTGATTCTAAAGTTAATCTGTGGAGTTAATTCACTGTAAAGTAAATTCTATCCATTGTCAGCCTGAAAATCATTTTTGGCACATACAGATTCCTGTTTTGATAACTGCTTATCTAGCAGGCAAAATGGATCTTTGACTCGCGTCCAGTGATATTACAGATGTCCTGTTTAAGAGGGACGTAACATCACCAGAAAATGGAATAAAATGATTTTTTTCCTATGACTGACCTATAGCAAGTGTGTCACCAACTGATACTCTACATTTTGAGTTTTTTTTTATTATATACTGACTTTCTTAATTTGGTCAAGAAGGAGATTCTTCTTTTAAAGCAGAACGGTCTGCTGCATTTCATATGAGACATTGGTGCAGTTGGAGGTGACCTTGTATTCCTCATAGTCTGGCTTCTGTATAAATATTCCCTGAAAAACACTTCACCATAAATAAAGGAGACATTGAGCTGCTCACTCCAATGAAAAGAAAAATAAATTATCAAATCCTGTCAAGATCAGTTGTATTTGATGACAGAAGCCTTACAAATGAGATGGGGCCTTGTCCTACCTTTTTTTTTGTCTGATGTCTTTTTTGAAAGAGTTAATCGGTTTTCTAAGAAGGCACACGCATTTTGAGATGAATTTGAACCATTAGACCTTAGTACAAAGACCACTTATGGGTGAGGCACTGTTAAACACTGCTTCAGGACACACTGGCTTTTCTGACTGTCATAGGGGAGACGCTTGCTCTCTTGGTATTCAGTATCTGTCTGACGGAAAGCCGTTACTTTAATTCAGTGGGTGTAACTGCCAGTCAAGGAAGATCATTAACCCTCCCCCCCCTGTGGGTTTTAGTATTAGTCATTTGATATCAGATCCATCATTCCAGCTTCTCCCCATGCAATCAGTAATGTGTTGCCCATGCCATCTATGTGGACATTTGCTCCATCTATATAATTTCACTGTGAAACACAAATCTGCTTCTGTTTCCCTTGAAAGCTGCCTGTCGTGGCCACACATTATCTGGCATCCTTGACTAGAAATAGATTTTTTTTAGTATGCGTGGCAATGTCAGCGTGGGCACAGCGTGGGTACGGCATGGGTACTTTGCGGGTATCAGTTGGCAGTTAGGCTCAGTTCTTCGAGGCAGTGGGAAAGCGCCGTAAAATTCTGCGGGATCTCTTTCGTTTTCAAAGGACAAACTAGTACCAGCAATCATTGTTCTGTAACCCGATTTCAAATATTAGCCAGTGTGAGTTTAGGAATTTTGTCATGAACGACTTCTTACAAATTCTTGGTGCAAGCCAGTGTTGGTCACACCTTAATGGGATAATGCACTGCATACTGAAATTCCTGTTTGAATTCTGATGGCAGATACATTTTCATATTCATTTAGTGCTGATTTATTACAGTCACGTTAACCCAGCGTTGTTGATCACTGTGTAGTCTGGCACAGTGTTTCCCAACCCGGTCCTCGGGGACCCACAGTCAGTTCATGTTTTCGCTCCCTATCAAACAGTCCATGTTTTTGCTCCCACTGAGCTTAAGGTAAGTCATGTAAAAAGCAGGCGAGGCTGTCTGGCAGGAAGCTGGGAGGAAGCAAAAACGTGGACTGACTGTGGGTTCCCAAGGACCGGATTGGGAAACACTCTAGAGGGTTATTTAATTGCCTAGGGGCATCGGAACCGGGGGGAACGTGTACCCCCAGTATTTAATTTGGTTTCATTACCTCCCCCCCCAACCCCCCCCAATAAATGGACCTATGCATTTAAATGGTTGAGTCGTGTATCCCCAATATCAAACTCTCTGATATGCCCTTGTACCTAGAATGTACCTAAACAAGCTCCATGTCTCCACACATTGAAAATTCAGGTAAGACTGGCCATCCCAAAAAAGGTGATTTATAAGGCTCCTTAAGCACAATGCCCAAAGAGAATATCCTGGCATTTGCCATCACAGGTGACAGTGGGAGGTGTTTCTGGGGCTCCAAGATGGGCCCTGACATGCAGAAGAAGCTCAGTAAGGATCGTTGGCTCATCCGCCATTTCTGGGCCCCTTGTTCTGGGCCTGCTCACGGCCATTAGAGCCCGGTTCAGCTGGTTCTCTTAACCCATCTCCCGAAGAAAGCGCACTGCTCCCATCACGATCTGCTTTAATAGCTGACTGTGGCTCCTCTACCTTTTCACATTGTACCATGTACACCCATAAAAGCAGCTCTGCTCTGAAGCAGGAGAACACATCACTAGTGCTGCCCACAGGATGCTCGGATGGTCTCCAATTTACCAATTTATTATAATTGCACGCTGTGGAGCAATCGCGCAGTTTTTTTTTTCTTTTTTTTTTAATCATACTTCTCAAAGTTTGCGAGCATCGCTATGAATATCCTTAGACTCTCTGAGAGTGAGACGTGAGGTGCAGCGTCACAGCAGTGTTCCCGGCGCCGCCCAAACGCGCAGGCCGGCCGATCTATGCGGGTGGACAGGTGCGGCTTGATTCCAGCAAAGCAGCAACGCCTCGACGTCGTCCCCCGATTTGGGTTCCCAGCACGTGTGGTTCTTCACCCCCAAGGGCGGAGCTATTAATACGTCAAAGGTAGTATGGGAACCACACTGCCCTCCCCGTGCATTTGGCACCAGGCTGAAATTCCCACCGTTTTTCAGATGATTTTGAACAACACTCATGCGGAGGTTTTTTTTTGGTTCCTCTCCTCTGTTGTCAGCTTTCTTTCTTTCTTTCTTTTTCTTTCTTTCTTTCTTTCTTTCTATCTTTCTGTTTTTTTTTTTTAATTTCTTTCTTTCCTTTTCCCTGTTTTTGTATTACTCTGTCTTAATGATGTTGTACTGTACCACAACACACCACGTAAAGCACTTTGGGGGCACTATTGTGAAAGGCGCTAAATAAAAATTAACTCAGTTGAATAAATTGGCTTTTTAGGGACAGGTCGTGTCGCGCCACCTCTTATCCGTGTTCCTTGTCGTGCTGCAGTCTCTCAGGCTGTCACCACATCCAGGACAGAAGGCAAGGAAATGCATTAGGAAACACTCCTTACTTGAGGACGTCTTATTAGCCTGTTCCTAGAGCCCACCATGCCTCAGCATGACACACTCTCTGTTGGAGGTCATGGACTTAAGCTGAACTGCTCCTATGACTATTAGCCATATGTCAATAAGCTGGCCTCGTTTGATGAGGTCATCAGAAAGAGACAGAAGAGCGAAAAGTACTATATAGTGCTTTTGCTCAGTGTAAGCAGATCTGGTATTCGAATGATCTTTACTGCAAAATATTGATTAAGGCTTTAATTGGAAAAGAATATATTGTCCTTGAAGGTTTTATTTCCCCTCTCTAATGTCGGCTTGCGCTTAGCACAACAGTCTGCCTGGAGTTTCCCGTGTTTCTTGTTTTTGTGATGCACACACCTCTTCCTCGGGAAGTCTGTCTTTCAGCAGACATGGCAGTAGCTCGTCCCGTTATACTCAGATGCTTTTAAAGCTTTAAATGTCGTGCTGTGAGTGTTAATGGCGCTCTTTGGCGGTCGAAATTTAAATCTTCGGTATAATGCAGCCAATAAAACTGCTTACTGCAGCAAGTATTAATCCTCAGATTGACAATGAACCATCTGAACTGGCCATTCTTCTGTAATTAAGTTTTGAAGATGTGCCGTTGAACCATTAGCGCTTCAGTCCAGAAGCCAGCCAGCCTACAAGTTTGTCTTCATAGATGTGCAGCCACCCTGACATTAAAATATGGTGTTAAAAACATTTAAATGCAACAGACCAATGGCATTGATTCAGCATCATTACACAAACAGTGAAACTGTTGCGTGTATTCTGGGAAAATTTCATACTCTCAAGTTCAAGTTTTTCTTTTGTTGCTCCTGCTGTGTCTGTCTTTAGCAGAGCACTTCTGCGTTCAGATCCTGCCTGACTAAAATCTGTAGTGTTGCAGTGTCGTTTGTTGAAAAAGTATGAATTTGTACAAGTACAACACGAAGATTGTTGAAGCTAATCGCAAGTACGGTAAACCGGTTAAGGGGCCCTATGGCCTGTCACTGTTCAGAATGTTTAATGTCAAATCTGTCATTGTTAATTATTGATATTGGGGACAGCGTGTGGCTTAGTGGGATAAGCCTCTGTGCCTATGATCAGAAGGTTGCTGGTTTGAGCCCCATGTCCTTGAGCAAGGCCCTTAACCCCCCAGCTCCCTGGGCGCTGCTATGGGTGGCTGCTCTTCATAGCCAGCTTGCTCTCTCCTACAGACAGCATGTTGGGGGAGGCATTTAGAGAATCTACCCATGGTAATCAATAGAGTATCAATCAAATCAGTTAATTTAAACTCAAGACCATCAAACTCTGCTATTCAATACTAGATACGTTATTGTGACTCAGTGGTTGGATGGATGAGAACCGTAAGATGATTCATGTCACTTTTAAAAGGCCAGAATATCAGATTATATTAGTGATAGTAGCAGAAAGAGGGGTGACGGTGGTGCTGGTGTCGGTTGGAGGAGCGTTAGGAGTCGGTTGTCGTTCTTGTGATGGCTTTCACTCATGCTGCGGCGTGAACTCTTTGAAAGAACCCCTCGTGCAAGGTGTACTCGTGCTCAAAAACTAATCTGCCAAGTTTGGGTGGGTTAAAAAAAAAATATAATCCTGTTTCTGCACCTTGACTGGCAGACTTTTGATTGATTGATTCCCTTTATTGCTATTGCAATTCACCATGTCACTAGTCACAAGTACCAGCGAAAAGCAGGCCATCAACCCGACCATTTTGTATTGGTTCTGGACCTTCCGAGCCATCATGTGGCCTTTTTAGTTCTGTTTTGCACTGCATCTGTCCCTGACACTCTGGACTGACTCTGGACATATGAGCATGTTCCTTCCGCTAGTTCCTCGGCGTTTATGCGTCTCTTACACCGCGCGCCGGAACGTTTGTCCACCGCGGCCTGCTCTGATGTCGTACGGAGTCGCACCCGAGCAGATCTTCTTGTTTGGTTCCTCTCTGCTCTGATGCCAGCAATGTCCCTCCTTCCCCACGGCCCACAGAAGCAGCCGCATGTACGCATTTCTGTTTGAATGTGTTAACATTAATTATGTTTGTCCCTTAAAGGGGGCAAAAAAGGTACACTTCGCGTTGCCTTTCTCTCCTCCTGAAAAACAGACTCTTCTGTGCGGAGTGCAGCTTGTTCGCTTGATTTAAGATCCTGCCCGACTCCCTCGTGTGTTTATATTACCTTGAATAAAATCGGTTATGCATGAGGACTCGCAGCGGGGGTGCCTTGGGGGGGGTGGGACCTGTGTGGTGAGATGTGGGAATGGGTGTAATGAGGAGAGTGGGGCCCCTTTCTTCATGCTGGGCCATCCCTGTGGGGCCTGAGATCAGCTCTGGCCGTAACCCCACTTCACTCCATATTCCCAACCCCCACCCCTCTGACTTGCTTCTAACATCTCGCCTTCTTGGTCTCCTACGGCAGCAAAATGAAGGTTCTTCCGGCGAGTCGGATGAGGAGGAGGTGGTGGCTTTTCTGGGCGGCAACGACGACGGCAGCAGGGAGGAGTTTGACCCCAGCACCCTCCCCGACCCAGACAAGTATGCAGACCCTGAGCGGGACGACGACAGCAGGTAAGACCAAAGTTGGGCCTAGAAAAGCTGCCTGTCTATCCATTTGTCTGTCTACTGATATTGACCGTCGGATTATTTGTTGCTCCAAACGTAGACCCGTATGATAGCACAGGGCCGCAGGTAGACCACGTAAAGACCACGCAAACCGCCGGCGTTCCGGAATCCACAGCTTCACGGCCATAAATGGCAAACCCATTAACCATGTGTTTTAGGTCACACAGAAACTGCCCAGCTTGGGAATAATTTAATTATGTGTTGGTGGCGTGTTTAAGCCCTAAAGCTGGTCGGATGTTCAGAAACAATATCCAGACACCTGAACCGAGGAATTCATGCAGGAGCAAGAGGAGGAGGACTGATGACCAAGTATAATTTCAGGTGTCACAGCCAGTAACACAGAGCCGTGTCTACTGTGTAAAGGATTAGCATCAAGAGGGCAGAAACACTGCCGTTTTTATTATCCTCTGTAACGTTTAGTGTAACTAATTGAATTGTTAAATTATGTATCTGTGAAAGCATTAATTACTAGTACCCAGATGGGCCAATTCAAAATTAGATTTTAGTTGCCTTTTCCAAGTAACAATTATGTCATTTCTATATCATCACAATTAACAACACCAAAAAATTGCCAAACATATTTTCTTTTGAGCGGTGACTGAGAATCCCAGTCAGACTGTGAACTGAGCCCAGTATCTTACTGAAATATGACTTTTTGGACTGAAATATGCTTCAGGAGATCAGACATTTGAGAGGCGAGGCAGCCTTTTCCACAAGGAGCCAGTGGGTATTACTGCTGTTATTAGCTGTTTTCCCCAGGATTCCATGGGGTGGCGCAAACTTTGGTTGTGTCCTCAGTATTCATTGGAGACTCTGGGGGATTAATTCCCCACTGGGCAGCCAATCAGGGTCAGGGGGCGGTGCCCGAATGACACGGCGCTTCCCGTCTTAGTGTGATTTCTGAGAGTACCACCCTAAAATGTAGGCTGCCTTTCACTGGGAGCCGTCTCACTCAAAGCAGCACACAGTAGTTCTGAAGGTGCTGAAATAACAATGCACGACGCTGTCAGACCCTTACACAAAATTCAGGGTAGTACTGATCAGCCTTTTCAGATTAATCCGTGCGAGAAGACGTCGCTTTTCCTCACCTGCCACTGACGAGCATTCAGCCGTGGTGGGATGTCTGTTTTATTTAGGATTAGCTATAAGGCAGTAAACGTAACGGCCGATTCACACCAGTACACACCCTGAGATTTGGTGTTTGCTACAGAGGCACGGAAAGCAGGAAAACATTTCCTGTCTTGTTCACAAACTTTGAATCATCCATCTGGTATTTATCCACCATGGCTCTTTTATCTCCGCTGTCAGCTTTTTGCACAGAATAGGCATTGTTTTTTTTTTCTTTTCTTTTCTTTCTGTCTTTCTTTTTCCAACTCGTACTAATTGTCCCTTTATGGAACTGTACTTTTAGTATTGTATACTTTGGAATAAAATCTCCCTTTCCAGTCTCAGCCAGCTGGTGCAAGTGTTGGGAAAGTAACACTTTCGTCCAATCGGACATTTGCTGCTTTTTAAAATATATTTCATATTTTTGTACTGCTAGGCCATCTAAGGCTGGGTATTGTAATTTAAGAAAGCAGTGAGAGGTACCGCGAATGGATACATAACCGGAAAATGCTGAATCTGAACAGAAATGAGGACCATGTCCTTGTTATTTATCACGGCAGCTATGTGCATTTCATGCTTATACTCTGTGACTTTTTTTTTTTTTTGGGGGGGGGTTCTGCGACTCCTGGGACTTATTTATCATGCTGCCGCATGGCGCCTACCCCCTCCCCGTGCCTATCGTTATTGAAAATCTGGCGGCAGTGCTCGTTGAGAGGAGTTATTGCGCAGCTGAGGGAAGGATTGATTCGCATGGGCCTGATGTAGAACATCGGTCACATCACGCGTGGAGGACGGTCCATAAAACGTATAATTACTGGCGGGGATTTAGAGTGGCGTTAGGGGGCAGAGTGGGCCTGTGACCTCGCCGTGCCAGCTCTTAATGGCAGCGCCGTATACTTTATCGCTCACACTGTCTCTCTCTCTCTGAGGCTGTGTCCTGCAGACAGGAACAGACCAGGTGACACTGCCCCCCCCCCCCAACCCTGCCACCCCACTCTGCCTTACTTTGTAGTACCCTCCTGCGGCATGACTGCGCGGTCTGCATGTGGGAGAAACAGGGACGCTTTCTATCCGGCCGTCATATCCGGTTGCCGTGCCGACCATCAGGGGGGGGGGGGGGGGGGGGGGGGGGGGGGGGGGGGGGGGGGGGGGGGGGGGGGGGGGGGGGGGGGGGGGG
>JAODKF010000044.1:8782085-8794321 GCA_026779585.1 Mormyrus proboscirostris
TCTTCCCTATTTCTCATCAATGTTTCTCATCCAAGTTCCTGGCTTTATGGGACTTCAGTCCTGCTTCTAGAAGCCTGATAAGAACTGTCCTAGCAGTGCACTTCACACTTTACACCTGCACTTAGTGTTCCCCATTCCTTTTGAAGGTCACTTGATGTCGTCCTACGATTCGTGAGAAACTGTCGGATAAGTCAATGCTCATCTCTGGCATTAGAGAGTCGCTTCTGCCCTGTACCTGGCTGGTTTCTGGTTGTTCCCAGTGTCTCCTGATTTACCTTGTTCTTGTGTACTGCTGTCTTAGAAACTTTGAGCCTGGGTGCAGCCTGCTGCTCAGCGTAGCCTTCAGCCAGCAGCACCAGGATTAAAGCAGGATTTGAAGCCAGTCAGGTCCACTGAAATAAAAGTAGCTAATTATGAGAAAGATCTCGGCGTGTATGTTTATGCTTCCATGTCCCACTCTTGCCAGTGTGGGGAAGCAATAAAAAAGGCCAATAAAATGTTGGGTTACATCTCTAGGTGTGTGGAGTTTAAGTCAAGGGAGGTGATGCTAAGATTATATAATTCCTTGGTGAGACCCCACCTAGAATATTGTGTGCAGGTTTGGTCACCATACTGTACCTTAAGAAGGACATTGTTGCCTTGGAAAAGGTGCAACGGAGGGCTATGAGAATGATTCCTGGTCTTAGAGGAATACCTTATGAGGAGAGGTTAGCTGGGCTGAATCTGTTTAGCCTCGAGCAAAGGAGACTAAGGGGGGGACATGGTCCAGGTATGTAAGATTCTAAGAGGTCTGGATGCTGTTCAGCCAATTGGCTATTTAAATATTAGTATAAATACTAGAACTGTACTAGAACTTGGAAATTAGCAGGAGAACATTTTAAAATGAATTTGAGGAAGCACTTCTTCACACAGCGTGTAGTTAAAGTATGGAATAGTCTTCCTGTTGAAGTAGTGCAAGCTAAAATCCTCGCTTCCTTTAAATCAGAGCTAGATAAGATTTCAACAACTCTGAGCTATTAGTTAAGTTCTCCCCAAGCGAACTTGACGGGCCAAATGGCCTCCCATCGTTTGTAAATTTCTTATGTTCTTATGAAAATGCTGGGTTGTTAAAAAAATATAGTCGTCTCTTATTTTTTTCTGTGGCTGTATTTGTCCATGTGTTTCCTGTACCTCAAACGAGTATGAATCTTAAATAGTATCATTCAGCAATTCCTTATTATTTTGGCAGAGAAGCTTTTAGTCAGTGTCTGCAAGTAATATGCAGACAGGCTGTAATATGAATAATGGCCTGGCTATTGAATGGTAGAAACTTCCCAGTAATGCGTTTTCATCCGGACCTCTTGTATGATTTCCGGACAGTTCGAGTGCATCCTGAGAGGCAGGATGGAGGTTGGTTTAGAGCAATATGCATAGCGAGTGTCCGTAGCCTCCTGTCCAAGATGACTTTTGGTGTGATGGACTTAGCAGTGTGATCCTGAAATTAATCTACTCTCCCTGGGCTCTGAAGGCTCAGAATTAACTGTTGTTTTGTGTTATCAGCTGCAGGACAAATGGCCCACAAAGATAAAAATGTGCTTCAGCGGGTACAAAACTCCTGAAATCCCTCTTGTTAAGCAATCGCCGTAAACAATATTAATCATTACCTTTGTAGGAATTTAATGCTTTAAGGTATTTGTTTACTTTCATTCCAGCTTCCTGTTGGCCACAGTGAGTGAAAGGCGATAAATGACATGTCTTTCTGTGCAGTGGTTTTAATCAGTGTTGCACATTTGCTGTGGAGATGGATTAAAGTATTTATGGAAATGATGGGCAGAGCCGCCCGATGGCTTCCCCCGCAGCCATTGCCACGGAAACAGGCATTAACAAACGCTCCCCGTTACTCTGTGAGACTACTGAGAGTTTATGAGTCTAGTAGAGTCGGACTTGGGCCTGTGCTCATTGGGCAACTGCGTCCTGCAGCAGCCGATGTCATGCAACACTGAAACGGTCTTGGGTTCATCCTAAACACTGCCTGATCACCTCTATCTGTGTAGATAAGTCCATAGCAGTATGAAGCTACAGCCGATGGATGGATGTTGAACAGATCTCAAAATGTGTAGGTGATGGCATGTAGGAAAGCAGTTTTTCAAAAATTGCGAGCTTTGTATTTTTGTAGCATCAATGCGGGGAGTTGAGTCAGCCAGTCTCTGGAGCAGTTGGTTAAGGGCTTTGCTTAAGGACCCAGCGGTAGGATCACTCTGGCAAACCTTGGGGATTGAACCAGCAAGCTGCAAACCCCCCCCCCGTGTTTGTCACCCACCTTGAGAGCTTTTAGGTGGCCATGTGGTGCCTGTGTGTCTGTGCTTTTATTTTTTAAATTTTGTTTTACTTCCCCAAGTCTGGCAAGTCTGTCTTAAAGTAAAAGGATGGTTTTAATTTAGAAGATGGCTCTGTGTGAGTGTGTGTGTGTGCACACGTATATAAAGCTTTTATTTGCAGTCATAGTGATGACCTATTAAGCCATCCTTAAATACCTCTGGGAGGAGAACCCAAACCTTAACGTGCTGGAATTCTGAAATGCCCCCCGGTTAATCAGAGGATTGCTGTCAGCCTTAAACCAGCCAGCATTTTCCTTTATTCCAGCAACCCTAGTAGAGACAGAGGTATGAATATAAGTTGCTTTTCGTGTTTGCAGTGATTCTTCCCAGTTACGTGTGTATTTTGTTTTTATGGACGTTAAAGGTGCTTTCTCTGTCATTAAAATACATCACGGCCGAAGGTAACAGAACAGTCACCGCTAATTTAACCCCACCCTCGCTGTAACAACCTCCCTTCTTACCGGGCTTTGTGTGGCGTGGTCCGTAACAGACTTTGAGAGAGAGGGATGTGGGCGTCCTACGATCGTGATTAATGACATAAAAAAGGTATACTTCACATGCGCTTATTTTACCTGCCGCCATGGACGTAATTACATGAAAAGGTCGGCTGTGTGAAACGCTAACACACCAAACACGGTGAGTCACGGTGAGGTGGCTCTGAATTGGTGAAATGAGGTGGTTATGTAACAATAAGTGTGAAGTTCAAAAACTTTCTGGGGGGGGGAGGTCTTTTCGCTCAAGTTTCTGTAAACTATTCATGCTCTGACACTGACAACCTTTCACTTCGTCCTTAAATGCATCGGGGAAAAGTTAGCGGCTCTTGTGTCCTTTTCTCGTGCCACATTCTCCTGTGTCCTTCCAGGTTCCGTTAAATCCTTATATTTTTAGTAACCACGTGTAAATAATAGGGTCACGGTCATCTGGGGCCGGCCCCGGGGAGCACCGTGCCGTGCAGCTGCATGGAGACGACGCAGATTGGGGACTCGACGTCATGTGACCGCGTGGGGTGACCTCAGTACCCTTTGAAAGATGGACAGCAAGGCTGTACCTCTCAGGCTGTCAGAAAGCTCTTGCATATGAAGCTCTGTCCCTGTCTCGCTCTGCTCAGGTGTGGCCAGTTAAGAAGCCTATATAGCAGGGCTATTCAAATCACGGTCCTCGAGAGCCAAGCACTGCTGTTTTTCCAGCTTTCCTTTACCTGAGAGCCAATTGTGAAGCCTCTAGCCAATTAGAGCCGAATATTATTGAGCTAACTACCTGGGAGACTTGAAAACAAGGCCTGGATTTGGAATCGAGGGCCAGATTTGAATAGTGGGGATATATAGCTCAGGAGCAGTGGTGTAAAGTTCAGTTGGTTGAAACAAAATCTTAGTCTGGATTTGTACTTTCTGAACCTGAACTTTCCACCTCAGTCTATATTAAGCTAGACCTGGTTCAGTAAGTAGGGTTGATTGTAAAGGTTCCTGGTTAGTCTTCAGCAGGAAGTACTGGGGCCTGTATCACAAAGCAGGGCTTCTTGATTTGCCAGATTTAAGATTTAATTTTTGTTTGCTCACATAAAATCCAAGAAGTTATTTGGCTAAGCATGAAATCCTATTTCGTGATTCAGGCCCTTGGAGCTCAGTTTGCATTTACCTGTACTTCATTTCCAGTGGGCCATCTCATCTCATGGATGTTTGACCGAGTTTTTGTCTTTGTGTTGCGTACAGTGTTTCCTCCAGCGAAGGAGTGAGGAAGAGGAGCCGCCCCGCTGACAGCTCCAGTGAATCGGATGAAGAGGAGGCCCCAGCGCTCAGAAAGAGAACCAGACGGCGGGACGGGGGCGAACTGGAGACCCTGGACACTGGCCTCTCCCTGGCCGAGGACGAGGAGCTGGTCCTTCATCTCCTGGGACAGAGAAACTAGAAGATTCTGAGATGCCTCGGTTTCAGTTCAACGTTGGTTCTGTTTTCAAAGAATCCGAGGTTATAGGGGCTCGGGACCGGCCTGCCGGTTAAGGTCACGCGTGAACCATTAGGAATGACTGGCGACACGCCGTTTGGCTCGCTGGCTGAGCGATCGCAAGCTGGCAGCCGCACCTCTCGTTGACTCTGCAGGGGTACATTTAGGCGCCGACCTCTGCCTCTGTTGCTCTGTGGTTGCTATGGTGTTAATGAATCATAACTGCAGGCAGGTATAGCGAGAAATGTGCTGCCACTGCCTGATAAAAGTCCCCTGCGCAGATAAACAGGCAGCAGAGCTTAGGAAATGTTATCTGTGGCCTTTTTACGCAAAGGCTCCATCCTTTGTTTCTAGCCAATTTGTTACATGCATCATTGCTCTTGTGATATAGGCTTATATTTGCAAGATTACATGAGACATACGAAATCATCTTCTAACAGACTATCAGATATGTTAATTATTGCAAGTGTGTCCTCCACCGTCTCTTCATTCCTGTTGACTGCTTACCGATAATAAACGTCTATCATATTTCATCTTTCAAATCGAGTGGGTTTTAACTGAAGCAGCATGTTTGGTGTGCTTTTCCGAGCAGAAAGCAACGCTGCAGATTTTATTCAAAGAGATGAAAATATAGAGAATAGGTATATGGGTAATTATTGCGTCAATGAAAGTCATAGGATTGTTAAGCCATGAACGTCAATAATCGCTTGGGCTCCATCCCCCCACACCGTACCACACCACATCGCACTACACCACATCACACTACACCACAGCATACCACATCACACTACACCGCATCACACTACACCATACCACATCACACCACATCACACTACACTATACCACATCACACTACACCACAGCATACCACACCACATCACATCACGGTATACCACGCCACACGATACCATACTACACCACAGCACAGTGTACCACATTAGACCACATCACATCACAGTATACCACACCACACCACAGCATACCACGCCACACAATACCATACTACACCAAACCACATCACAGTATACCACAGCTTACCACACCATACCATAACACTGCAGCTGTGCTCCGCCTGGGCAGTGGAGAACGTGCGCATCGAATTAAGGAGTCGTACTACCTAAGTTCCGAATCTGGCTATCATATCGAAGTGATGGTTCTATAATGTTTTATACACATTTCTCCAAGCGGTATGTGTGTTGATGGGCTAAGTACTTATCTCATTCTGCCTGTACAAGCATTCCAGGCAGGAGTAAACTGGATTCAAACCCGTGGGTGTTGTGAAGGGTGATGGTCCTACAGGACTTGAGGGTTATATAACATAAAGTGCAATGTGAATCAGAGCTTTTTTTTTGTTTATTTTTGATCAAAAGAACTTTTTAAGAATGGGTTTATATTTGGAAATAGTTATGTCAGCTGTGGTACATGGTGGGGGGCCGAGAAAAGGGGGCTTTTCTTACGTAATTGCGTTGGCTCTGGCTCTGTGTTACAGTTTGGCTCCTGCCGTTACAAGATTGGGGACGAAGATAGATCTGGCTTGGCCATCATTCGGTCAAGGGGATCTGCAGTCTTGCTCCCCGAATCCGGGAGTGCCAGACGTGCTTTTAGGCCCGCGTGTGCTGAACAGGCTGCTGTAGGAGGTCCTGAATCACGTGCCCTGGGGAGTGCTCTGAAAATGGGCCATTGGAAGGTTAATTTGCAGTTTGTGCTTCTCTGATGAGAGGAGTGGTAAGAACAAGGAGGACTTCTGTGCCACTAATGCAGGCTTGTTTTATTATGCCTACATATATATATGTGCTTTAGAAATAATGTGTTTAGAGATAATGAAAGCGAGCTGGCTAACACTGGACCAGAGTCAAATCTGGCTAACACTGGACCAGAGTCAAATTTGAAGGGAAATGGGGGTTATATTTGGGGCAGTCTCTGAAATGCACATCTGGCGTAGCCGGCATTGATGGGCGGGGAGTACTTCCATCTGTCATCTGGATGAGCGTGTTATGAAAACGCAGCTCAGAAGGGGTCTGTGGATTCGGCGATATTGTTCTGTCGGGATCCATTTATATTGTGGTTTTGTGTGACAGGCCGGGCGCCGTGTGCGTCTAAAAAAATCTAACAAAGGGGGTAACATTAGACCACTGTGAGCCATTTCCAGACCCAGATGACATTTTACTGGAGTATCAAAGGACGTTGAATAGATTGAGTAGCTTTGATTATCTTGATTAGTAAAATATAACACTTAGGAGTGTTGATTAGATGGATGCCGATTGGTGAGGAGGGGTGTGCCGTTAAAATAAAGCTGCCCTTCTCTCCATCATTCCTGCCTCATTCCCATCTGGACACAAACCAAACAGGCTAAAACAGCAAAGGTCAAAGAACAGCCAAGATGCCCTGATGGCTGGAAGAATCTTATACTTTTCTGATGAATCATTCCAGTGTTTGTGCTCTTCTCACACCCCCCCCATCACTTACAGGTAGACCGCATTTCCCAGACTGTGTGTGACCCCTGACCTGCTCGCATCCGTTGCCATAGGTGTCTCTGTGTTGTCCTGACCCACTGTGATTGTCTTATTTTGTGTCGGACAATCCTGGGATGACTTCCTTTCTTCGGCCAATCAAAAGCCCATTTGATCTTTCCCTGGTTGTTGTACCGCTGCGGTATCTCTGTGAAGCCTGTATGTATATGGGCCATGCAGAATGCATGATGAATAACTAGTGTCCTGCCTTTAATGGAACCATTTTGAGCAATGATTTGTTACCAAATTAGTGAAAACAATGCAAATGGCCTTTTGTGGCTATTGCACCGTTTTATGTTAGAATTGTGCATTCTGGATATTGCCTTTCCTCTAGTTGAGGTGGAGTGAGCAGTCTCCCTAAATTAATGATTTTCAACATTTTCGCACCACAACCTTATTTTTTTAATTTATTTTTACCACAACCAGCTCAGTCGTGTCCAAATGCACTATGACTGAGCAATTTGTGTCGATCATTTCCTATCTCACAAATCTGATTGGACGTGACAGTGAATTTTAAATTAAGCATCTGTAATTTGGCTTCTTGGATTGGTTCACTAGTTTTGCAATGTGGATGGTGGCCCACAGGTTGAGCGTTGCTGTTGAGAATTGCTTTGTGCCAAATTATCCGCTACAAGCCTGCACTGTGTGAGCAGTTATGGAAAAAGGCTGAATGTTTAATTAGGGCTCTTTACAAAAACTTAAATTGACTGAACAAAGATACATAATAAATGTACAATTTACTTAAAACTCCTCTGATGCCTGTGAATATCTGTCTCTTCATATAAAGTTTACTGCTTCACAAGGAATAACTAAGTGAATTTTCTGAATGCCGCTGAACGCTGTGGTTAACCAGTGGGATTTGGGCTCTGATCAGTGTTTTTGGACACAGCATATGAATTCCTTTGCTGTGAAGTATTAAGAGCCTGATTCTCCCATAAAGACGATGATGGGACACTTTCAGTGCTGCTCGCCGTCTCTCCCGCTGCCATTACACTGAAACTTTTTTTAAAACCATTTTTAGGGAGATTTGGCCGTTTCTGCGCCCCATCTTGGGTTGTTCCCCACCTTGTGCCCGTAGCCTCCGGGATAGGATGATTAATTGATTGATGGATGGATGGATGGATGGATGGATGGATGGATGGATGGATGGATGGATTTGGTAGTTGTTTCTTTTTCATTTTTGATATTTTTTTCTTTCATACCAAATTCCCCAAAGATCAAAGTTTAGTCACATTTAGCATGAATATGAATAATAAATTCCTTCTTTTTTCCCTTAGTAGAAGCTTAGTACAAGCTAGCTCCTTAACTTTATAGATATCTGAAACATACAGGCCCTGTTCAGTGGTTTGTATGCATCTTTGCTACGTTTAACTGGGTTGACCCTAATCATGGGTCTTGGAGGAATGATTAGTTGCATTTCATTTTATTTTTAGTTTTTCATTCTGTGGATTTGAGAGATTTCCTGGCCATACGCTGCCAGGCCTGCAGCTGTTCCTAATCCTGCCTGAAGGACAATGTGTTCAGTCCCTGCCTGGACGCTGTCACCCTAATGATGTGTACATCATGGCTTTCATATGTCCACAAAACTGACCATTTGTGCTTTATTGGAAAGCCACGCAAGGAACATCAAAACACTCGTCTTTTTCATTCACACTCGCCTCTATGTTAATTAGCTGTGATTGAGCTAAATCGTGCAGCTCGAATCCAAATGTATATGGATATTGTTATAATTTTACAAGCCTGATAAAGAATGAATGTATTATTTGAAAATCGTCATAGCTGCATTTGTGCTAATGTGAAACTTAATAGTGCATATATCGGGGTCCATAACGGCTTGAGCTGAGGATTGATGATTTAACCTCTAGTTCCGTGTTTCCTATTAAACTGCAACTCAAGGGCTATCGTGTCTCGCTCGTGATAGCCCTTGAAACAGCGGAGGCCACTGAGCTTCCCGTGGCCGTGCTTTCTGAGTTTATGGGGCAGGATGGGAAGGTAGAATTTTGTGAAACCAGCAATTCGCAGATGTGCAGGTTTTTTTTTTCTTTTGCATTCTGCCCTTAAGCATCAAGCATTTTGGCGCGCCTGATAAAAAGGCCCGTTACTGCAGACTGTTATTTTCCTCCATCTTTTGAAAATGAGAGGAAGCCCATTTGCATCGGTGTCACTCCATTTTGGTTCATTTGCAGTCTGTGGGAGCGGCACTTAAGTAGTGCTGCAGTACTGCTCCATTTCAGGGTTTTGCTTACCAATACAGAAAGGCAGTATAATTTTATGGCTGTGTTTTTTCTTTTTTTTGGGTACTTCGTTTTTTTTAGTTCACGGAAATCTGATCATTTATACTGAGACATTTGTAATCATAATGGCTGCAAAGTTACTGAATGGAAATGGCTACGCGGGAGCTGTTGTTTGTGCTTCACTGCGTCATCAGAAGCAGACTGTTGGCTGTTCTCTTAGGCTTCTGCTCAGGTCCCTCTATCAGCCTGTCATCGGGTGGCTTCGACGCTAAACGCACCCTTCCCGTTACTGGACGATTAATGGCATCAAGAAACAAAGACTGAGCTAATGGACCAAAACAGCGTTCCCCCAATGCTCAGCACCGAGCCCCCACCCTCCAGTCTGAATTCTCCTTGGAAGCGGAGAGCAGGCGGCCCTCCCTTGCCGCTTGTACTTCCCCACCCTGTAGTTTCAGTCCAGTGATTGATTTGACCACAGATGAGCTCATTATGCAGATCATGGCCATTTTGTGTAATTTATGTTTTTTTTGTTTTTGAGGTACCTTCAAATGGACCCTAGATCTTCACTAGATGATTTGCTCATCATTTAAAAATTATTTTTATTGATGCCCCATCTGTCTGTAAGCATTGTTTTTTTGGGGCTGGATCTTGATGGTTTCGGTGTACCTAGACCTTTTGGCAGAGACCTTATTAAACCTGGGAGGGTGTAAGTGACAGCCATGTTGATGAATAGTGTTTATGTGCAAAAAAGTAATGTAGCCTCCCTTTGTTTTTTTTGTTTTTTTTTTTTCTTTCCAGTCTGGGGCTGAAGTCATCTATCTGTGTGTGTGCGTGTGTGTGTCTTGCACGGTTCTGCTCACTACACCGTTTGACAAATCAGACATCCCCATTCTTTGCACTCTGAATGGAGGCTCTGGCCGATTGGACGCTCTGCACACACTGAAGCCCACATTCACCACTTCAGCTTTTCTTTAAGGCAGATTCCTCTCTTGCACTGTGATCGCACACCTGCTGGAAAGGCCTGGAGAATTAGCCATTCATTTTTTTCTTAAATCCTGAGGCTGAAAACACCATATTCAGCCTGGTGTTGAGAGTCTTTTGAGAATCGCCGAATTTGTAGGTTTCTGTGCATAACCCCTTGCGTGTCTCCTGTAGCCTCTTGTAGGTTTAGATGGGTAGCTTCTCGCATATTATCGCGCGGCACTTTGCCAACGCTGACTGAAGGCCTTTTCCACAATGGCTGTGTGGGCCTCGTAAGGAGAGGGGCCTTCAGCAGGATGTAACAAAGACGTGTTGCTTTGTGTTCTTCAGGATCCATAGAGTTCTGTGTTTCATTCACGTATTAAAAATAGACAAGGGGCCTTTTAATAGGCTGTCGTCCATCAAGGAAATGTGGCTTTCAGAAATAAATCCATTGATGGCACTAATCGCACATTCATTTGTCTTTTGGTCTTGCTTCTCGTTCCATTTGCTGGCTTGGTATAGATGACATTTTGTCAGAGCCTGCAGCTAATCATGGGACTCATGACTCATTACGATTCTTTTGACTACTTGTCTAAAAGCGTGACTATGCATTTTCACGATCTTCCGTTTGTTTCTTCTTGCGAACAAAATCGGCACGAATCCAAAGGAAATCAGCAGCTTTAATCTGTTGCTTTAGAGTGCGATGCACCTGTTTGTGCGTGTCTTCTACCTTGTGCAGCTGTTATTATTTCTGGAGAAGTGCTCTGCAAAAATATCTCCTTAGCTATGCTACCTTGTCTCTTGGTTTTTTTTTTTTTTTTTTTTTAATTTGCAGTCACTCCCAAACAGAATGAATTTTTACGTGCCTCAGGTGAGCAGAGACTTGTTGTGGTTTACTCTGTAATTACTATCGAAGTTCAATCACGTTTCATCTGGCCAAAACATCACTTCTAGCAAACAGCGCTGTTATGAATCTTGATACCCATCCTCTTGCTGGTAATTTCTGCTTCTTCTGATGATTAGTAACTCAGTTCCACACATTACTATGCTAGTAAATCACCTACAATTTGTCATTAATGTGAGACGGTTCCTCTTGAGGACTGAAGCTTAAAATCCTCTCGTGCAACTTTGAATTCACTGGAAATTATAATGATCTTTCACTATATGTTACATGGACGGCCTGTACTAAAGCCTGCTTTTATGTTTTATTTCAGCCCATTGTGTTTAGTCTTTAAACTGTTGCCTTTTTAATTATATTACATAATTATAGGTTTAGTGTGCTCCACATCACTTCATGCAAGGAATATGTGAGGTCTGATTTCCATATGCACAGTATGTGATGCCGACTGACCTGTGTGTTTATGTAAACAAGTGGTTGCCTCATTTATAATTCCCAGCTGGCACAGGAGAAAGGTGATTCCTTTCAGGGTGGTTTTAATTGCACACAGAGGACAGCTGACGGCGATTTGCAGGTGGCTGATTACCCCGGTGAGAGTTTGAATAGCTGTTTGCGAGATGACAGTACTTCAGTCAGTCTACTGGTGGATGTTGTCAGTCTGGGAGTCTGTGGGTAACTACGGCAACAGCTGGAGATGTGGTTTTGATCTCTGACCAGAATCTAAATACCTTTAACGTTCCTGAACATTTCTTGATTTTTATTTTTTGACAAAGAGAAGTGGTTCATTGCATCCAAAATTCTGCTGGGCGTCTGTATTACTGTGCTTAAGCTATGTCTGGCAAATAAAAGGTAGAGACAAAGTTGTTTTATTTACAGCTCTGCTACCTGTTTAGACCCTCGCTTTAGCTTTTATCTGTATGTGGTCTGACTTAAACCCTGTTGAGCTGCTGTCAAGTACATCTACAAAAAACTGCAGACAAGAAAATAGGACTTTTCAGTCAGATAGCAAAGACATAAAGAGACTAACTGCATTAGGGTGAACTGAGAATATCGTTAAAGAGGTGAATGTCTCTGAGTATTCCTGGCAAAGCCCTGATTTTTATACTTTGATTGCCTGGCAAAAAATTGGGAAAAGTGGTAGGCTGTCCAAGAAGAAATGAGCAGCAGTAGAGCCTGACTACAGTGTGCGGCTGGTAAGGACTCACCAATGAAGCCTTGGGGCAGCAGTAGAGCCTGACTACAGTGTGCGGCTGGTAAGGACTCACCAATGAAGCCTTGGGGCAGCAGTAGAGCCTGACTACAGTGTGCGGCTGGTAAGGACTCACCAATGAAG
>JAODKF010000044.1:8803758-8837695 GCA_026779585.1 Mormyrus proboscirostris
ATAAGAAGTTCTCTGTTCTGCCTGAATCCTCCCCCCCCCAAACACACTTATCACACACACACATCACTGCCAATAGTGTTTTCCTTAGATCTGTGGGGGAAAAGAGCAAACGAAAAATAACCGCCTGTTTTCAAATTCTCTTTTATTTTCCATCTCATCACCTCATGTTGTTCTACAGTATGTGCTGCGGATTACAAATAAAACAGAATGGCACCTTAATACGGCTCTCTGCAGCAAAATGCATTACATTTTTGTTCTCTATCAACAACAAATGAGAAAACAATCACAATCTACCTTCTGGTTGCCCGTTGTCAAGAAGGAACATTTACGAATAAGTGTGTGTTTTGTCTGTTTCCGATTATAATGACTGTGGCAGGTTGGGATCGGAAGTCAGTGACAAATGAGCAGCTTGAATGATCATAACGGCTTTGTTATTAATAACCAGAGAATGGGATTGAGGCTCACTGAGAAAAGGCAAACTCCAAATCTCTACACAAGCTACAAAACAAGAACACAGTCTTTCATTCAGCACATGAGAATACTACTCTCAGCTCAGTCAGAGCCCAGAGCCGACTTCATTTCACTTCTAACTCGCTCACTACAATCCAGGTAGCTACCTTTCATTATCTTGAGGGATCTTTAGGTACAGGGCTGATCAGCTGCTGTGGAGAATTAAAGAAGATCACCACAAACCTAGCCCCTTGTCATTTTCCAGCCTCCCACCATCTTACAGGCATATAAATAGACCTACTGGTCTAAAGCTAGATGTTTTCCATATATGGATTTTTTCTTTGTGACGTTGATAAGACTAGATTCAGTGTTATGACCGAATCTTAGCCTTTTTGAAAGATACGACCCCCCATCTTGAGCCTAGCCACTGTCACGTCTAATCTATTGTCCAATCACAGACATTAGTGCTTTTGCGTGCATAAAGAACGTCGTTTACCCTCTTAAGGCCCTGCTGCGGGACCGGGAGTAAGTGAGAGAAGTCGAGGTCCATTTGGATGGTGATCTGACCTGCCCAGCGAAAGCAGATTTTAAAATAGTATGATAAAAATTCACACAAGACTGTTGTTGTTGTTTTTAGCTATGAATAGTATGAAATATGAATAATGGTAAAATCCCATGGGATCCTTTATGAAATTCCAGGAAGGGATTAATGAACAGCCCTGGTGACCTTGAGATGGAGAGGCGAGCCAAAAGCTCTAACTTTTGTGTAATGGCCGAAGGCCACGTGTCTTTCAGAACGGCACAGATTCGCCACGGCAACCTTCCAGAAAAGCATGTTCTTAATTGTTCTCATAATAGAAGACCTGGAGGAGATTGTCATTTTTCCCACTAAGGGGGTAGCTCACTCTGCAGAAAGTGGATCCTTGTAACAGTTAATATGCAGTGTGGTGGAGAGGGGGAAAGGCGTAAAACGTGATCTGGCACGTTATTCAGGAAGGGACAGCCAGCTTGGTACCACCATGGATCATGCTGTTGTCGGAGGCTAAGAGCTTTTGAAAAGATCAGCACTGGCTTGAATCAGGAATGTTTGGGGAACGCATGAAGCTGTGATATGATGATATATTTATTCCCATTTTGAACTGCGAAATCCAGAAAATTGAATTCCAAATGCATCTTTTACATGTCTGTACTCATAGCCTGAAGATGATTGGCTCACCTGCTGTCTTCTGAGATGTTTGATTGGTGATTGATGAGTCAAACAACCAGTGAAAGATTTAATCACTTGATATAAATCACATGATATAAATCATTAATGGAAAAAAGACTGTATGCTACCATTATGGTGGAAGCTAAGGTTTTTATAATAACAGAGTGAGGACGCACTTTTAGAGGATTAGGTTTTTCAGCACAGTTCAGCTACAGGGTATAGAAACTGAGGGTGATAGGCCCTTTCAATCACACATGGCCCCAGGCTATGAGATCAGTCCCAACATGTTCTTGGAAGATGCGTGTGCCTGCAGGAGACACTCCAGCCTGCCTCTTGGCCTGAGTTCCCGAGTGACGATGACAGCTGGGGCAACAAATCAGAGCACTGAACTTAAGTGGCCCCACGTCAGCGGAGAGGTGTATAAAGCAGGCCAGCATCCCAGGGAGATCTCGCCTGCTTCAGAGGACTCAGAGCTCTGAGACCTGAACCCACTTCTACAACTGACATGCCTGAGACAAATTTAAGGGTCACTGGGGGTGCAGTGAGGTTTGGTGCCACTTATGGAGGCAACCGGGTCTTCTCAGGATCCAGGGGTGGCGGTGCTACTTCAGGAGTATCCAGACTGCTAGGGGCGTCGGCAGGGCTGGGATCCGGCCTTGGCATCAGAAGTGGTCTGGGCCTGGGTGGAGGGTTGGGTTTGGGAGGTGGCCTGGGCTTTGGTGGAGGAGCGGGCGCAGGGGCCCTGGCTCTGGGAGGAGGTGCTGGGCTAGGCCTAGGTGCCGCGGGCTCTGCTCTCGGCAAGATGGCGAGCTTTAGAGCAGGGGTGGCTCCACTCCGGGCTCGACTAGGGGGCCGCGTCTTCAAAATCGGGGGATACGGCTACAACCCGTCCTTCCTCAGTTCCACGACCACCATTGATGCAGGTGTCAGTCCTCTTCCCGCCATCGACCCCTCGCTGCCATCTGTAGACGCAGTTCAACTCACCCGCATGAAAGAGAAGGATGAGCTACAGGCTCTTAATAACAAATTTGCCTCTTTCATCGACAAGGTAGGTTGTTCAACAGCCTTCTTAGACATGTAATGTGGAGCACTCCAAGCTATTGCCTTACAGTTGTGTTATTTAGAGCTTAACAGATGCAACTCCATGTATACATATTATGCTACTCTATGAATATTCAGCAACTGGATTTCTGGTTAGGTTTATTTATCTTTTTCAAGCACGAGTATTGAGTTGTGTGCAGGTGAATATATTTTTGGAATTTCTCCTACATCCATGTTTTGATTAATCTTTACATGACACAGTCTGATCTGTGCTTCTTTCAAAATGACCCCAATTTCCCCTTGTCGCATTAGCTCCACATCGCTGATTCTATTTCATTGTAGCTTTGACAGTGAGGAATTGTTTTACATACCAAGACATGGGGAAATGATAGATCCACCATGTAATGTTCATGTTAGAGAAATGAGTGTAAATCAATATAAGATTAGTTATACTAGTATTTTTCCAAATGTGAGGTATGTACAGCACGGTGTCATTTAACAGCAAAACAGAATCCAGAATGCAGACAGTAAAGGTTTTTGGTATTCTGACCGCATAGCATTTAAATGACAGCCGGGAAGCAGGAGAATTAAATGTGGAGGCACTCATGACTCCCTGGCACCGGCAATAAATCTTCTGAAAAACGGCATTCGTAGAACGTAGCGCCATTGCAGTAGGTCTGAGTGCTGCTGGACTGCTGAAGGGTAATCTCATTAATTAAAGCCATCTATCTGCACTGTCAAGGATACTCTCCACCCAAGCATGTTTCTTCAGTGTATGTCCTGAATGTCTTAATATATAACTGTACAACTTAACATGTTTAATAATTCAAAAACGAACAGTGTCACGCTGTGCTAAATTTCACTCGTGAAAATGTTTGTGATTTGATTACAGGCTGCGCAACGTGAAAGTATTACATTTTTTTCTTCCTCTGACAGGCCCGAATGCTGGAGCAACAAAATGCTATTCTCAAGGCGAAGATCTCGATGTTCACCAATCCAGATCAGGGCGGACCTGCCAGCACGTCCATCCTCCTTACCTCCGCTATTGGGACTTACAAGACTCAGATCGACAACCTAACCACAACCAAGGAAGTTATTATTGCAGAAATAGAGCACTACAAGAACATCATCGATGATGTTCAGTCTAAGTAGGTTTGTTTGTCTTTTCTTTGCTTCCAGGTGTACTACATGTAAGGCAGTGATGGATAAAACGCCACTTCATGAACCATTTGCTGTATTTTGTGACTCCACTAGATGGTGCTATTGGTTTGCTTTGGGGCATGGTTTGTGCCCCTTTTTTGAACAGAGAGCACCACCTAATGGGGTCAAAAAATACAGCAAATGGTTCATGAAGTGTCAATATGTCCATCACCAATGTAAGGATATATGGAAAATCTCAGGTTCCAAAACGTTGTTTAGTTTGACTGTTGCTTTTTTTCCTTAAAGGCTTGAGGAGGAAACATCCCAGACCAAGACCTTAGAGACTGATTGGACCAATTTAAAAGAGGTTAGTCTTTCTTGTTCTCTCCAAAAATATACACAGTATTTGAAATGTGCTTCACGTTTGCGCATGATCGTCATCATTTACTCAAAATGTTTTCCTTGTCTGTTTGTCAACAGGAGGTGGACAATCTATATTTGACCATTTTTGAGCTCCAGACCATCATTGGTGGATTGGAGGATCAGATTACCCTATCCAAGCAGGTCTATGATGCTGTAAGTGTAATCTATCAAGATTAAGATTTAGTTAGTTTTGTAGTTTTGTAAGAGCTTTTCAAAATAACTTGGCTTCAACCATTAAATATAGTCTCTTGTTTACAGATGTTGCCCGTACTTCATCTTAGGCTTGTGTTATGTGATTTCCTGAAAAAATAATCCCTGAAGATTAATTCCTATCTAGTTTGCCCTCAGTGTCAACCCCTTGTTAAAATTAGCATGATAATTCAGCCTATTTTAATGCAACCCTTTAGCAAAACACAACTAATGTATAAACTGTGGACTGTAATCACATGCACTGTTGTATAGTGTTACTGTATATGTGTATTTGTATCAGTTAATTAATTTCACCAGTTATATATGTATAGGCCTACTGCAACCCACAATTAACACGATGGCAATTTTCATCCATCACTATGGATTTTAACGTAATTTGCTTTGCATGTCACTTCTGTAATTTTCTCTGTATATGATCCATGAAAAACAAGGGGGAAGAAATTTCACAAATAACGTTTCCTTTCATTTCCCAATGTTAATGGAATGCAGACGCCAGTGAAGGAGAATAATGGGGGGGGGGGGGGAGAAAAACATTTTGAATAAGCGCTTCTCATTTCCTTATGCAGCTGCTGAAAAGGAATCGCTCGCAGTTTAAGCGCCTAGTACGTTATAAATGAGATGTGTCACCATACAAGCCCCACGGAGAATATGCTCCGCTACGGCACTCTGTACTATTAAAATTCCCCCCCCATCTGACACTCTCCTGTCTTCCCATCAATCACGGAAATTCAAATGCTCCAAAAGCTTCTTCAGTTAAAATCAATCAAATACTCACGGCGCATATTAATGAGGGTGTTGCGATAAAGGAAACTGTGGACTTATATATAGTATCGCACCGGGTACTTTTATGTGTATTTAAATCTCGCTTAAGTGGGGAAACAGCTACAGTTACGTGTTTATGTTGATACTGATTGTTCATGTCGCCGAAGTTGTTTGATGTTGATTATTTGTTTTATTTTCTGTGCTTCCAGAAAGTGAAGGAGGTGAGAAACATTGTAACAGGCGGCGTGAAGGCAGCCTTCTCCATCTCAGTGGACAACACGGCACAGGCTCAGGATCTGACCTCGGCGCTGGCCGAAGTGAAGGCGCATTATGAGTCGCTGGCCCAGAATAGCAAGCAGGACGCTCTCCTGTCCGTCCAAGACAGTGTAAGGCTGCTTCTCCCACACCACTCCAGCAGCTAAATCCTACCGAGGCTGACATCTCTAATTAGAATAAGTGAGCTAAATCAAGTAATAAGACACACATTTATAATCCAGTTACTATGCTGAAATCCTTTATCCGCTTTATGCATTATACTGTCTGGTATAATTTCCAGTAATTGTAAAATACATTTGCGATTTGCCGATGTAAGCATTTCAAGCAACAGCTTCTTCCAAACACCAAAAGGCGAAGTGAATTATTTATAAGGTCTGTTAACACCCCCCCTCCTTAGCTGAATACTACAATAATGAACCCTGGTGTTGTCTCTTTCGGCATGCTCTTTTTTAGCTTAAAAGCTGTGATCTTTCTCTTTTTCCATGCAGTAACAATTTGTAAGCTGCCGTCACTTCTGTCTTCCTGTGCTTTCACTCACGGATTAAGAAATCTAGGTGCATTCTGCGAATTTATTCAGGTTGTCGTCAGCTTTCTTGACGCACGTTTATCGGACTATTTCTAAATTTGCCCGCTTGGACCCTTTTATATTGCAAAGTGGCTGTTTCCATCTAGTGGATACTCACAGTACTACACACAGGAGGGTTATATTATTTCAGTAAGTTTAAGCAAATCCTACAGAGGCAAACGTATTTTCTGCATGCTGAGCACGTTTTAACACAAATGATATGTTTCACTCAATAATGACGTCCACTGTGAAGAGGGGAAAAACATCAGTACCTGGTTTAAGATGCATAATTACCTGCAGATCTCTCTTGCTCCTTTGCAGCTCTCCATGATGTCTGTAAGCACTCAGCCCAATACCCAGTCACTCACCAACGCAAAGGAGGAGCTTCGCGTCTACAAGCTGCAGATTGACTCGGTGCAGAGGGAGATTGACAGGATTAAGTCAGCGGTATGTTTGTGTACTGAGACAGACCTCAGGCAAAGAAACACATTAAATCAGCCTGCACCAAAAAAAAAAAAAAAACAATAAATTAGTATCTGCTAGTCATTGAGGAACAACGAAAAACCACTATGCATATTTAAAAGCATCGTATTTACATATTACACTTTTAGAAACCATTTTGTGTTGGTGGGGGTTGGCTCTGGAATAACATAAAATACCATCTGAATTCCAGCCAAAGAACATTTAAACAGTATCTCATGACCAGTTAAAGCACATACTTCTTGCTGTTTTCGCTATTATAAAATTGAATACCTTTTTTGAAAAAAGCAAATATGCTTGGAGTACTTATGCTCCAGTGCTGCTCTATACAGTGCTCTCTAATCAAAAAAGTGCTCAAAACAAGCCAGAAAACAATCCAACACTGCCATCTAGTGGGGTCAAGAAATATAGCAAATGGTTCATGAAGCTTCATTTAGCCATCACTGATATACAACCTACAGAACCATCAGTTGGAGTCTGAAGTAGAGGATGCAGAGGCCCATACCAACTCACACACTGAGACGTATCAGGATCAAGTCTTAACCCTCAAGTCACAGCTTGATGACATCAGAAAGGTACGCCGACAGACATGAGCCTTTGAACTCCTGCTGCCTGTGGATTCAGCTTCTCTAGGCATCCCCTGTTACAAACTATATCAGTGATTTTCAACCCATGGGTCACAACCCAAATTAAGGTCATAGCAAGTTCTGAAAGGGTTGTGAAGCAGAGTTAGAAATGTAAGCATTTTAAAACTAGCAATATCCTATGCTGATTCACGATCAGATTTCCTAGCCCCAATCCTAGAATATGTATATAAATATAAATAATAAGACATACATTTATAATCCAGTTACTATGCTGAAATTCTTTGTCCGCTTAATGCATTATACTGTCTGGTATAATTTCCAGTAATTGTAAAATACATTTGCGATTCGCCTATATAAATAGGTCTTGGGTCTGCAAATGCTTAGCGCAAAACTATTGAATACTAAATTAATCCAAGAAGCCAAACCACAGATGCTTAATTTAAAATTCACTGGCACGTCCAATCAGATTTGTGTGACAGGCATTGATTGGTGTAAACTGCATGGTGCACTGCGTGCTCAATCATAGCGTTAATTTAGACCCGTATTTGATATAGGGTCATGACTGAGCTGTCATGGTAGAAATTAGGTCACGGTACAAAAATGTTGAGAATCACTGCTGACTGCAGACGGTGAACTTGAACTATCTCACATATTGTGTTGTTTACCTGCATTTGTAGACGACACTTCTGGTGTCATTTTGTACTGTATATTGATTCTTCTTTGGCATTATTTTGTTTCAGCAAATCGCTCAATATGGCCAAGATTACCAGGAACTGCTGGCAAGCAAAATGTCTCTGGATGTGGAAATCACAGCTTATAAGAAGCTCCTGGACAGTGAAGAGAACAGGTGAGGATCCATCACAGGACCTGCATAACAAACACCTGTCCCCGTTTGCATATACACTCGCTGGGATGGTAACATTTTAGGTAAAAGAGGACAGGATGAAAACTGACCCTGCGTCAATTTGAACACGTAACCCGCTGAATATAAATGCATTTTCATATTTGGCTAATTTGCTTATAGCTATACCAGTGATCTGCTCCCAATATGTGCTCTGCAGTTATTATTATTAAGCAAATTAATATAGCCTGTTATTTGTGCCTGTATGGTGCAGTGAGAACACTTTAAGAAATAAGTGCATGTATTTAATGATATGTAGGGAAGTGTTCTATGTAGGGAACATATTCTGTGATGGGTTGATGCCCCATCCTGGGTTATTTCCTGCTCCAGACCCCCTACAACCTTGCAAAGGACAAGTGGGTATTGAAAATGGATGGATGGATGGGTGCTGGATATATATGGGTTTGAATAGCTGCAGGACATGTTAAATAATAGGTCTAATTTAAACAGGGAGCATCATTCAGGTCTGTGACCATTTGGGATGCTGTGCTTATTGTTCTTCAGGCTGAAGTCAGGTGGAGGTGTCACCGTGCACATGACCAAGACTGCAGTCGGGGGTGGAGTTGGGGGCGGGGCTGGCTTCTCTCTGGCAGCTGGAGCCGGAGGACTGGGTGCCGGTGGAGGACTCGGATTTGCACTAGGCTCAGGCCTTGGCCTCGGGGGCGGTTATGGTGGTCTTGGAGCTGGACTAGGAGGAGGCCTTGGTGCTGGACTGGCACTGGGAGGAGGGTTCGGCCTGGGCGGGGGAGGCGGCAGCCTGATGTCATCAAGCCTCAACAGCAGTGCACGTGAGTGAAGTCAGTCATCAGTAGTCAGTTTATAGGTACAGTCAAAAACTCAGCAACAGCTGAGGGAAAGAAGCACATTTTTTGTTTGCTAGTAAGAAATCTAGCCATGTTTTACAACATCACCTATTAGTAATATATTTTCTGCACTCGCTGTCAATGTTCTGAATGAGTCTGTTCTCTTTTCAACAGTTTCCTCCACTGTCTACTAAGCACCAGCTGCAAACCCACATACTAGACCTGCACTGCATCACTGCGGACATGGGAAAAGCTTCCACTAGGGGCGCCAGTGTCACCTCTTTGTGACGGCTTAATATTAATACAATGCATATCTTCTTCACCTGTTTCTTTTTTATAACATACTAAGTACAAATGTAAACTTGCTTAATACTGATTGCACAATTCCATGGAAATTAATTCAAACTTGTTCTCTAAAGACGTTGATGCATCATACAATGGATATTTTATAGACATTTTCTAAACATATATGCCTCTTGTTATTTCAGAAGATATTCTGATGATATTCTGACTTTTTTCCATTGGTATTTCCCAAAAAATACATGTTTTTAATACTTCAGCTGAAAACTGATCAAGTGCTATCAGAGCAAATAAAAAATCTTATTCAAAATTAGTGGTATTTTCTTACAAATCTTGTCAGCACGGCACACACACAGAAGTGCAATCAAGGAGTTAAGCACAGCACTGCTGTAGTATAGGTATAAATACAGGATTTGATGGTATTACCAATTAAATGTTAAATCTGTCAATGTTCGATTTCACGGTTGTTATATGTGGAGTTCATTGGCTGGCTGAGTAAAATGCTGAGTTTTAATAATTCTGACACATTCACTGTGAAAAATTTTTAATTACTGTAGAGCAGTGGTTCTCAACCTTTTTTTGCAGTGGTCTGCACTATGTCCAAGTTCAAGTCTCACGGGCCGCATATTATTTACCTATGACGTCATCAACGCTCAATAACCAGGTATTATGCATCTTAAATTATTACAATTAGATGTATTATTATCATTAGAGAGTATAATTCTACTTACTATTAATGGGATACATTTATTATTATTTTATTAATTTATTTTTATTTTTTTTTTACGTGGTCAGCATCGCAGGCCGCATTTGCATTTGTGACGGGCCGCAGGTTGAGAACCACTGCTGTAGAGTGATACGTTAAAAATGTTCACCTGTATACCTGTCCTCTGGCTGTTTTATCAATAAAATGACTGCAAATAGCAAACCAGCAATATCTAGAAACACCTTCCACTTCAGTGATAAACAAATGAAGCTTCATGAACCATTTATTGATTTTCTGACCCCACTAGATGGGGCTCTCTGTTCACAAAAAGGACTCAAAGCATGTCCCAAAGCAAACCAAGAGCACCATCTTGTGGCGGCAAAAAACATGGAAAATGGTTCATGAAGCTTCATTTAGCCATCACTACTCGCCGGTAATGGCTTAAAGAACAACACTGCAAGTACAAGCTGCCTAAATGAGGAGATGCTGGGCTCACTCCCCATGACAGGGTGAGATCTTTGGCGCTCCAGAGGGACCTTGAAACAGAAACACTCCTCCTTTGGATTGAATCAGCTGAGATGGTGTGGGCATACTTGGTCAGCTTCCAAAGGCATATCCCATTGGGCAGGTGCCCCAATGTGGACCTAGGAGTCACTGGAGGAACAATAACTCCCAACAGCCCTGGGATAGTGTGGGGATCCCCAGGACGAGCTAGAGGCACATGGCCACGAAAAAAGACATCTGCCCTGACCTTTCAAGAATATTACCCCTGTGACCCTCCTCAACCAGACAAGCGGTAAGAAGATCGATGATGAACGCAACCGAAAAGCTACGAGAATATTGAAAGGAGAAGGTGTAGCACAAGGGGCAACAGGAAACTGTCAATGCCAAAATACAGAAGCAAACAGCTCTGTCTTTCTTCCACTACTGGGTAAATCTGACTAATGATGGCTAAATGAAACATCATAACCCAGCTGCCATACTTTTTGATCCCACTAGATGGAGCTCTCGGTTTGCGTTGGGGCATACTTTGAGCTACTTCTTTGAACAGAGAGCACCATCTAGTGGCGTAAGAAAATACAACAAATGGCTCAGGAAGCTTCATTTGGCCACCACTTGATCTGACCACAGTCTCAACCCCATATTCAAAATCATTCACTACATATTACCACCAGGACTGTGAAGAAGTAGATGAAGGAGCTTTAGGTGGCTGTAGGGTGATTTTACAGCATACAGACTGAGTCACGCTCTGTGTGTGACATGGGATGGACACTGAGGGACTGTATCACAGACTACCTCCACTTCTGTGTAACACAGTTCACACACAGTCAGTGTGCTGATTTCTCAATGACAAACCATGGAAAGGACCAGAAGAATGTCCTGAACAGAAAGAAGATTGCTGGTTCAAGCCCCGGCCTGACAGGATGTGGGACAAAGGCTGTCAGAAGCAGGTTTCCAGCCTGTCAGGCCTGGGCTTGAACCAGTAACCTTGTGACTACAGGCATAGAGGCTTAGCCTACTGAACCACATGCTGCTCCTCAAAAAAACCTCCTGAAGAACAGATTTAGGCCATTAGCTCTGTCTGTGTTGTCCTTGACCACAGTTGCCAGCAGTAGGTTAAGCCTCTGTGTCTGTAGGCAGAAGGTTGCTGGCTCAAGCTCAGCTTCAACAGAATGGTCACATATCTGTGGGCCCTTGAGCAAGGCCCCTAACCCCCAGCTCCATGTCCACCACTGCAGGTGGCTGCCCTTCACGGCCAAGCTCGCTCTCACCTACATGTGTCTCTGTTTGTCATTTTGAGCAAGATGGGGTAGATGAAAGGAGAGCTTCCCCACAGGGATCACTAAACTGTCACTGTTTTACTCTCATGTGCCAAATGGGCCCTTCTCCAACACGGTCAGGCTCAATGTGCTGGCTGTGGCTTTCAGACCACCCACTGCCCCCCTACTAGTTCACACTTCCCTGCGACTTCCCACTAAGGACACCACAAGTAAGGTATCCACCCCAAACCTCTTATCCTGCATTCGATTATTTCTCTCCGAGTGAGAACTCGGATGAAAACGTCACGAAAAACATCACTTCCCGCCGGAAACACGCCTCTTTTATGACGTTGATGTCGGACAGAATTTTCTTGTCCGAGTTCTCCCCGTGACGCAATTTCGACATGGCGGCTTTCACACGCAACAGTAATTCTATTTTATAAATCTTTGAAAATATTTATTTTGTTAAATGTATTAACAGTTATAAATGTAATTGCATGTGTTCGATTTAGGGAATACCATATCATGACCGTAAACAGTATCCTAGCATGCAATATCAGATTTTTACCAGACTTGTTAGTGTCTTGGTTTGCCTCTCGACAAAAGAACATCGCTATGAATATACTAAGATATTTTATAAAGCTTTTAATGTGGTTTGACTAGTTTGTTTGTGTCTCAGAAAAAAAAATCTCACTCCAAATCTGCTAAAATATAAAGCAACACACAACAGCGTGTTCATGGAGGCAGCCATGTTTGTTCTGAGATGTGGTAGCTTGTGCAGGATATTGTCGGACGTGATGTCACTCAACTCAGAATGAACGCACCACTAGGCTACCCTGACCAGCTGAGCCCCACATAGCTTAAACTGCTGGGCCTCATGGAATCATCCCTGTTGCAAAGGGATGCCCTTAAACACTTCACACATCATGAAGATCTTTGAGAGGCTGCCCTGAAACAGCTACAAGACACCAGGATCCCCTGCAGTTTGCTTACCAGGCACACGGAGGTGCGGATGGTCATTCTTCATCTAAAGCAGGGGTCACCAACCTTTGTGAAACCGAGAGCTACTTCACGTGCTGAGCCATACGAAGGGCTACCAGTTTGAGACTCTTAAATCATATATAATAAACATGTTTAAATGCTTTTTTTAAATAGTCATTTTCAAATCTATATAAATGCAAAAATGATTAAAGAAGAATAGCAAGAGGATAAAATTCAATTTTAGACGCTGCTCAATTGGGAGTCATGCTATTTTTAAAACAATCCTGGGGGCGACTCATGTGGTCCTTGGGGGCACCATGTTGGTGACCCCTGATCTAAAGGGATTTCTGGAAGGGACCTGCACATTTTTTTTTTTCTGGCTGAAATGTATCAAGTTTGGTAGAAATCTCTGTAAAACCTCTGAATTAACGAGTCATTATCTCTAGACATTTTAAGCTTCTCATAACAGAGCTGCTCCCCCAAGAGATTTTCCAAGGTTAATTTATATTAGAAATCAACACCATAATACCATTATGTAAAAGTTTTTTGTCACCAAAATCTAGATAGATTTCCTGCAAGGTTACGACTGCACACCTGGTAGATGAAACAATTCAAGTACGACAAGCAGTGAAAAACAGAAGAGGGATAGCTGAGGCTACGACATAGATCTGTTACGATCCACTTCCGGAACCGTCTTGACGCAGGCAGTCTGTCATTCGCGGCATTTGCGGAGGTCCACTCACACTAAAACCACCTGCACACACAGAACTACGAGCAGGATTCTGTTTTAGGATAACGTGTATTAGCCATCACTTCTGCCAGTTCCGTAAATACCTTAAATAATCTGCCAAACGAGTCATGTGCAGTAGCAAGACCTAAGCAGTTTTTCTGGGAAAGATATCAATCTGTATTTACATAAGAGTGAAATCTTATGACAAACATTCATTTAAAAAAAAAAACTAAATCAGAATCAAGGGTGTAATCATGCTGCCTGGTGCGAGTAAAATGTGGCAGGCCTGTCGACTTGCAGGCCTGTCGACACGCAGGCCGTCTCTGACAAAGGTTAACGAGAAGTGGGCAGACGGCCTCCATTTTGGCGCCGAGTCTCTGACAGCGTCCACAGTGGCCAGCTTTACGGATCGCCTCCCTGCTTTCTCTTCTTCTTCTTCTCCGGTTTAGCGCCGGGAGGCTGCGCCTTGGCCTTCTTGGCAGGAGACTGGGCCGACGCCACAGCGACCTCCTCCAGCTTCCTCTTCTTGTTTTTCTTCTTGTTTTTCTTGCCCCCCCGCTGGCCCGCTCCCGGCGCCCCCACCTCCGGTGTCTTTGGCTCTGGCGCCTTCCCTTCCTGGGTCCCTGGCTTCTTGCGGTTCTTCCGTTTCTTGGAGTCGGGCAGGGAGCCCTTATTCTTCTTGGGGGCACTGTGCTGCTCCGGGGCACCGCTGTCCTCCGCGTCTTCCGCCTTCTTCCTCCTCTTCTTCTCAACCTTGGGTTTGCTATTGACAAAGAGAGCCGGTGCTTGGTTGGAACAGTTGCCGTTAAAATTAAAAGTTCATTATGCATTAATGTGAATGCAGATTACAGCGCAAGGACAACAGATCACCCTCCAGCTTGAATCTTTTTATAATAATAAATAAGAAAAATACACACAGGATGGGCAGCTTCAGTCAGCTGACTGGAGTGAAATTTTCGATCTCAGACAAGTCTGCACACACATGAGCACGCATTTATATGTATGTAAGCGTTTTACAACCTTGTAAATAGTCCGTAGGGTTTGCAAACTACCCCAGCACTTTTGATGTAGCTAATTTTAGATTTGTAATGGAATAATAAAGATTTGCCATTAGATTTCTTGCATGAAAGTCTACAACACATCAGACAAGCATGGGGGGTCAGTGATCAGCTTTGGACTCACACCTCCACAGTTGTGGGTGCAAATGTGACCCCCACTTTGATGGTGTGGAGCTTTTTTTTTTTTAATGTTCTCCACTTGCCACACAGCTTTCCTCCAGGGACTCCAGTGAAAGAAGCAATTAGGCTTATTGGAGTCTATAAATTGCCCATAGTGGGGGTGTGTGTATATAACTGGCACGTCATCCAAGGTACATTCCTTAGTGACGACTAAATGAAGCTTCATGAACCATTTTTAAACCCACTATATTGTGCTCTTGGTTTGCTTTGGGGCCTTTTTTTTGGCCTAGAGCACCATCTAGGTGGTCAGAAAATACAGCCAGTGGTTCATGAACCTTAAGAAAATAAGAAAGTTACAAACGAGAGAAGACCATTCAGCTCATCAAGCTCGTTTGGGGAGAACTTAACTAATAGCTCAGAGTTGTTAAAATCTTATCTAGCTCTGATTTAAAGGAACACAGAGTTCTGCGCTACACTAGCAGCAAGTCTATTCCATACTCTAACTACAGCGCTTTCTCGAATTCATTTGGCCATCACTAGCATCCCTGCCTCATGGCATTTGCTACAGCCCTATTCGGGATGTCAAATGTATATATTGAAATGCATGTGCCTGCAGACTGAATGCTCCATGATTGGTGTCATGGAGGTTAAGAACGCTGACTGAACCTGGAGGTCAGCTGTCAGCGGAGGAGCTAAGCATTTCTCCACGGCTGTAGCCGAGTAAGACGTTGAGTCGCTCTCCCAAAGGGTAACTTTGGCAAAGTAGCTGATACCTATACAGACAAAGATGCAATGTCTCATAAGAAATGTATCACAAAGCATGTAACTTACAGGACCCCGAAAAGCTTAAGGACGCTCCAGTAAGTGTCCTCAAGTTGTCCCGTCTTGCGGAAGCCCTCAAACCTGTTCATGGGGAGCAGGACCTTCTTAAGTGGCTCCAGGTTCACATTCAGTTTCTGCAGGACACACAAGCAGGTTTGACATTTCAGAATTTTTCATTAAGGTCTCTTCTTAAGGTGGTAACACTAGGCAAAAGTGTGTCCAAGAGAGCTTCTGTACCTTTTGCTGAATATTTCTGACAAGGAAACGACTGAGCTCCAGAGCTTTCTGAACCTTCTCTTGGACCGCCTTCATCTGGAAGCCTTTAATGGCCCTCAGGCTCTGGGGGAGGGGGAATTGAATCATAAGGAACCAGCCAAAACTGGTTAGAAGGCTAGAAGCCAAACAGGACCATGGACAGAATAGCTGAGCATTAATATGGTGAAAGTTCCCTTTCACGCCATGGCCAGCTTGACTCGGATTCTTGGATGTGTGAGCGGTCCTGGTTCAGCGCCCACCTCCACAATTTGGCCCAGCATCCTCTCGCACACCTCTGACCAACGGTTGTCGGCCAGCAGCTGCTGCACCTCGCGAGTTTGCAGACCCCGCAGCACCATGTTGCAGGCCTCACCCTAGAGGACACAAACAAGACCCTGGTGTGGATCACAGGTAGCGCAGAAGCTCGGGGCTGGCAGATGCAGGGGCTCCATAGGTACTGTCCACACTGAGGAAGTGCAGCCCTAACAGAATTTTGTACATTTGCATATTTTCCCTCTCTTTATCTAAATTTCCCCCAGGTAACTCTGGTCTCCATCAAGACCAGCTTAGCGTCTCATCAGCTGTCCAAATTCTGGGGTCGCGTCCTTCAGAAGACACGGTCTGTAGTCATCATGGCTACGTTTTTTGAAGGTTCTCTAAAAATCCACGAAATGAATCACTGGGTTGCCAAGGATCCTGCAAAAGGAGGACGCATTCCTAGGCCGTATTTGAAGGACCCTTCTAAATGGATCAGCCTAGTTGCATCGCAACACTAATTGGATGTGCTGATAAATTCCAGGTAGATGCAGACCTCAGTCTACAAGGGTGCCTAAGAGTGCACACCATCCTCAAATTAAGGTGCAGGTGGAAGTCAATGAGTCCGTGACTGCCAAGTGCTTGCAGGGATTGTGTCCTCTCACTAATTTCAGATGCACCCTTAGCGATTTTGCTCTGGACACGGCACTGCATGGATGGATGAAGCTCTCCAAACACAGCAGAGCGCCCCACACCAGTGGAATGTGGACAGGTGTTGGCCCAGCATGACACGGCCTGGCCTGATTACATAATTAAGCACGCAGTGCGACCTAATATAGATGAGCAGTCGTGTACATCCCTCAGGCCCCGGACACCAACTAGTGAGTAATGACTGCAACAAAAGGAAAACAATGGATCACCTAAACACAGACTTGGGCTTTTATTAAAGTGACACTGTCCAGAATGAGTGCTCTCAGTAAAACTGTGACAAAACATCACAGCAAAGACTTACCTGCTGATGATACCTCACACCCTCTGTGATGTACTCCACTGCGGTGTCCAGGAGACGGACGCACAACACCTATGAAGGGTTAGAGTCAAGTTATTTAGTAGTGATGGCAAAATGACACTTCATGAACATTTTCCGTATTTTTTGGTTCCACTAAATGGAACTGTCTTCGAAAAAAGGGCTCAAAGCAAGCCAAGAGCACCATCTAGTGGGGCCAAAAAATACTGCAAGTGGTTCATGAAATGTCATTTTGCCCATCACTACTATTTAGCCAAATACAACAGAAGCATTAAACACATTTGCTGACTTCAGGGTCCCTCAGGAAACAGTGAATATCTTAGGAAGATGCTATCTGAAGCAGATGGGTGGCTTAGGGCTTAATACAACAGCATGGCAAACTCACCGGGAAGCGGACGAACAGCTCGGTGAACATGCTGCCTGTGAGGGCGCTCTTTCTGTGAGTCATGAAGGAACGCAGCGCCCCCTCGTAGATGGAGGTCACCCTCTCCACGTCAACGCTGCCCATGGCCTCAGCCTGAAGTACAAAGTGCCAGCGTCATAGCCCTGGGCTAGCTTTCACGAAGCACCTGCCTACCCCCCTTCATCACTGGACGCCACACCTAACTCAGCTCAGTGCAGTGTTTCCCAACCTGGTCCTTGGGGACCCACGGATGGTACATAATTTTGCTCCCTCCCAGCTCCCTGCCAGACAGTCCACATTTTCGCTCCCTACCAGGAGTTTGGAGGGAGCAAATACAAAGAATGCCTGTGGGTCCCTTAGGACTAGATTGGCAAACACTGGCTTAAAGGACATCTGGAGATGTTGCAGTTGAGTCACCCACCTCATGTGCAGGCATAGTCTGAGACTCCTTCTCGACGCCCATAACCGCTGAGGGAGGCCCTCTGAGCACCTTCACCAGGTACAGTGACGCACTGACAGAACGACAAACCACAAACGTTCACAACTCTGGCAAACTGCCTGGGCAAAAATGAATGATAAAGATAATCTTAAGGTTATGAATTTAAAATGCAGCTTGTTAGCTGACCTGAAGTAGTAAAGGGACAGGGAGGAGTCGGCGAGTTTCTGCGCCCTGCTCAGCACCCTCTCCAACATGGCATGGAGCTCGTCCTTCCTCTCTGAAATGTTCTTGCAATATCGCTTCCCCTTGCAGAGCTGGTTCCTGCAATTATACACAATTCCCAAAAGAATTACACCACCAGACTTTCCAAAAGTCACACCTTCAATATGCGCTTGAGAACAGGATTCAAAAAGTTTCATAAAGTTTTGCATCAATTTCCTTTCAGGGCCAGACCTGAATGTGTCTGCGGTCTTGCGGAGGAACTCCTCCTCCTGCTGGCTGGTCTCTGAGCTCATGGCGTTTTCAAGGACGTTCAACAGCGGCTCGATGATGCCCAGCACTAGCGGGCTGTCTGCCTGCTTGGTCAAGAAGATCTCCACAAGGTCCAGCACCTACAGACAGTGAGGATATGGGCAAAAAAAAAAAAAACTTGTACTCTGATTAACATCAAATGCCTAACGTACAGGTTTCCGTTTTGTTCCTTTGGCCCCAAGGTGGTGTCCGGTCAGAATGATCACTTAAAACAAGTGGTTGAATCAAAGTCAGAGGGGCAGCCTTCTTATATAGGCACACCCAGAGCCTGGAACTAAAGTGAGAACTGACTAAACACAGTACCTTGATCTTAAAGTCCCTCACGAGTGTTTTCTCCTTGCGAAGTTTCTCCTTCTCATCTTTCTTTGCTTGGATCTTCTTCTTCTGCTCGGAGAAGAGTGCAGCGATGTTCCCATCTAGCTTCATCATGGCCTCGTCATCCAGCTCTTCTTCCTCACTTTCATCCTCTTTATTGGGCTGTGGAACATTAGCATCTTCTTTAAGCTTTTGGATTTTTTTTTTTTTATAATGAACCTGTCATTTCTTTGTGAGTTCCCTACCACCGAAATGTACATACCAGGGCATGCTGACCCTGAAGAACCTTCATGAGCTCAATGCGAAAATTCTGGTCGACTTCTTGTTCCTCATTTTCCTCGTCATCATCATCTTCGTCATCGTCATCATCGTCATCATCATCATCACCCTTGTCAGACTCTTCAGAGTCCTTATCAGATGAGTCTTGTCCCTCACTCTGGAGATACCACAAAACATCCTTAAATGAACTGGTCACAGTAACACAATAATTCAAGATGACAATCCACCAGAGGTGGAGATTTCAGGTCCAGAGAGTACAAATCCAGACCAAGATTTTGTTTCAACCGACAATTTGAGTACTCTATGACTGTGACTTCATAATCTACTGGTTGGCTGAAAATCCACCTATATTTCACTGAAAAACAGATGAGTAATACAATGCCAGGATTAGAGGAAATAACCACTTGCCTCTTTGTCCAAATCCTCATCCGGCATGTTCTTCCCTTTTTCATCAGTTATGACTATAGCACCATCCTCATCATCCCGATTTGGATCCAGAACCTGAATACAGAAAAAAAAACTGTAGAAACCACTAAACCAAACCCAATAATGTTCATCAAGGGCAGAAAGGCAACAATCAGCAGTCCTGGAATTTGATTTCAAGTGGCCCCAATTTCATATTTTGCCATCAACTGGGGTGGGTCCCCACTGGTATAAAATGGCCACTCAATCATCCGGTTGTGAAGTTCCGTGATCAACCTAGAAGCACGACGAGATGAACCAGGTGATCGCATATCGACAGGTTTGGCAGCTCTGAGGTATAGGCTGTATAGGCTATATAATGCCGGTGTTTGGGAAGGAAGACCGGCTCTCATTAGTCAAGGCCCACCGGGAAAATTCCCAAACTTCCTGAAGGCCAGTCTGTGCCTCACGTCCACTGAATAACGCTACCCATATCAAAAGCTGAGAACAACTGCTCAAGGCAAAAGCAAACCTACATTTGCAGGTCATCCAAGGAATTTATTGATTATGGTCGTTACAGAGAGACAGGACTGTCCTCATCTTCCACCACTTACTTCCAAGATGGCGTTCAGGGCTCCCTGGGTGATGTAGGGGCAGATCCTCCCAAACACAGAGTTGCACACTTGCCTAATGAGACGACTTGGCTGAGACAGGAGAGAGAGCAGGATCTCAACCATCACCTCCACCCAGTGAGGCTGGTCCTGCTCCTCAGTGCCCCCTAAAACAAATGGCAGAGAAGGGAAATATAATTTTACATATATTATTTTCCCCAAGTGTATGACTATGACTGTTCCCTTTGATGGACTGACACACGTCCAGGATTTACCCCAGCCTTGTGACTTGTGCTACCTGGGATAGATTGTAGCCCCACCACTATCACCCTCACCAAGATAAGCTGTTAGAGGATGGATGGATGGATGGATGGATATATATATATATGCTGTAAATATACACTTCAGAAATGGAAGCTGATAACTAATATGCATGAACTCAGAGACCTTCGCTGCTGACAACAGTCTTTTTCTTCTTCTTTGCCTTCTTCTCTTGAGCTTTCTCCACACAATTCTGCAGATCCTGCAACAAGTCCACACTCTCCTCTGGCGCCTAAAAAGAAACTCAGAGTATGAAAGTACCTACATCAGGAATGACGAGGATAACCAGCTCAGCTGAGAATATACGAGACGTCCTTTGCCCGAATCAAACACATTACTTTTCACTCAGTAGACATTTCAGTGACATATGGGGGACAACAAGAAATCATATGGTCTAAAAAAAAAAACCCTCAAACAACCAAACTGTGGATTTATTGGATGGGGGGGGCATTGGACAGGTCTTGATGCACAGAAGAAAAACCACAAGAGTTTGCGCGGTTCAGACCTTGAAGAGGTACATCCCCATGAGCAGGAATAGCTGCTGGAAGGCTGTGGCCTCGCCCGCCTGGAGCTTCTTCACTTTCGCTTTCTTCCGGAGGGCTTCCACAGACTCCAGCATGCTACCGAACCAGACACCAATGAATGACATCGCAAAGCAAAGCATTCTGGGAGATTTAAAGGTGCTCACATTAAGCGCCAGAGGACATTTTTACATGCCCCAATTACCGTTGCTTCTCGTGGTGTCAGAGGTTGGAAAGGTGAGGGAATTAAATTTAAATATTCGGTTGTATATATTATTATCTTGTATGTACCCATTGCATTGCAAGTTTGTCCCAGCTCCAAACCATGTTTATTCCATTTTTCTTTCATAATTGTAGACAACCTCATCCAGGGCCATAGCGACTCAATGCAATCCATCCATCCCATTTGTCAGGTTATGGTGAACCAGGACCCTACCAAGACATGCACAGGCCTAAGGCAGTGTTGGTCAAATGAAGGTTCATGAACCATTATATTTTTACACCACTAGATGGCACTCTTGGTTTGCTCTCGAGCGTCTAGTGGTGTCAGAAAATATAGAAATTGGTTCATGAACCTTCATTTGGTCATCCTTACCTTAGGGCAGAGGGAATCCTGGACAGCACAAAGGGGATCACAGGGCAAGCACAACGGCCCCAATTTAGAGACCCCAAATAACACTACTTTACTTTTTTGGACCCAAGAAGAGAACCTACACAAAAATCACTGAGAGAACATCCAAACTCCAAAATGTAACACTGACAGTATTCACGTTAGTTATGCGCGACCCTCGGTAAGTAATGCTGGAGCCTGTATCACAAAGTGAGATTTGTTTGTTAGCCTGATAACGTCGCTCACTTACATTTAGCCCATACTACCTTAAATCCAACAAGTTAACCGGCTAAGCAAGTAATCCTGCTTTATGATACGGGCCGTCGCTGTTACACTGAAGCATTAAAGTGCTGCATTACCTGCTCCAGGCCTCCTTCTGCTGTGATTTTAGGGGCCTGACGCTGCAGGCATACTTGGTCTGGCTCAGGAGCACATCGGCGTATTGGATCAAGCAGTAGATCCACAGGGTGCCGTCAGCTGTGACACCCCAGGTACGCTTCTCATTCAGAGCAGCCGCCTCTGGTGACTCGCCCAGCGAGGGCATGTGGTTGAGGTACTGCAGGAGGCTGCCGAGGGCCAGGCCAGGGGACACAGAGAAGAGATTTATTGATCACCATTACACGCAAGATTCATTTTTATTTTAAATCATAATCTTGCCCCTCCATCTGTCTGATCTTCTCCTGTCCTACCAGCCCCCCTTATGCTCTTAGATCTTCATCGTTTGGGCTCCTCCTGATCCTCCTTCCAAACTCCACAGCTCCGGTGTCTGTGGCAGCTCCTCGTCTTTGGAATCCCCTTCCCACCGACATCCGTAACTCGCCCTCTCTGCCATTCCTCAAACCTCATCTTAAATCCTTTTTGTTCCCCCAAGCTTTCAAGTTAACTTCGCGTGTTCTCTAATTCTTACCGTCTTTGGATTTTGAAAAGCAAAGTATACAGCACATCTAATATTATTGTTGCCGTTATCATAATCAATGATGAAATAGCATTTCAGGAAATCTACACAAAATAAGATGGAGAATTAATTATGCTACAAATTAGAAAAGCAGGTTTCTAAAAAAAAAAAAAAAACCCTTCCTGTAAAATGCTACAGTATAATTAAGGATGATCTCACCCAAAAAAGGAGTTGACTACAATCTCGCGGGTCTTCTCATCTAGGGGCTCTGAGATGGTCGCCTCTGTTTCAGGTATGTCAGGGGTGGACTTTTTGGCAGCGAAGAATGCATGGAAGAAGACAAACCTGTGGAGAAACAATCAGGCCTCAGACTGAAACGACTACGAAAGTAAAAAACTCATTCCAAAGACAATAAAAACAAAATCAACCCAGGAACTCCTGGTAGGAGCTGGTTCCTCACCTGGCAACGTCCATAACGAGGTCCTCCTCTTTCTTCACCTGGACGTTCTCTACGATGGACGTAAGCCGTGGAACAATCCACTTGCGCAGGCGGAACACACTCTGCTTGCTCCTAGGGGGGACAGTACATCGCTGTCAGTGCAGCCCCTCAAAACGTCAAACGTCACAAAAAGCCGCAGTCACACATCAGGCTCAGCTGCGTTCTCATTTGTTTCAGTTTCTTCTGGGAATTGCACGATTCTCACATTTCAGATGCTGGGGTTCACTTCAGAGTTATTTGGAATCATGTTGAAGAGGAATTGCACAGTTCAGAGCACAAAGGAAAATTATGTGCCCAAACAGAAATACTCTATATATAAAGCGTATCACTACTACAAAGTAACTGGAAGGGGCGGTCCGGTGATGCGGTGGTTAGCACTGTTTCCTCACACCTCTGGGACCAGGGTTTTAGTCTCTGCCCTTGTTCCATGAGTGTGGAGCTTGCATGTTCTCCCCGAGTCATTGTGGGGTTTCTTACGGGTACTCCAGTTCCCCCCCCCCCCCAGTCCAAAAACATGCTGAGGTCAATTGGAGTTACAAAATCGCCTTTAGGTGTGCATGTGTGAGTGCATGGTGTGTGAGTGTGCCCTGTGATGGGTTGGCGCCCCATCCTGGGTCGTTCCCTACATCGTGCCCATAGCCTTCAGGAAAGGCACCGGAAGGACTGGGAGAAAAACACTTAACACACACAGGGATGTCAGTAGGGAGTCTTCTGAAGCACATGCGAAGGCCGTAACAAGGCGAGACACTCACTGGTCTTCTGCCTCCTGCGTCTTCTGCTGCCGACGGGTGGAGAAGTCCAGGCAGGCCTCCAGCTTCGGCCGGCAGAACATCTCCTTCAGCCAGTCCACATAGCTCTGCAGAGCGGCCGGCTGCAGGTGCTGCACGACCCTCCAGGCGCTGGGCACTACTGGGTAGCCCTGGTTGGTGAGTGTGGAGAAGGCTACCACCACCGCCAGCTGCTTCTCAGCGTCCGGGCACTCTTTCAGGAAATCCTCCACGTAGGCCTCCATCTCTGGTGCAAACTTGAAGTGGCCTGGAAGCTGAGGGAGAAAAGGTTTACAGGGGGCATAAACGTGCCAGGAACCAGGACAACGATCACGATTCACAACATGAATGGAACTGCAGAGGAGCAAAACACCCTGGAATGTATGACATTACAATAAAGCCTAATAGTAAACATTTTCTTCTATCAATATAAACATTAAAATATACATTTTAGGTATATTTGTATATGTGTCTTTTACATTTGTAACTATAGTACCAGTCAAAAGTCTAGATAAATTTGCTTTTAATGCATTTGTCTATTTTAGCTGTTATTTACCTTATAGTAAAAGGGTTCAAGGCAGTGAAGTAATACACAAACATTTAAGTGACCAAGAGAAGTTATTTTCTCAGATATTAGACTCTTCAAAACTGCGCCCTTTTGCTTTGATGACAGCACTGCAGACACTTACTCTGCAATCCAACTCATGCCAAACCAGCTCTATAGGGTTTAGGTTGGGGGGGGACTGTGCCCAAAATTTGACTGGTACAGTACTTTTTTTTTTCTTCACATTAAAATTTTTATTCATGGTACTTATGGTATTTATGGCCCTGCGATGGGCTGCCCCCCTGTCCAGGGTTGTTCCCTGCCCCGTGCCCATTGCTTCCGGTATAGGCTCCGGACCCCCCGCGACCCAATAGGATGCAGCGGTTTGGAAAATGGGCGGATTATATGTGTTTATCTACTGCACTACGGTTTTCAGTTTTCGCTTTTATTTTTTGCGGCATCTGGAGGGAACAAAATACAAATTTCATAATGTGCCGCCCATTTGACAATAAACTACTTGAATCTTTCTTTTAAAAAAAATATTAGAAGCACCACATCTGTGAGGTCGTTCATGGAAACTGGACATGTCAGCCTTAGAATGAGACCCATTCACAATGTCAGTAAGACACATCACATAACTACAGTCATCAGAAAAGGGAAAAAAAAAAAAAAACCTCACACAATATTAACATTTACGAATCCTTAGCAATTTTCAAGGTGACCTCACCTGCGCAGTAACGACATGCTCTCCGTAGTGCCGCATCACCTCTCCAGACAGCACCTGGCGCAGCTGTGGGAGGGACAGCGAAGGCAGCACTGCCCCAAGCAGCCGGTAGCACAGGAAGCTAGAAAAACAGGATAGCAATGGTTAATTGAAGCTTCATGAACCGCTTGCTTGCTTTAGATACAATAAGCATTTCTGATGACAAGGCCATCACTACCTTCCACCTGGCAAGTCAGTCACATACCTGTTGAATCCCGATTGGTCAGTCAGCAGCCCGTTGACCACCACGTCTTTCCAGAAGAGGTCAAAAGTGTTCTCCCGCAGAGACACCTGGAGCAGATCCAGGGCCACCGGGGGGAGCTGCTTCTCTTTCTTCATAGAGCGACCAGCCACCTTTAAAACTTCAACCAGCCTTTGGAGAAGGACAAAAAAAAAAACAACAGTGCAAGACAAGAGAACAAATCACCACTAAATGAAAAACAGCCGAGTCTACAGAACATGAACTTTGGGATTGAGCTTTCACAGACAGATGTCCCTCCAAGAGAGCGAGATCTTACTTTGGGACGGTGTCCTTCGTAATTATGGTCGACGTTCCTAGCAACTTCTTCAGTTTCTTGGGTTTGAACAAACCGGGAAACCTCTGCATAGCCACCAGAAGGAGCTGTAGCTGCTCTGGGGTGCTATACGCAGAAGAAAGGTCACTCTGTAGAGCGCCCAGAAGTACCTCATCGAACACCTCCTCGCTGGTCTGCAGAAGACATTTAAAGTTCTTTTAAAGAAATAATTGTCAAAAAATCATTACCTTAACTATGTATTACTCAATCAGACCATATGCTGGCTGGGATTGGCTGCAGAGTACACCTGTAACCTAGTACTGGATATATATTTGAGAGATGAATGGACAGATTAATCTATTGATCGATGGATAATCCAAATACGCAGAAGCCAGTTAAGTTATTGACGCAAAATTAAATGGTCTGGTTCATCTCTAAGCATACATTCTTATAGAACAGGGTAGATTAGCCTTTCCCAGTCAAGACACAGACTTTGGATAACACAACAGTGCTTTCCTTTGGGGAGAATGAAATATTCTACACACTTATAGTTACTCTACAACAGTGGCTTACCTCAGATAAGATGTCAACCATGGTTTTCTTGGGCAAATCCTTCAGGTGTTCTCTGTATCGGGCCAGTTGCTTCAGCAACTGAATACACTGGAGCAGGATCTGGGGCTCCTTGAAGAATCAGAATCAGGTTTAACGGTCGAGGATGCTCACACGCAGGGAATTTGACGCTGGTCATCAATGGCTCTCTTACGCGATTAAGACTACGATAAATACAACGTGCACGTGAGGTTGCAGGCAGAAGAAAACTCGCACGGCCCTCACCTTCGGAAGACGGGCTGACTGGGACAAGGCCAGCACGCCAAAGAAGGAGCCAAACACAGCATTCCTGAAGAGTTTCTGTAGGACGCACATGAAGTCGCAATTCAAAAACACCACACACCCACAAAACAAAATGTAAGAGATTGACAGAATAAGGGCGGTATTACTCAAAATTAAGCATAGATCACAATTCTGGCAGCGGCAAACGAGAACTTGTATCTATCCGATCGCTCACCGTCTTTGTTTTTTGTAGGTCATGTGTGTCTTTGACTTGGTCCAGTACTGACTGCAGAGGGACCTCCTCAAACACGGACAGGACCTACAGGCAGATACAACAGGGGGGAAAAAAACATGAGTTGAGAATTTGGCCTAAATGGTTAAGGAAGCACACTTGTTGCCGATTCGTATCCTTGACCAGCAAGGTACCACTGAAGTACCCTGTGCCGTGGTATGACAATTAATCACTTTCACTTTGATATGTTCAGCAGCTGTAGGTCATACACTCTGATACGCAAGTCTGGTCTCATGGGGTTACACTCATTTTGTGAATGCAAAGTTCAACTACAGTACAGTATAGAATTTTTCAATGGGACATGTCACATTTTACACCAAACATAACTTCCTGTAAAGTGTACCATAAACTTCCTGATTGTGGGCAGTGGTGGCTTAATGGTTAAGGAAGCGCGCTTGTAATTTAAAGATCGCTGGTTCGAATCCCCAAGCAGCAAGGCACCACTGAAGTACCCTGAGCAAGGTACTGCTCCTCAGGTGCTGAAGTAGCTGCCCCCTGCTATGTCACGATGTCACATATAGGTTAAATGCTGAGGACAGATTTCATTGTTGTGTGCTGTGGTGTGGTGTGTCAGCAATGACCACTGATCTAAAAATTCCTAGGTTTTAACGAACGTCACTTACGGCTGAATGCAAACGCATTGTTTCTGCACCTTACCTGGGCCAGAGCCAAACTGAAACCAGGCCGGGCTGTTTCTTGCGTGTGCGCCAAGCCTCCCACCAGCCTTTTCAATGTATATTTCAGCTCATCTGGCTGCTCAAACATACACACACGTGACATATAAAAAGCATCATCAACGCGCAGCAAATGACAACACTCTGAATGCAACAACAGTTATTCATAATGAAATAATTATAAATGCACACTGATCACACCACAGTTTACAGGAGACTGAGTCACGTGCCGCAGGACCTTCATTATAGAGAGAAATTATGTTCATTACATCACCAAAAGGCTGATTTTTAAAACTGTCTTTATTCCAAGTACCGTACTGAAAGTGGCATCGACACAAAACAATTTAATCGGTAAATACGACAGAAAATTATTGCCCATCTAGAGGTCAGATTTTGTGCTCGTACCTTTTTGCTTCTTTTTAAATGCTGAACTAAGCAGTCGATCGCTTTCAGCCGCACTTCTTGATCCGGTTTTGCGATGTCCCAGAAGAAGTCGAGAAACTCCCTGTTTTGCTTCAGGATCCCCTTAGCATCGCTAACTTTGGGTTTAGGTTGCTGGTTTTCTATCTCACCCATGCCTGATCTCGTCGCCGTGGCCATACCATGTGAGTGTACACCCATGCTGCAAGGGGCAAAACCCGCCTTTTCCGGGACAAGCGGAAGTATCCTCTCATCCCTCCCCCTTTCGATGGATAGTCCTTTGATGAAATATATGTTGTGAAAGTTTTAGCTCGTGTATGTAAATGTGGTTCATGCGTTTTAAGGTAGAAGAATGAATGCTACACAAGTAATTATTTAAGCTAATACTCTCATGTGTTTTTTTGCTATTTAATGTATACGTGTTCTATGCAGATTACTTCATTTTTTATTTTGTTTATTTTTTTATATTGTATTATTTCGTATAGCTTGAAGCGTTCACATTGTTAACATTGTCCTTAATGTTGTTGTGGGTATTACAGGTTTTCACTTTAGATGTGACAAAGTTTTTTTCTGGCCCACATGAAATGTGCCACTATAAACGTTTGTGTGTGTCCCGGGTGATTTCTTTCTGTTATCATTTATTTAATTATCTCTCGATAAATATTTATAATTGTGTTATATATATTATAATTAGTTATATTCCAGCAACTATGACATAAGGTTGCCTACTGCTTGGCAAACGTTATAGTAGACGCCAGTACCAGACAGATCACCACCTCTAGTAAATTCAGACAACCAGCTGACAGACATTTTTCATTTTGGATATTTTTTTAATGGTGCATTGCATGCATGCCATGACGTGTGCAATTGTTCATGTCTATAAAACAACGTACAGTATGAGAAACGTCTAAGTATTAAAAATATACAGCATTTGATTAAAAGATTTAAAATTCCTGCCCGTTTTTTTCAGCTCTTTTCAGGCAGTATGAGGACAGCCGTAATTTACTCTATTTGGGTCCTTAAGCGGGCTCCTCTCCTGCACACACTGCAATGGCGGATTACGATACCTACGATGACCGAGATCGGGCTTACGGCAGTTTTGGAGGAGGGAGAGGGTAAGAAAGCAGCACGTTGACTTTTGCAGATTTCCGATGTAATGGCATATAAGTGCACCGGTATTAGCTGTCAAGGTGCCCGGCTGCTGGCGATATGAATGTATATGGTAGGCCCGTGCATTGTGATGGGAAACCCGGCGATAAGGTGTAGGATGGCCGTGTGCGATGAATGGGATGCAGGTATTTGGGAATGTGGGAATCGCGGACACTGTCCTGCGTTAGCGGCATCCTTTGCTTCTGGGTTTTGAAGGCTTTTTCTGTCGAGTCGCTGCATAAACACGCCGAGGCAGCAACGCAGCTAAAGCACCAAATGTCGTATTTGTCAGTAGGATGTTTGGCACCGAAGGTGAACCGATTCACAGGTGAATATGGGGCACATCTGTCCGAAAGAGGCGGATTGACGCTGAGCTCAGCCTGCTTATACCGTTTCGGAAGACCGGCTCGATCTGGCCTTTTTGCTTTTTGGTGACATACTGGTTTCCAGTCTGTGATTCGGCCCTGTCATTTCAACACCGAAATTAAATGTATTTCTTTCTGGCAAAATGTTATGTACTGTGAGGTATGTGTTAATGCTAGTATTACAGACGTCTTAATCTTGTCAGCTTTCGACTGTCTTTATGTAAAACTCCTGTCCGAAGGTGTAACTGTGTAGCGTGCGGCGACTTTAATCAGCATACCGCTGCGCTACAAGACGACGGCCCGGGGCGTTTTTGGCACAGTGTTCCGTATTTAATAGCTTTATTGGCGTGTTTTCTGGGTGTTTGGTTTTGTGTTTTCATGTACTGAAAGTGACATTCTGTTTAGTCATACCTGACCCGTAAAACAAGAACTGCTCGCTTAAAATGCGTCCTGAATGTGCGTACATATATTTATAAATAAGTATGGGTTTGTGTAATGTATGTGTTTAGAGTTCATTTAGTTAAATGCTTGCTGAACGAAGGTGGACTTTAGCAGACAACAAGTATCTCAATCTGATTTGCAGATCTGGCATAGTTAACCTCCATTGTTTGACGTAGTATTGTTTGTCAACCAGTATTTCTTTGCTTGTCCAGCACTTTGGTCAGCTGTTATTGTTGATTTTAAAGTGCTTTATAAAAAAAAACGTAACGTGACTTGACTAGTTTACTGTATTATAATTCTGAAAAGCGGCTGCTGACCCTACCACGTGCGTAAAAGTGGAAAAAGTGATGCATGTTAGTTGCTAGTGGTTTTTAATAATGCAAATTCCCCTTCTGTGTTTCCAGCATGACTGATAAAGGATGCCACTTTCAGTCTGGATGTTTATGTCTAAACTTATGTATTTGCAAAGCAGTCATGTAGTACATCATTACTATTCCAGACCGACAATACTTAAGCTGAAATGTTTCAATAAATAACAAGTGCTGTGGGTTCTAGCAACCAACCCCACCACCACTTTTTAAATAAACATTTTTGGATAAACTTCACCCACTAAACTCAAAGATGTTTTGAACATGAAGACTGCATGATATGTTGTGATGTGTTGTCTATTTAAAGACAGACAGAAAAACCAAAGCTGGGGTTAACAAGATTTTTGGGGGAACTTTCTTATAAATGTACTTTTCCAGCCCTTTTCCCCTCCCAGAAAGCACTTGGCGCAAAAGAAGTTAGTCTACATGGGAATGGAAAATGACACAGGCTTCGAAAATAAAAATAGATCGATCTTGCTTAGAAATGCTTCTGGTGGTTTGTGAAGCAGGGCTCCGCCGCAGACTTGGACCGAAGAGAATGGTGCTTTTGTTTTAATTAAACAAAAGCTTGGCATCCCAGCTGTCCACTGCTGGATCCTGTTAAAAACTGCCGGGAGGTTACACCAAGGTAATGAGCTGGCTTCTTGCACGGGGGCTCACTGCCGCATTGTTCAGCTCTCGGCACGGAGGGAAGCTGCCGAGCTGCTGACATGTTGGGCAGAAACGGTCCTGGTCCTCTGATTATCGTGCTGTGGCTTCTTAACTGGTTTTGATATGGTGGACCACTCTGCCTTATCTGCACTAATTATCTGAACTGTCCCTCATCAGGTATGCTATTGTATTTGTTACTGTTCTGCAAGACCTGTCACTCCACTTTATTTTAAGAACAAACACATTCTAACCTGTACATTGCACAACTGACTGATGCAGTTGGGGGGGGGGGGTGATCACTCCAGTGAGTTATGCTTTGGCCTACAAAGAAATGTGTCTGAACACTGTCCATTGCTTAACTCGCATCTACAGCAGTTAGCGGTTCTCTCAGCTGTGTTTTTAGTGTCTGAAAATCTGATTTACAGAAGGGTTTCCTTCCTTTTTTTTTTTTTTTGCATTGCCGTCCGTTGCACGGCTGTGGGAATCTCGTATCTTCCTGCTATTTGCGCCTTTGTCAAACCAGTGACTGTTTTTAAAAGTCTGACTGATCTGTACTGATGCTTCTTGAAGCCGAAATGAAAGTATTGGTTTTTCTAGTTCTCTCCGGCCATCATCCTCATCTTCATCATCATATGTGCCTAAAGACTTTTCCTTGTGTATTATTTTGATGTGTGCGTACTCCCTGTACGATTCTGTTAAGAATATGTCAGAGGAGCGAAACGAAGGGACGAGAGAGAAAAAAAACTTGAAAGCCTTTGCATTAGCTTGGGATGCTGCATTTTGTACTCAATACAACAGAAATAATCTACTGAATAGAAATTTCGGTGGGAAAATCCGTCATGAAGTGCTCAATGCACGACAGCAGCAGGGTCAGATGTACAGACAAAATAGTGGTTGATCACATGCCTTATGTTTCCCTTTGTAAATGTGTTATTTGGTGTTCGTATTTGATGTTATTTTTCCTCGTAAGTACTACTTCACTTTGTAACGGTTTCCTTTTAAAATAAAACATCAATGTTATTATTGTAAATCGCACATCCCAAGCATTTTGTGCCGGCGTCTCTAAAATTTCCGGTAAGGAGCCCCAGTGCTACAAGTCGAAAAAGCTCGTCAGGAGCCCTGAATTGGCCTTACGGCTTGTAGACTGACTGTTGGAGGAAATGTGCCACACAGGGAGAGTGCAGACTGCATGAGAGGACATGCAAACTTGCAAACTGGATTTGAACCACTAACTCTGGAGGTGTGAGACAACAGTGCTACCCATTGAGCCACTTTATACGTTTCAAGTATTTAAGGGGCAGTTTATTTGCAGCAGAATAATTGTGAGAATGTGGCTCATCTTTTTCAGGTAAACATGAAGCACTGCAAGCCTGCAGCTTTGCACCCCTATTAATATCATCCTGTACAGTACTCGTCCTGTACAGTACTAGTACTCATCCTTATGACAGTGTGCCAAGTATCAACGATACCATCAGTGACCAAAATAAATGGGACCAAGTACTTCAAAAATCAAAATTAATGGTAAAAGCAAAGCATGGCAGACAGGAAATCTCTGCTCTACTACAATATCGAGTGGAAGTACGAAATGACTTCACATGACACAAGAAATCTAATTAAACACCTAAAAACTGAGCCTAAGCGTACAACCTAATCACCACCAGCAACATTCAGCAACCCAGTCAAAACATAACCCTTGTTTAGTGAAAGTAACAGAAGCTCTTGGGTAGTATGTTGTTCTTGACAGAGAGCGTGATACTTTATAAGGTACATGGTGTGTGAACCACTGTTTTAGACAGTTCGCGTTCGACTGTTTTAAAATCTAGCCCATGAGTCCACTAGAAATCGACTTAAAGAATGATGATTTGTTTATCATGTTTTCATGGTGTGTGTGTGTGTGTGTGTGTGTGTGTGTGTGTGTGTGTGTGTGTGTGTGTGTGTGTGTGTGTGTCATATTTTTGATTATCCCGATACTTTAGAATAAATTTTGGAATTATTTTATTGTTTAATATACATCACCCATCCCTAAGGGGTATCTGTGAAAACCAGAAAGCGAGCACCAGTGCACATCTCATACTCGGTCTGAAAAAAGGTTCGCCTTTACCCAAGAATTTGCTCTTCAGACTGCAGGCAAAGCCTTCAGATACACATTTCACACCTCTGACTCAACAGCATCCGTGGCGTCCTGATCCACATTGATGGTTTTTGAGTGTGGTCGTGCCATGGCCGTCGTCTCCTCTCTGACGGGAGTCCTTTCCGAACAGAAGACCCCGAGGTGGCAGTGGCTCAGGAGGTCCCCGCAAGCAGAAGGAGCTGCCCTCAGAGGCGCCTTATACCGCGTACGTGGGAAACCTGCCTTTCAACACGGTGCAGGGTGACATCGACGTCATCTTCAAAGACCTCAGCGTCAGAAGCGTCCGACTGGTTAGAGATAAAGAAACGGACAAGTTCAAAGGTACGGCTGTACCTGTGTCTACGTTGCTGTAACGAGTTCTGTGAAAGCGAATATCAAGATTTCACTTGATTAGAGGCAAAAAAAAGTTTGTTTTTGCATTTTTTTTGCTTGCAAATGAAATTTCTAAGGTCCATTGTGCTCCAATATTGCTTAGCCTTGTACCTGGGCATTAATCTGAATATCAGCCTAGCTGATGACATGCATATTTTTGATGTGCTATTTGCCTTGGAGAAACCCATCTGCTAAATGTGTGTAAAACATACATGTGTACTATCTCACTTCGTTACAGGGCATAGGTGTCTGTAAGTATTCCTGATCTCAATTTGGCCACGTTGCTTTTGGGAAACTGGCCTCGGTTGAGGGTGAAACATGTAGCCAGTGGTTTGAAACGTTCTGTTCGCCCCAGGTTTTTGCTACGTGGAGTTTGACGACTTGGAATCCCTGAAGGAAGCCTTGACGTATGATGGCGCCGTAAGTTTATTCCGAGCCGGTTTTGGGAATGGCAGCCTGCGGGAGGAGTGATTGAACGGGCAGCAGGAGATAGCCTCTCCCCTCTGCGTCTCTCTCGGCCAGCTCCTGGGAGACCGGACGCTGCGTGTGGACATCGCGGAGGGCCGCCGGCAAGAGAAAGGCGGCGGGGGCTTCGGCTTCCGGAAACAGGACGATAGAGGTGCCCTCCTTTCTGTTAGCCGTGTCTGTGGTTCCGTTCTGAGGGCCTCTTATCGTCTCCAGTCGCTGTCATTCCTGTGAGCCCTGTGCTGTACAGTCCCTGACTCTACATTTAAAAAAATAAAAAAAAAAAAAATCTGCACTTCCAGGCTCAAAGTTTCTAAGACGACAGCACACAAGAATAAGGTGAAGCAGGAGACACTGGGAACGACCAGAAACCAGCCAGAGATGACCTTTAACTTATCTGACAGTTTCTCACAAATCGTAGGACGACATCAAGTGACCTTCAAAAGGAACGGGAAACATTAAGTGCAGGTGTGAAGTGCACTGCTAGGACAGTTCATATCAGGC
>JAODKF010000044.1:8838208-8850119 GCA_026779585.1 Mormyrus proboscirostris
CCCCCCCCCCCCAATGCCCCCTCCTTGTCAGTAATCAGGCCATGTTGCTTTCAGGCTCTCGCGGCCCCAGAGGAGGGGGACGGGATTCCCGAGATGACTTCGACCAATCAGCAGGTGCGCAGTCAATATCTGGGCCCGCCCCCACACACTCTGCCGAAAGCCTGAAAGTCCTCGGTTTGGGATCTGGCGGTTTACGGCGCTGATTCGGACCCTCACTCCGTGATCCTGCAGGTCTTCAGAACATCCCTTAATTTTGTTTAGGGAGGGAACGGCAGTGTGTCCCACCGTGATTACATCCCATACCCATTCTCACAGACAGTGGAGAGATTGCTAGCTGCTCCAAGGTGCTTCTGCCTTTCATCATCCTTCTCTCCCTTCCAGGTTTTAGAGACGACGACTTTATGGGTGGGCGGAGTCGAGGGGGCGGTCGTCCCGGTGACAGGAGGGGCCCCGGTTCCGGAGGGATGGGTCGCTACAGAGACGGACCTCCTCGCGGCGGTTCTGCGGACTTCAGGGAACCTTCTGAGGGTATCTCACCTTTTCATTTTCCTCCAAAAAGATGCTTTTGCACTGTCAGGAAAAAAAGTATAAATTTGTATCCTTGACGGTACAATTACTTGTCACTGGGGCTGTACCCTCAAGGGTCTGCCTATTGTACCCTAGCTGTAGGTAAATATACCTTTAAAAGCTACAGAAATGGATTCTGAGGAAAATTTTTGTACCATTGGGTTACATTACTATTGTTTGTACTTTGGGGAACAAAGCTATACCTTTTTTCTGACAGTGGAGTGCAGGGCTTTCTCTGCTGCAGCTGATTGGGCGTTCAGTGTAGTTTAGTACAGTTCAGCGCTCTGATTTGGCCGTCAGTGAAGTTCACGGCTCTGATTGGGCCATCACGGTAGTTCAGGGCTCTGATTGGGCCATCACGGTAGTTCAGGGCTCTCTCCTCGCTCAGCTCAGGTCTGCTGTTCCTGCACAATGAGAAGCTGCTTTTAATGAGCTCTTGACCTGTTTCAAGCTTCAGTGCCCCTTCAGTTTATGGTCCTGCTCCTTAACTATTAATAAATTGTTAATCGTTTCATATTAACAGCAACATTCTTCCCCACACAAATCTAGACGTGTTACAGGCATGTCTTGTTCCTGGCTTTTACAAAACAGCCTGTAAATCACTTGCAAATGTAAAGTAGTGGGTTAGTAAACTTAGAAATGAGCTATGAATAATTATTTACAAGTTCTTCAGTAAATACTTTGTGGGGCAGGAATGAGATGTAATATTAAATTTGATTGTTAGTGAATCTGTTTATTTTAAGGGCTGCTCTTTAACTATTAATAGTGTTACCCAAGCATTCTCCAAGTCAGATGCATATTCTGCTATTGAGTATGTTAAGCCCTCGGTGGATTTTGGCTCCTCCCCCACAGTCCTAACACTGCCTTTGTCTCCCAGAGGAACGAGCTCAGAGGCCACGACTACAGCTGAAGCCTCGCACAGTGGACGCCCCCCTGAACCAGGTCGCCAACCCCCACTCCGCCATATTCGGAGGTGCCAAGCCACGGGAAGAAGTCATCCTCAAAGAGAAAGACTGAGCTGAGGACGGGCCCCCTTCCATCTGAGGGGGGGGGGGCATCGTAAGAGGAGGTCATGGGACTGTAGAGAACTTTTACATGCCAATGGGGAAGATGCCGTCGCCATGGTTACGGTTCCCACCAGTTAGATGAGCCATGACCCTCCTCCCTGAAACCTGAGCAGGATTATATATATTCAGCTGCAAGTAAACAGAGACACACAAACATGCAGACAAACACTCACACACACGCAAACACGCTCTCAGATCAAGCAGCTCGTGAATGCATGTCAGCCGTTTAAAAAGTGATTTTTATTGTACACCTCTGCTTTCCTGTTCTTCGTGCCTGCTTTGTACAGTAGCTCTCTCACTCGCTCCCTCCCTCCCTCCTTTGGATGGACAGATTAGTGTCAGCCACTGGACAGTAAACGAAAGTCGGTTGCTTGAAATTTTCAAAGGGGGACCCACTGCAGTTCACCTTCAAAGTCTCTGCCCCTAAAAACAACAGACTGAGCTGTACGTTCTGACTTTTTTTTTTTTTTGTTTGTCTCTGCAGTCTGGCTCTCGGCACTCTGTGCCGCGTCTGAACACAAAGCTTACGATCTCCAGGTGTCGCAGTCACACCATTAAAACACTGCATGTAATTTGCGCACTTTTTTGATTTATTGTTGATTTTTCTTTCCTCTGCTCGTGGTCTTGCAGCCAGACTAAAAGAGCTCACTGTCTAAGATGGGAGTATCCGCTCTTCATACAAAAATGTGTCTCCTGGAATATCCAGTTTGTGGGTATGCCTTCCTTATGCTGAGACACTCCTTAGTCCTGGAGCTTCGCTTATTTTTAAATCGTAGTGATTTTTTTTTTTTTCTCTGACGAACTAATAAATGCATATTGTTGCATTATTCGGGGAACCTAGGTTCGGTCCGCTGACTTTGTGCATCGCTCTATCAAAGGTTCCATCATGGTGGTGGTCGTTTCTCTTACATGGTGCGTTGCGTTGAAGGTTTCACACCTTGTTTCCAGTATTGGTTTCTGTTGCCTTTGGCTGAGGCTGCTGCTTCTTCAAAGGTGACTTTTCTCCTGTTAAATACACACCAGCGACCTATATGTTCATTCTTTTGCAGTGTAAGAGACTGACCTCCCTCGCCGCCCCACGTAAATCCTAAATGACGCTTAATTTTATTACAAAGGATCTTGACCCCAGTCGATTTATTTGATCTGCGTCCAGTATGTACCTTCCTGCAATGATGACGTGATGGTGACAGCCAGTCTAAGGGGGCTTAACTTCCCGCACGGCAGGTTTGAGTTTCGTGTGACTGCAACGTTTGCAGTCATCTGCAAATTTGTGTTATTCCCCGTAAGTGGCAGTGGTGATGTGAATTGTGGCATCCGGTCCTTCTAAACTCAGTAAAATGTACTGACTTTATCCTACATAAAGCTTACGGAAGGGTAACAAAAAACAGCACTGCATTTTAGCCATCCTCTACTGAGTAAACAACAAATGGTCATAGTCTGCTTAGATCCAGGAAGCTTGAGAACATGTATCTCAGACGTTTTAAGAAACTTAGCTAAGTGTTTGGTGCGGTTCTTATAGGAACCTTCATTTTCCCCTAAATTGTTATTGCAATGAGATGTGATCAAATTGATGTTTGTCAAAATCTACTGTAGTTTTTGACCAGGTATGGAGGTAGATGGTAGGCGTACATCGACCTTCAGGTCTTGCAAAGCAAGCGCTTAGCAATGTGCGCCCCCACTTAGCGACGTTACGTAATTGTAAGTCTCTGAAGTTGCTTCTAGTGCCTTGAATGAGGTGGCGTGTACCTAAGACTTGACGCAGGTTTTTTTTCTTTTTTCCCTGTGAAGGTCAGAAATTGACGTATCTGACGTGACCGCTTTCGGACTACAAACCAGGAAAGCTTCACGTAAACTCGATACACCCCCGAGGTGACTGTAACCAGAGCGTAGCTGTTAAACTCAATACCGGAAATTTACATTGTTTCTCCATTGGCTTTACCTCCATGTCGCTCAGTTGCTTCTAGCTCTCAAAAAAAAAAGGCTTGTTCATTGTCATGTATTCATAACATGGTGCTTTGTTACCGGTGGCGCTCTGACAAGGCGGAATTGCATGATAAATTCGGGGGAGTAGGTTCTAGTTTGCGGTCAGACGAGCCTCTCACTGCTCGGAAGTGGAAGGACCCAGGTTGTTGTAATCGGCTTATGTAGCATGTCAGCTGCCCCATTTGTATGATTAGGAACTCAGAAATTTCATCCTACATCAATAAGAACAATTTGGTGGGTCGATCTTGGAGTCTGTTGGTTGTTTCGCCAGCCCAAGCCTCCCCCTGGACGTTTGAAGGTGCGCTTTGGCAGCAAGTGTGGACTCTTTATGTAGTATTTTGTTTTGCCTGCCCCAGGTTACCGGTTTTTGTTCTTATCGGCAGGTTGAGCTTTTAAATGAGGATGCCTCATCAACCGAGATCTTGCTTTATAAGAAACATTTAAAGAGGAAATAGAAAAAGAAAAAAAGTGTTTGCTATTTTGTGAAACCTGAATGAGTTACATAACCAATGTTTTCTTTGTTGCTGTTCTAAGCAAAATTGCTAATGTGTTTGGTTCGCCGAATTCTCCTTTAATTTTTCTTTAATATGTCATCTTTCTGTATCCATTTGTAAAATTTAAAACTGCTTTGTAGTCCTTGTAAATTCTTGAAGTGATTTGATCATATATGTGGACAGTCAGTGGAGTAGATAGGCGTTTGCTGGGTGTCCTACATACATGTATGCTAAAGTTTTGCACAGCTGGATGTGAAACAGGGTATGTGCTATGAGAGTTTACCTTTTGAAACGTATGTAATGTGTGAAGGAGGACTGACACTGGTTTTAAAGTCTAGAGCATGATGAATTCAGTAATTGTATAGTCCGTACACATTTAGTTTCTATCAGATTGATAGTCTTGTTTTTAAGAACAAAAATTCTGATAATTCTTGAGTCTTAAAACTACTGTGTTAATTACATGGAATATGTCAATAAATCTTGGCTCTGTACTCTTAACGATTTAACAGGAATGTGCCGGCGATGATGTTTCCTCGTTGATTATGTGCACAGATTGGGAAGCACCCTTAGGGTCTGTCCGAGTGGCGTTCCTGTGAATAGCCGCTGTGTTTAGCATTAAACTTGATTTCTGGACAGTTGGGTTCGTGAAGATGAACTCCTGTGTTTGTAAGTGCACACTCACATTCAAAGTCTCAGATGTGGAGTCACAGCTTTCTAGGTCACCAATATATTATTTTTTGCAAAACTGAGGCCTGAGGCATTTCCCAATAATTACGCTGAGGTTAAAACTAACATGTAGGTTGTTTTTTTTTTTTATTTATTTTATTTTAAATCTCTTCCTCTCTACACCCCCCAATTTAAAAATGCATGAAAAGCAAATTTTATATGCAAAAATTGTAATCAAATCTTTTATTTGTGTAATAATGAAGTACCTAGTTGATTTACAATGTATTTTGTTGGTGTCTGATAGATACATGCCACCTGTGTCCAGGTCACCATACGCAGTGGTGAATAACTGCTAGCAGATCTACGCTTCTACCTTCCGTTAAAATTTTTCTTGATTACGTCTTTTCCAAAAAAAAAATTGGTGCTCCCAGTCTCTCAGAAGCCAAGTGAACAATGCAAAGAACCCAATTTGTCAATCATAGGGACGTCTTGGCGGAATCATTCCCTTCAGATGAGGTGGTCCAGTGGAACTCCGGAAATCGTCTGTAAGCTTCAAAAACAGATTTTGAGGGACAACGTTTTTCTTAACTGTCACGAAAATGACTGATGCGGGTGTCAGCACTGGGGGTCTACTGATCACGCACTGGAAGCGGCGTGCTAAGGCTGAGCCGCTGCTAATTACTAAGTCATGATAGCATCCTGCTTATTGACGCCATTGCGGGACAGATGCTGTCATCCGACTAATCTGAGAGCAGGAGGGTATGAACCATCTTTTAAACCTATATTACACAGATGTACTCTACGAATAAATGCTATTTAACATGGGTGGAGCGAGGTGTGAAAGTATATTTTAAAATTAATACCCAATTATTTGAAATGACATCAGTCAATGCCAAATACCATGCTTTCTTATTTTAGGAAACTGTCTGTGACCACATTGGCCAGTCAGGCCTGCTCAACATTGATTTCAACCAAACTGGTATTCGCTACCAATCATAGTTAAATATGAGCAGAATTATTTAACAGCTTGTTGCAAGATAACTTGTCTTGTAAGCAATGTAATGAAGAGGAAGAGCATGTAACATGACATGCAGAACTACAGCTGCCAATTATGTCAAAGTTTAAAAATGAGGTGACACCTTTCTTGAAGTCTTAAAGGAATCATTAAAAGCAAAGTACTGCCAACAGAGCATTGCAATAATTTTGAAGTAAATACCTATTGAAGCATTGGCAGTTTCAAAGTAAACATCTGTTTTAATCTTAGTATAAAAATTTATGTCTGAGTGCACGATAATATGACTTATCTCAGTTCTGTTCTGGTAGTCTTCTATAAATAGGTTTGGTTTTGAGAACTGATACGTTTCACTGAGTTTTACGCACGTATACGCATGGTTGTAACATGATTGTGATGTGCGTGGTGGGCCCAGTACTGAATGCTTTGAAATATATTCGCAAAAGTATTCACCCCTGCACTGGATTAGTCCTGGTACAGACATATCATTAGTAGTTTTATTGCAATATAACACGCTCAACAAATACAGCTCTGGAGATTATGTGTGTGTGTGTATTTTAAATTTGCATTTTTAAATCCTGGTTTAATCCTGGATCTGCTGGGAGAAGACTACGCTACGTGGCTGGTTGCTTCCAGGCTAAAAGTTTCTAAGATAGCAGAACACAAGAACAAGGTGAAACAGGAGACGCTGGGAATCAAAAACCAGCCCGGTATACAGGGAGGAAAAAACATTCTGATGGCAGAAATGACAGTCAAATTATCAGACAGTTTCTCACAAATCATAGGATGACCTTCAAAAGCAATGAGGAACATTGAGTGCAGGTGTGAAGTGCACTGCTAGGACAGTTCGTATCAGGCTCCTAGAAGCAGGACTGAAGTCCCATAAAGCAAAGAAGAAGCCCACCATTAATGAGAAACAGAGAAGAACCAAGCTGCAGTTTTCAAAACAAAATACATGTATTATTCATAGACGCACAGCCGTAAATCAAGAAATGAGTGAAAGAAAAAACTGCTGTGGCTTCTTTTTTACGGAACTGTATGTAAAGCAAAAACAAATTATTTGTGGGAAATGGTTTGTAGGAAACAATGGGGGCAGGATTCCCACCCTTCAAAGCCCTTGCAACCCTGAATATAATAAGTAGCTTCAGAAGATGGATGGATGGAACAATGGCTAACCACTGAAAGATGCTTTGTACATGAGTACTCAGATGCTACACCTATATACTTCTGTAACTTGAGTAATATTTGACCTCTTAAGTGTTAGCTAATGTTTTCAAAGCAAAGGGGATAGATGTTAGAACATTTTGCCCCCCGATACACAACTAGAAAATTTGTGTCTGTTAATCCTACCTCTAGTGTGCTTAAATTACAATGAAGTTTAGGTTAAAGATTGTGGTACTTGTGCTTTTGTTGTCCAGCGCCCAGTTTGCGGATGTGGTAAAAGGCTCAGAGTGAAACAGGAAGCTCTGAGGCTCAGCCTACATCATTTGCCTTCGATCTGTTAAGCAAGGTGCTGCTATAGACACCCCTGGGGAGAGTCTGTGGAAACTGCACTGAAGGTACTGGTAAATTCTCTACTAAATCCCTTAATACCTGTGGGACTTCATGCATTCATATATTAACATTTTAACTCTAGGGAGTTTCACATTGCTCATAATAAAAATGTAGGTATAGCAACTATTGCTTGTTTTGCTCTTAAGCGGAAAAATTATTTACTATGAACATCTATTTTCTAAGGCAATACTAATATAAGGAAATGGGACAAAGCTGTTGCCATTTTGATGAAGATTTGCATTATCAGGGGGGCGTCTTGGAAGCAGCCTTTCATTTTTATTTTATTTGGCAGAGACATTCTCACTATCGATTATCTGTAGGACACAGTGATGTTGCTAAATACCTTAGAACATTGCCATCTCAAAGTCAAGCAAAAATTTGTTGACCATTTTAATTTTATGGGAAAATATGCCAAAAATTAGACCCATATGAATGTTTGCTACAACAGTCTCCGGAATGTTAATGAAATGTTGATGTTTAGACCGTTTCCATGTATGTATCATAAAAAGGAGGTCTTGATGTACTTTAAAACTAGAGCTAATGAATTTCGAGGATGTTGGCAATACATATAAATGAAAATGAATGAGCTATGTTCTGTCTGTCTCTCTCATATATATATATATATTGCAAACCACTTTTTCCGTTATTGCACAATACACAATTTTGAATCACATTACAATCTAACTTATGTGTTCTTTATATTACATTACACATCCTGTTTAAGTTTTACTGCAACCTGTTTAAAACAATCACATGTGACAGCTTTGTAAGTTTCGACCAAGGGTGGTGTGGGTTAGGGGTCCTTCTCTCTCACCATCGCTCCTTAGCCCTACCTACAATCAGCAGAATTGTCGCATGTTAGGTTTCGTGAGAGAACTGTTTAGCAGTCTTCTGGCAATCGTATTAAATCAACTGATGGGACTTTTAAAATGCTGGAGTTTTGTTTTTTCCCTCACAAAAAAAGTTAAGGTTTTGGTTTTTTAAAAATTAATATCCCCCCGCAAGCATGAAGACAGATGCTAGCTTGGGAGACGCTGTTTTGGCCATCGCGTTTTTCACATCAATAGGAGCCATACTTGTCGGCTGTCTCGGCTGCCGAAAGAAAGACAGTGAGTAATAACTTTACCTTTGTCCAATTACTAAAAAAATGTTAGATCTTACACAATGACTAACGCCTTTTAAAAACACTATCAGAAATAAATTCACGTAAATGGGTATTATATAATACAAATACAGACGCTCCTCTACTTACGAATAAGATACATTCCGAACGGCCGTTCGTAACTTGAAATGTTCGTAAATAGTAATTCATCATCATTTTAAGGGTATACGCAAGTAATAAGTACTAGGCTGCTGGGAATACGCACACTGGGAGTAGCGGCCAGAAGTCGTTCTACCTGGAATTGGTGTGCAAAAAAAAAAAAAAAGATGTTGCGGAGAGGAAACAGGAGCCCAATGAACACAATTTGGACTTACAGTCCTCTTCGTTCGTATGTATGAAAGTTCGTAAATTGAACGTTCGTAAGTAGAGTAGCGTCTGTACACATAATTCATCGATGCTGCATATTATTCAGTGCACTAAAACTGTATCGTTTTTCTTTGCAAGAAATTATGCAGACAAAAAACTCCTTCTATGAACATCAGCATCTGTAAGTAAACCATATCAATATCATATACTGCCGAGTGTGTATGTATACAGTATATATGCTGTACGTTTACATATAGTAATATAGGCCTATGTAATACTGCATTTGATATAAACCGGTCAAATGTTTTATAGCACCCTCATTTTCCCAGTTTTATTGGAATTTAAGCTCAAGTTCAAGTCCATCGAATGATCTGAAATGGTACAAAAGTAGTTGGTAAACATGCCGAGGGAAAAAAAAAGTTTAGGTTACCAAAGACTGAAAATTTAATGTAAATTTCAGAGTTAAAAGACGTATGAAAATAAGTGGTGGGTTAAGTTTTTTTGCAGCAAGGGAAATAATTAAACTGTAAAAGTTGCAGCCTGTTGCTACAGGAATCCCACCTTGTTTTGGTAACTAACAATCCCTCTGCCTGTATAAAAGCAGTGTTGGAATACACTGTACTGTTATGCTCTCTGCGCCATTATGTGGGCAATAGTACTATATTTGCAAAAATGGCAAGAAAAAGGCAACTAACAAAGGAAGACAGAATACTATAACTCATAAATGTGCTTGGTTTTCCATTTGAAAAATTGCTAAGAAAGCCTAGGTGTCAGTGAGTACACTGTCCTACACCATCAAAAGACACTTGGGAAATGGTGGAAACTCCAACAGAAAGAGGTTGGCAACTTGCACTACATAACTAGCACCCTGACCAAAAGTGGCAACTGCCAGTTTGCAGCGCCACACAACACCCTCTATTCTATATCTCGTATATCAGGAGTTGATCCAACAGTGAGATAACCTAAAACCTACCCTCAGGCAATGTCAGAGCAACTTTAGAAGAAGAGAACAAAACGGCGGCTTGAAATCATGCTCTCCAGACCTAACAAATGAAAGCAGAGCAATTAGAAATAAAAATGTAAAAATGAGAAATGAAGTCTTAATGTGTACAAGGAATAAATGTAAATGTGAAAAATGTGCCAGCAGTACTGTACAGTAATGAGTTATTGCAAACGTTGCAGGCAGTAATGATACAAAATAAGCAGGAGAAATTGACTGCACTGAGGGATCATGAGCATTGGCACAGTCTGCAGGCAGCTTACACTCACAGAAAAAGGGTACAAATTTATACCTTTGCTTATCACTGAGGCTGTACCCTCACAATTGTACCTTTTAAGGTACAGAAATGGACAGAAAAGGAGCATCCCAAAGGTACAAATAGCACTAATGTACCATCAATGGTAAAGAAATGTTCCTCAGAGTCTGTTTCTGTACGTTAGAAGATACCTGCAGTTAAGGGCACAATTGGCAGAATCAGACTCAGTGCTGGGAAGAACTTTGAGAGCAAATTTCGAAATCTGGGTAACACCTTACATAGTATCACTTTACAAAGGACTGGCCTTACATAGGGTTTATGAATGGTTTATAATCTGGTTATTAAGTAGGTTGCAACACTTTGTAAATCATTAATAAACAATTCTAAACAGGTTATAGGTTTTCTTTTTATTAACGGGTTAGTGCCATTTGTAAGTGGCAAAGGGAGCCTTATAGTAAAAAGGTACCCATTTTACTTGAGGGAGAAGAAGTAACTTAGTAACTTTATTAAGTAACTACTCAATTACAAATCATAACTACAGTAGCTGCATAAAATACATGAACCATTATGATTGATTAATCATAACTGAATATGGGATCAGTACATTACTAACACTTAGTAGTGTTACCAAGTTCCATTAAAGAAAGAATGTGCCACTTGTGTGTTTGGCTGTTGTATCTGCAGAGGATGGCTACTTCGATGAGCCACAAACACAGGCCTAAATAAAATTGTGTTAAATGACAATTAAAAACAGGAGAAACAGAGGTATTATAAAACATTTGACTAGTAGTATTACATGTTCATTCACGACTGCTCTGAACTGTGGTTTATATATTTTATAATTATATTATTTTTTGCTTTCTATGTTTGGGTACAGTATGTAATGTTTGTGAAAAAGGACTGTTTATTTAAAAGATATTTGTAATTTTAGTCACAATGGGGGTCGGAGGATAACGGTTACACGATCCAAAAGAGGTGAGAGGAAATTGTGCCGCAAATTCAAACAAGACAAATATTCTTATCAGTCACCCGTTTGCAAGAAGATGGCAGTTGCTTAAAAACGTTCATGTAAATGTTAAAATATAAAATTGCGGTAGTTCATTACGTGGATTACCCTGTTCATGTGGCAACATCTTTTTAAACTTGGGCTTGAAAGTGACTCGGCAACAGTCTATAAAAGAAAGATGAAGAAAAGACTGGTATAATATATCATTCATACATATTTTTCATGTGAACATCTCATCGCAGCAGTTATGCCACGACACAACCTTAAAAAAAGTGTTAGGATTGCTTTTGGATCTGTTTTTCTTTCCATTTCTAGTGACGCACTTCAACAGGCTTTGTGAGTCTTCGCACGCAGAGTAAGTGTGCGCCGTCTGAATGTACGACCTTTGAGGTCTTTTATTCGTTGCCTTAAAAAAGATCAAATTTAACCTTATGAAATCTTTGAAACAAATTTGGCGCATATGCAGTATTCCACAGAGATTATGAATGTCTATGACTGGTTGCTTTCTGCTATTGTTTTTATGAAATCTTTTTTGTTGTAGGATAGGTTCTAATGTGAATGAGCACCTCCCTGTGGGTAAGTCAATGGAGATTCTGTGGGATATACTGTAGGGCCCAGTTGGTGGTTATCATGGGATGAGTTGGTTCAATCCATGGGTTCTGTAGTTTTTCTCCATATAAGAATAAGAACAAGGGAACCAACTGGTGCCCTGAACTTGTGGAAAGAAATGCATTAAAATCAGGTGTGTCCAGACATTTCATTGGCACTGTAGTTATGTTATATATATATAAATTGTATTATTGAAAATATCAATAATATATATATATTCAAAGGTACT
>JAODKF010000044.1:8853622-8888634 GCA_026779585.1 Mormyrus proboscirostris
CATACCAATACTGATGGTAAATGTGTGCCTACATAGACATTTAAATACTAGTCAGACTCACTCTTCAGCATATGCAGAGAAGAGTAGCGTCCTAAGGTACTGTTTCTTCACATTATGTCTTCTGCTTCCCAAAGCAAAACAGCACAGCTAAAACTTGTCAGGTAAAGGAGTGGGTCAAATTTTGGTGGACAGTGTGTCTAACTTGTGATTGGCGATTTAATTTATCTTAAGATCTGACTAAAGAAAGATCAGACTGTAACTATTACATCTTGCATTCCAGAATATGCAAATTACAACTTCACAGAGGACGACGACGGTCTGTACCTCTATGTATATGTTCTTTTTTTTTTATTATTCTCCCCAGTGTGTTTTACTGTTGATCATGTAACATACATGTACCTCAGAATGCTCACTGATGTGTACCTTTTGTTTCCGCCACAGATGAAGCCGATTACGTGAACGGTTGATTGGAGCAATGAAACACCATCAGAAGAACCCTGCAAAGAAATGTTTATGCTGCTGTTTCATTTACAGCCTCAGAAACCTGAGTACTGCACAATCCTCTTGGGGAATAATTGCCTGATGCTGAACATGTGGTCTGCTAGGAAGTTCTTTCAATCCCCCCCCCCCCTATAGATCAGGTTATTCACTAAGAGGCTTGCATTTGTGCCAAGCTGAGCATTAGCTATGCATTAAGTACCCTGCTCTGACCACTATGTAGTACAGCTACTGTTTTCCACTGAATGTCACACGTGAAGTAATTCATGTTTTGTTGCGCGTATGATTCAGATTTAAGGCGATTTTAGAAAGTCAGCGGTTCCACAAGTTGAAAGAGTACCAGAGGCAGTTTGTACAGCAATTAATATACACAGCTTAAACATTATTACATATTTTTGAAATACAGAATATTTATGCATATTTCTTGTATTCTCATTTATAAAACGTGCCAAACAATCCTGTATGCTGGCAATGAAAACCGTGAACCGTGTATAATCCTTACATCATGTACGGATTTTTATTACGAAACTATCACAAACATAAGCATAGAATACATGACCAAACTATCAGGAAGGATGGCCTAGGTTACTTTCAATTTTAAGTGACCGATTTGTGTTGCCTCTGCATGTCCGTCCATTTATCATGGTCCCGTTGATCCGGCAATGACGATGTCCCCTACTGTAGTGACAGCTCGGTGTTGGGTGACAGTAAGCGCACTTGAGTAGAGTAGGGCAGCGGCAGCCAAGGAGATTAGGGTCTAACTGGCATTGGGTGACGCTGTCTTGGCACAAAGTCGACCCAGGAGCCCTGCCATCTGTAGCAAGGAGTTGACACCCTCTGCTACTTTCATATGAGTATAGCCGATCTCCTAAAGACAGAGGAACATTCCAGCAGTTAAAACCTGGCTACTGCAGTCCGATGCACCGGCCTATCCTACTTTTATAGTCATTAATATAAAAATGCAATATTCATAATGAGATGAATCTGGCAAGATGCGATCCTGATGGACCAATCGATCCGAACTTGATCTCCTGGCATCAGTTTACCTTGATGAACTCCAGCTTCAGATACTCTGGCATCTGGAATGTTTTACATACTCTGAAGATGTTCCCAATTATATCTTCGGGTGAGTAGCCAAGTGACCAGAGTTGCTCGATGATCTAAAAAGGGACACAAAAAAAAAACATTTTTTAAATGAAAGGGTGAGCTAAATCGCTTCAGATTTGGCCAAAGCTGTCGTCTTCAGCACGATACCTTGTAGGCTTCATCAATGTCAGCATTCACGCAGTGTTCCAGCATGCTTTTCACAAGCAGAGGGTGGGGCTCGTCGCAGACCTGCCAAGGACCAAACTCACAGAATGAGACTCTTTCTGTCACTGGTATGAAATCCCAGAAAAATTGGGCCCAGAGAGCAATACCTTGAACACATTCTCACTGCTGACAAAGCCGAATCCAGAATGCGTTGACTGCAAATTATTTAGCGCCTGTGAAAGACACATACATTGTTTAATTATATTATAACTTCAAGTCTGATTATTGGATACAATGAGTTTTTCTTTTTAATAAATATCTGCAAACCTGTCTCATGTCTCCCTGTGCGGTGAAGATGATGGCCTCTAAGCCGTCGTTAGTGGTGGACACGGTCTCCTTTTCCACGACTTCCATCAGCCGCATCATTATCTGCTCGTCCCTCAGCTTGGTGTACCTCAACACCGCGCAGCGGGACTGGATAGGCTCTGGAGTCACAGCGCAGACACCCTGAGCATCGTGCGTGTCCTGTAACTCAGTACCCATCTCCATATCTTATTGTGAATCCTGAGCATTAGCATTAGCATCTCGCCATAATATCCCAGAAACTGTGGATGGTCAAACGGTGCACTTACGAAAATAACCTAAACACAACTCTCGGGGTTAGTCAACCAATTTTCTAGTCATGGAAAACACATGGAAACTGAGAGGGAAAAAGTAAAAATGTCCTGGATAATCCTGTACTGTCCGGGAAAAATATTTCCACAAACAAACATTGCCATATGAAGTTCTGAATATGTGAATTGCCGTCGGCCGTACTATGGATGCAACCGCAAAGTCATCATATCGTGATTCAGCATCACAGTAGCAAGCAGATTCGAAGTATCAGCTTATAAATAAAACTTCCATAGGGATAAACACTGGTGCACAGTCCCAGTCTTCATTCCAGCTAGCCTGAATCATAAATTAACCCTGAACCCCGTCTCTTCCTTTGGGGCGTAGTCCAGTGTTTCCCAATCCCGACCTCAGGGACCCACAGAGGATCCACGTTTTTGATCTGTCCCAACTCCCTGCCAGACACTCCTCCTTTTTGCTGGGTCCCCCGAGGGCTGGAATGGGAAACACTGGCTTATTCACTTTCCCAGAAAGAAGCACATCTCCTTCTGCTCGAATCTCACTCCCTGTGCCAGATACCCACCGATGATTTTGTCCGACGCATTGCAAGCGAGAGCGAAGCGAGTCGTCTTGGAGTAGATCTCCATCGTTCTCCTGAGAGCCTGCTGTGCCCCGTCCGTCATGCTGAAAGCAACAGGCAGACAGGTTATGACACTAGTTTCACCCAGCAGTAGCTAATGAATATGTCTACCACGAAGTGTAATTACACAGAGTATTTTACACAGACGAACAAGGCAGTCTTTCCAGTCACATCCAATAAATTCAGTTACAGTATAATTTTTGGCATATTTTTGTGGTAGTTGTTTGTGCCAAATTTACAACTTCATTTGCGAATCTTTTCCCCAAGTCTACCTGTTTAAATTCAGAATTCACAGTACTTTACTTAGCTAGTGATTAGTGATTGTGTAACTACAATGACAGATTACATTTCTATCACTCACACCACTTACTGTTTGTCGCTATACTCCCTCCCAAGAAGGGGGAAATACTACATACAGTAAAAGTACTAATACTATAACCAAGATAAACAAAAACATGTACTGGTTATGGGCTGAGTTTTTTTTTTTGTTATGTCTAAAACACTTAAAATCAATCTCCAATTAGTCTGCTGATTGCAGTATTTGGAAACTCCTTGAATTTGACGCATCAAGAGATCATTTCATTCACATCCTTATTAGGTAGACGATTCATTTTACTAGGTTAGAAATCTATTAGGTGCCCTTCCATTGCCCACTGAATATGAGATATCGTGTTCAGCCAGGGTACAATATCATCACTGTACCCCAGCTGTAGGTAAACGTACCATTTAAGGTACAGAAATGGACTATGAGGAACACTTTTGTACCATTGGGGGTACATTAGGATTGTCTGTACCTTGGGGGTGTTCCTTAGAGTCCATTTCTGCATCTTAATTAGACTAAAAGGTATATTGACCTACATCTTGGGTACAATTGGTAGACCCTAGAGAGTACAGCCCCAGTGGTAAGCAGTTGTGCCCTCAAAGGAACAACAGAGCATATTAGGAGTATATTTTCTGACAGAGTATATTAAGGGATGACTATTCAAGTTAATATTAAAATTAGAAATGAATACCACAATGAACAAGCCCATTTAAATTGTTTGTCATTTTCGGGCACACCCTAATCCTAACCCTAACCCTAGCTAATATAGTCATACAAGAGGAAAACACTATAAACTCTGAATCGCTATTCAGTTTCAACAGGACTGTACTTCCCTGTCACATCTACTGAAACATGTAAAGGAAGCACCGACCTGTCAGCTTCGTCCAAGATGATTATCTTGTGTCGACCTTTTGGAAGAGTTACTTTCTGCTGCGCAAACATTTTGATCTTGTTTCTAACAACATCGATACCTCTGCAAAAGATTTATGTACAATTATCACCAAAGAAACCGTTCAAAACTTTAATGTGCATGATATGTGCCTCTTGAAATAATCGTGTGCTTTAACAGACGGCCTCACCTGTCGTTAGAAGCATTCAGTTCAAGCACTGCATCCTTCATTGCAGGGCCAAGGAGAGCGCGCGCCAAACACAAAATGCTGGTGGTCTTCCCTGTGCCAGGGGGACCCTATAACCACAACCATGTCAGGAGGGGAATGGAAAATACCCTGTTACTTAAAGAATTTAAAAGTGTCCTTAGCCAACTTATTTATATTTGTGTGACACTGGCTGACGGCAGAAGGCTTACAGCTATGATGATGTTTGGTACATTTCCTTCTCTGGCAAACACCTGGACCAATATGCAACAAAATTAGTTAAATCTGACAATGTAATCACTGCAAGTAAAGTGCAAGCTTTTTAGATTCAGGTGTCACTGCTCAAGATAATTAGATACTGAAGTTTTAGGTAAGCAGAAGTTTTACTTTAAACGTACCTCAAGTCTGCTTACAGTTTCCTCGTTTCCAACTATCTCACTTAATTTCAGTGGCCTGTACTTTTCCACCCTGTGTTTTGAAAAATATAGAAATTATTATGTGGTATCTGTATACAGCAATCGAAGAACTTCAATTTACAAAGTTAATTAATAGGTACTCTTTAGCAAAATAAGTACTCTGAAGAGACAACCTTCAAGTTACACTGCTATATCCTTAACCACTATGCTATCTGCTGAAATTTACACTTATTATACTTCATAATACTCTTATCAACGATTGGTACTAATAATCGTTCTTTAAAATATGGTACTAATGATTAACATGCAGAAATATGTAGCTCCTTATATTTCTTAAAAGTTATTGTATGATTTGGAATCGTAAAGAGGTTAACAATCAAACTACTTAGTACATAACCAACACAGGCATGACAACTCTTCTGTATTAGCAATGCACTATCAACCCGGTATCTAGGCTTAAATAAAATAAATTACAATAAAAATTACCATGGCAGCTCATACGCACTACTCTTCCCGGAAGCGTCTTCCTTCTTAGACTGGATTTCTGAATGACCTTGTTCAGAATCTGTTTCTCTCATCTCGACATCCATATTTCTGCTTTAGCTGAAGTTTTACAGGTCGGATGGCTAATGCAGAGACAACCGCAGAATTTCGCGCCACGACAGGAACGCGACAACAGCCGCCGTCATTGCGTCATATCCGGAGGCGCGAGGGTACCATAGATATCATACCCGTTACAAAATAACATGATGTACCTACTGAGAAAGAAGCCCTTCAACTATGCATAAAACGTCATACAATTACAGATTGCTGCCGTACTAAGTACTGATACGTCGGAATTAACACACATACCGCGGTTCAATAAATGTATGGATTGATGCAGTAGTGACTCAAGAAAAGGAGATGGCCACGACAGTAAGGATTTGCTTCACATAAGGTATCGCATGCTATAATACGCATTTTTATCTGAATAGCGACTGGATTATTTAAGAAATAAACGTGCGAAAAAGTTGCTTAAAATGAAAGGATGCGAATTGTGTAATGGTCCACAAACTTAGGCCCACGTTTTCGAAAAAGGTCACAGTGGAATTATTTTGAGTGTTGTGGTTGCTCAAGGTGTGTCGGCGTGAACTTCTAATAATAGAATTAGCAAAAACAATTTGGTCCATGTTGAAACAGTCATTGTTAGGTGAGCAGTTTGTACTGTAATATCTTCACATTTCAATAAAACGGACCACAATATGAAGACCCCCATTATTTAAATTGTGCATCATTGAAAAAAATGCACTGTTCAGTGCGTAACAGTGGATGCTGAGCTGTTTCTACTACTATAGTCTTTGTCAAGAATGTTTCTTCTAAAATGCCAAAGGTCATGCGTTTTTCTATGTAGAGAAATGGCACTGTATGTTCTACGGTGTGGAGTATGTATTTTGACGTGGGAATGAATGAAGGCGTTACCCAGAGATCATGGATTATTGCTAGTAATTGCAAAAGTAATTGTAAAATGATATTTAAAGAATCATGTTGTTTAAATCTAAAGGATTTGATACAGAAATATTTTAAGTATTGGATTCATTCGGGTTCCTTGCCTTGCTTAAGGACACAACAGCAATGAACCAGAAATCATATGGTCATGAACCCAATTCTTAAACCTCTGGGTTAAGTGTACTGCGAAATCTTTGTAGGACCTCTTTACTACCATCTGAAATTAAGAACGCAACACCTAACACATTATGAAATGAAAAAGTACTTGAATAATATTAACACTACACACTATGGACATGCCTGGCTGTTGTGAAGGTCTGTACATATATATTATAGAGTCTCGGGATTTTAGAAAAAAAAATTGTAAGTTCAGAGCTGTGTATTATTAAGGGTTAGACTATATTTCACTATGAAACATGAAATATAGGTCATGAGATGGGATGTGATGTTTTATTGCATTCTCAGATATTGTGTTCTTCCATTGAGTAGTTAAATTGAACAACTGAAATATAAAGGAACAGACAAAATCACAAATTTAAACATTCTTACTTTTTCAAGGACACAGTACCCTTGTTTGTCCCGGGATACTAACCAGAAACCATCTTATCACAAACTCTGTTCCTTAACTATAATACACTTTGCTGTTAAATGTCACTGCTTTCCAATGGCGATACCACTTTGCATGGAGTGTTTATTGCAAGCTTAAATTAAACATTGCACATTTAACGCTTAGAGAAACAGCGAAGTACTTGAATGGCCGCTTTGTGGAAAGCTCTTTGCAATGGGTATGACTGGCTAATGTACATTATACCGTCACGTCATTTTAGTTGGAACCATGTATTGTTAGAGGATTCATATTTTCAAAAAGCATCTGTCTGTAGTGTTTACATAATACTTTATAATAATGCAACTAAGTTCGTATAGTCCAGTAACAGCGATGTGCATTTATTTAACTCTAAATAAATGAAGAGAGGACGTAATTTCCCGCAACACGCGTTCGGGACCCGCGTGTGTGCGTGCGCTAAACTTAAGAAATCGCCAAGGAAACGCGCGCGCGCTCAGTCAGCAGTGAGAGACAATTTAACAGAGCGGCATTAGCAGCGTGTAAAAAACAAAAAAGCTCGGTGGTCGGTCTGCGCCTTGGTTCCACTTTACAGCCAAATGTTTAAATACTCAAGGAGCGTCCTGCGACACAAATATAAATATACGCTTCGCGTCTTGTACTTGACGAGAAGGTAGGCTTTAACTTAATTGATGCTTTACAGTTTACAGAGTTGTTGCAGCATTACTTCGTGGATTCCGTAAATATTTACTTATAACCGGAGATGGATTTCCTTAGCTGGGCTGTGTACTTGGCATCTAAAGCCACCTAGGATTGAACGGGTAACTTATCTTGTGACTGGGAAATGACCTTTGTCAGCTAAATGTTACTACAGAGCGTCTTGCCTTGTGACTTAACATTTTCTTCGCTCGTTTTGTTTGTATCCACGTTTGGCTGTCATGACACACATGAAATGCTAAATATTTAAACTCATGGGCGATGTTTATGTGTGAGCAGAAACAGTTTACCTACCCCCACAATTCAGCTTGACCTTAGTCACTGTACAGTTTATACGGGAATAGCTGAAACACTGTAACCTGTTTTGGCTATTAGTACAGGCAAGTGTGTAATAAGACCTGCCTAGTGTCCTTAAACAAAGGCTAGGGAGTGCCCACAAAGACACAGTCCAAGTCGTCCTAAATGAAAACCATGTTTTCAAAATTCTCTCCAAGGCTCTTTTGGATTGCCAACACTGATAAATGTAGTATACTTTCATATATATGTGTGTGTGTTTTACTAAATTTCTCGGTGATCCTATAAAAAGAAGTAGAGTTCACAACAGGCAAACTTATCCACATAAGGACGAAAATTCCCGAATATTTTTTGTGTATGACTTCTGTTTATTGTTGTTTGTGTCTCACCACAGGCTCAAGCCGGATATGTGCTTTTCTCCCTGTCCCTTAGACCTTTGATCCATTAACACTGGAGTGGGAGACCATTTACATATAGAACTGTGTCCTTGTGTGTTGAGCGGCACAGTGCAGCCATTGTTTAATTGTTTACAGTGAGGAGAGCAGAGTTTTAATTCATTTGTGGTTCTTACAGTTCTGGTCCTGGACTTGCAAAAACCGGATGATGCGTTGACCTTGTGTTGGGTATAATAGTGTTTTTTGTTTGTTTTTTTTTTTTTTTTTTAAAAAAAAACCTGTACTGATGTTTATTTGTGTATTTTTGTATTAAAACACAGTTTTTTTGATTGAATATTTTATTTGGTAATTTTTCAGTGCAATCTCATAATGATTTTTACTGATTAGACTGTTATCAGTGGCTTTGATCGACTTATCTGGATGTCTGAAACTATTGTCATCAATATGTAGTAAATATATAAATAATTGTAAGGTACCAATGAAAAATATGGACATACCTGCTTTTAATGCATCTGTGACTATTTTAGTTATGGTATGCACGTTATAGGAAAAAGCTTGGCCGGATCTGAATGAATTAATACATATTGAGCTTTACAATGACTAAGAGAAGTGTTCAACTCCTCAAAACAGCCCCCTTTTGCTTTGACAGTACCACAGACACTTGGCATTCTCTGAGCCAGCTTCCAGATGTAGCCACCAGATGTTTCCACAAGTTCTGGGCACCCATTGGCTACCTTGCACTTACTCTCTGATCCAACTCATCCGAAACCAGCTCTACAGTGTATAGGTCGGGGGGGATTGTGGGGGCCAGGTCATCTGTCACAGTACTCCATCTCTTTCCTTATTCACAAGATAATACCGTCATAACCTCGAGGTGTGCTTAGGCTCATTATCTTGAAAGAAAGACAAGATTTTCTTAGGTGTATCCAGATAGTTAACTGGTGTTGTATAATCAAAACATTTCAAAAACAGGCTGTATTCATAGCTCAGAATTGATTAGTTGGTTACTTTAATTTGTTCTTCACTTTAATATTTTCATAATGTGTATGATTGGAGTCTTATAATATATTCACAGCTTTGCTGCTTGGTCCAGTTTCCATAGTAGGGTGTATCTGGATAAAATATATCAATTGGCTGAAACATTACAACCGATTGAAGCATTGTTCATGTTGTATTTTTGAATACTGAGAAACATATTTAAATGCAAATTGATTAATGGTACAGGGTGAAGTAATGTAATTTAAAAAGTATTAAACCAATACGATAAAATTAGCTCTGTCTTGGTTTTTACCAGTGGAGCACATTATCATGTATAGCACAGTAATAAAAATTGAATTGTAGAAATAAGTACATTTTTAAAATATTTACTTTCCTAATATTGGAATCAAATGGCTCTCTATAAATATGTGCTCCACTGCTCTACATGGTTTAAGTTAGAGTTTCTGTGGAACAAAGACTTCATTGTGGCTTTTGTGCAACTGTAGGTGTTTTTCATTCTTGGGTTATTTTTATTTGGTAACGCTGATTTCCTGGTGCTATTAATTTAGTTGATAAATTGATAGCAAGCATTCCATTTTTCCTACTGCTGAGACGCTTCTCTTTTATGCATATTAAAATTCTACCAAATCCGACTCAGACGGTCAACTTTAGTTAAGGGTGGCTTTCTGTTGTGCAGGCTAGATGGAACATTTCTGTAGCTTAACCTGTGTAACAGATCTGAATAAGTGATGCAAGTTCTAATTCGACTAGTAATAATACCCAGGGGTTGCGTTTGTGACAGCAATGAGTATGAACCACCTGCTGATATCCTTAAGGTTCTACACTGGATTTCTGTACATTGTCTGGAGGTGTTCTATAAATGCAGTGCATCTAATTCTACAAGCTGGGTAATTCTTTATTTTTTCTGCTTTTTTCAGGCATGTGGACATCCTGCTGTAGCTGGCTCTGTGTAGAAACAAACGCCACCACAGTGGAAGGGAACGGCAACACGGGGAGACAGACCTACCTGAACTCGGGGTATAATCATTCAACAACTGCCCCTGAGGTCTTGTGCAAGGCATGTGGTGGCTGTTTCGGAACTTTAGCCAGGAAGGTAAAATCTACTTTGCTACTCTATACACTAAGTGAGGTCACTGTAACCTTACAAGCACTGTCCATCAACAATCTCAACACCTTCTCTAATTTTGTGAAAACAAGATTCTTGTAATCGGATCTCAGAATAAAAGATAGCGACCTCCCCATTACACTGCTGGTGGAGTAATGTCTGATTTGGATTCAATTTAACACAGCATCAGTGTTTTCTGAGAACAAAGCCTGTATCAGTTAGCACAGAGTACTCTTCATATAACAAGTCGGTCTCCAGGTGTTAAACAGAAACACATTCATACACGAAGGATAGTGATACACGGCTATTGATTTGGATTGCATGTATTTGAGCTGTTGAAGGAAATTAAAGGTACGGTTTGGCTTGATTTTTGGCAGCAAATCTGGTGGGTGGGTTTGCAGTGCTAACCACTGTACCACTTGTAAATTTTCAGCGAATAACATTTTCAGACTCGTTTTGCCACTTTTTAAATTCCAGTAACATGTAACTGAGAGCCACCTGAATTATATTTACTTTTGGTTAAAAAGCAGCCTTTCATAGATACCATTTCTTTTAAATCCTGTTCACTTCCTGCTGTTACAGTCATTTGCAATGTTTTTAACCATTAGAAACATTTATGGCCATAGGGCAGACTAAGCAAGGACACTCACTGAACCCAGTGGAGCTGAGAGTGATACCCACAGGTCCATTTAAAGGACAAATAGAAGTCAGTCGGTTATTTTTGACCTAGTAGCCTACTGCACAATTTATATGGAAACAAACTGGTTTAAGTGTACACATGGCAATAAGGCATATTAAATTTGTAGCAAATTGCATTACAAATTAAAGGAACATTGTTTTCACCCATTGTGGATAACTGTACATGAATGGCCAAGCAGCAAGGGCTTTGAACTCTGTATAGGTTGGTTCTTGCAAGGGCTGCACAATATCACATTGCGATTGTATGGCATATGCACAATAATCAGTACGGCTTCAGATAATGGCCGCAAACATAATAAACGTCGGACTTTAAACTGTAGAAAGTACCGGCACACCGCCGATGTCGTTTTTACCTTGTTTATCCACAAAATCTTTTTTTTTTTTCTTCATGATGATGTGGCTGCTGAGCTGTCCCTTTCTTCACCGCCGCTTCACTGCTCGTCACTTTCGCGATATAACAAAACAGTAGTATGGTGCTTGTTCCGCGAACTGAATTTAATAAACATAAGGATACGCCAAATTTACAGATTATTGACTTATGGGTTGTCACAGTGCGCCTCTTATTAATATTTTAGGCATACTACAAATATGCGTACCATTTTGTGGGAGTAAGTGAATGCCCACGTAGTAAAAGCCAGCGTCCAGACAAACGTTTACACCCATCATCGAAATCCCTGGTGATTATTGCGCATGTGCCTGTAATTGCGATTATATTGCGATGTGATATCGTGCAGCCCTAGTTTCTGAGCAGAATTCGCATGCACTGTGTCATGTTGCTGGTGCGGCCCGGTCTCTGCAGCACGTCTGCGTGGACTGCAAGAAGAGCTTCTGCAGCAGATGCTCTGTGCAGCTAGAGCTTCGGCCGCGGCTCTGCCTCACGTGCCTGCGTTTCCACGGCACCCTCTTTGACCGGGCGGCGCTCATGAGGCTCAAGGTGAAGGACCTGCGGGACTACCTGCACCTGCACGAGGTCCCCACCCAGATGTGCCGCGAGAAGGAGGAGCTGGTGGAGCTGGTGCTCGGCCAGCAGACACCCAGCAACAGCAGCAGCAGCGAGGCAATGTCTCAGCCGGGCTCGACCACACCAGAAGCCGCCCCCAGCCCCATTCACCTGTCCACACCTCCTGACCCACCTTCGTCTATGGACCTGGAGCCTCATGGCCCCAGTGATGAACAGGTAAAGATTTTCCAGGGAAAAGTGGCTTAACTTTCAGGGAAGAAAATGATCATTAAATACTGCTGATTTTTTTTAATTTTTTTTTTTAGTTTTTTTTAAATTATAAGGGTTCACCACCCGCGTCATAAACCAGGGGTGGGGAAGCAGATCCAGTGAGGGCTGGTGTGGGTGTGGACTATTAGGACGAGCCCTCAATCAGCCAGTAATAAAGCAGCGGTTCTCTGCTCTAAGCCTGGGGACCCAGTGTTGCTGGCTGACTAAGAGGTCATCCCAAAAACTGTGACCCACCCTGGCCATAAAGTGTTCCAGCGGCTGCACACAGACGGGCGCCTCCAGAGCCTTATGGCTGGGACAGAGAGGTTGAGGAGAAGCTTCTACCCCAGGCATTTAGGGTGATTAACTAACACCCCCAATTAAACTAAAACTAAAATACACTGTAACCCCAACCTGCACTTTAAATATTTTCTCATATTTATTAGGGCTGCATGATATCACACCGCGATGTACTCGCTATAATATGGCCCGTGCGCGATAATCGCCAGGGCTTTACATGACGGGCGAAATATTTGACCGGATGCCAGCTCTTCGGTACTTTACGGACTTTCACTTATGCCCACAATTTGGTCAGCTGATTAGTAGTGCACCTAAAACGTTAATGAGGGGCATATTGCGAATCCCATAAGTTAGTAATCTGTATAAATACGCCGTATCCTTATTTGTTTAGCAGAGCATGCCACATGCTACTGTCTTAGTAAATCATGGACGCGATAAGCACTGAAGTGGCGCACTACTAGTCTGTTTACCGAATTGTGGGCGTAAGTAAACATTCATATAGTACGGAGACGCTGGCGCCCAGACAGATGTTTCATTCCTCATCTAAAGCCCTAGTGATTATTGTGCATGCACCATATGATCGCAAGTACCTCACGATATGACATAATACAACCTTAATATTTACTTATTTTCTTTACTTTTATATGCTTTTCATTTGTTTCTGTGTTTTACCTTTAGTTTTTGCACAGATTGAGGAAGCAGCAATTTCATTTCACTGCTTGTGTACCATTGCATCCATGCATGTGACAGAAATAAATCTTGAATCTTTAAATTTTCCTCCAGGGTCTGTCTGTGCCGATGGCCTCCAGTCCAGAGGAGACGCCTGATCATGAGATGGACACGGAGGTCCAAGAAGAACAGGAATCTCAGGTTTGAATGTTTGATTTTTCAGTCTGGGCAAGATGTTTTCTCCCCTTCTCGGTGGCGTATTTATAAACTGCTTTGTTTGGAGCTGAATAAGACTAAAGGGATTGCTGGAGGTTCATTTTTAAGGAGTAGAACAACAACGCCTCTGACATTTATCCTGGTCAGCTTGGAAATTTAACATTTTTAAAAATGTTTACTCAGAAATGATAGAAGAATAAGATTTAGTGGGAATGAGAGCACTGGGCTCCTGTTCCTGCTACACTGTTCCCTTTACCCTGGATAACAGCACATCTGTTTCAGCCCTATGCTGGTCTCACAAGAACACAGGGAATCTTTTGGTGGATCAGCAGCCTGGGTCCAGGTGGTCAGCGATTTTAAAACCTGCCCTCCTCTCCAGTCTGACACAGAGGAGACCATGGTTCCTGGTCGCAGAGCATCCTTGGCCGACATCAGCACCGTGGAAGACATCGAGGCCCTGAGCGTGCGCCAGCTGAAGGAGATCCTTGCCCGCAATTTCGTCAGCTACACCGGCTGCTGTGAGAAGTGGGAGCTGATGGAGAGGGTTACACGCCTCTTTAACAACCAGAAGGGTCTCCAGAACGCAGGTCTGTCTCTGGCTCACTATTCATTCCATTTCTGAAATGTCATCCATTGGCATATTTAACACGCTACATGTTTACCTAATTACGTTTGACATTCCATAAAATGCAATTACTCTCAAAGCTCAATTCTGCAGCCCCATCTCCCTCATATCTGCCAAGAAGCCCCCCCCCCCCCCACACTCTTGGTGCCTAACAGAATTGCAGAGAAATTTGTGCTGTAAGCCAGTAGATGCCCATAATTACCCATCCACAGAACAGATGGTCACACTCCACCAATGAAATCTCTGTATTTTACTGTAAATAAACTGAGCCACAATCAGCGATGAAACATTGTAATTATGGTTCACTAATTTGTTTAGCAACCAGTACTGCTAAATATTTTACCATGTGATTTATTTTATTTTGATGAGGAAATTTAATATGATACCTGTAAGATGTCTGATTATAATCTGCTTTACAGTTTCAAGCAGCAAGAGAAACACTTATCTCATATAGCTGTACACTGAGAATGAAGATCCCAGAAATAATCCAGCTTCTTCATTCAAATGCGTTTTCTGCGATGCCTAGTTGAGAAACCAGGTCACAGATTAAATTACACATACCATTGTGGCTGCTTCTAACAGAACCGTTCATCTTTGCTGTTGTCCCAGACTCAGCTGGTCCCAAGAGTCTGGAGGAGAACTTGTGTAAAATCTGCATGGACTCCCCCATCGACTGTGTGCTGCTGGAGTGCGGTCACATGGTCACCTGCAGCAAGTGTGGCAAGCGCATGAGCGAGTGCCCTATCTGCAGGCAGTACGTGGTGCGGGCCGTGCACGTCTTCAGGTCCTGACGTGGCCTCCAAGGGGACCCACCAGAACGGACACAGCAAAGCTGCGAGCAGGTGTCGGGCAGACCTGCCACCATGTTCTGTCCACGTCTCTGGGTGTCTGCTTCCCCTACAAACCACCACCCTCACCCCGAGCCACATTAATCACAAAGCACAAGTCTGTAATTACACTGATTTGCTGTAAAAATATTGCAATGCTAATTTTTATTTAATCTAAGTACACTTCAACATTCGAGTTGGCATGTGCAACTGTATAATGCAAATTTTTATTTCATTTTCTAAATACGCAAGGTACAGGGACACCCTGTTTCATTGCTGCTAACTTGAACAGTACTGAAGCTAGTGATAGATCAGGGCAACAGCACCGCAGGGGAGATTAGTGAACACAACAGGGAGAAGTCTGCTAAGGGTACTGCTCCCTTGCTTAAATCAAACCCATGAAAAATTTTGGTTGGCCATCTCTGTGGCACCAGTTTGTTCATCCCCACTTATGTTCAGCAATCAGTTGATTTTCTTCTGAATATTTTATTCTGGGTTACTCAGCGCTGACCTTATTGTTGCAGGTAGAAAAATTGGTGCTTCCATAAAACATTTTTAGACTTTTCCAACATCTACACTGCGAGGCAAAAATCAGCCAGTGTTGACCTTCCCAGTTCTGAACTGCAATTGTTTCCGTAGCCGTGTTGCCTGGCTACCAATCTAAAAATCCTAGATCATTTTACATTCAAGATACCAGAGGTGACCACAAAGACGAACTAAAATGCACTGAAACACAGGCAGACTGTTATGTTTGTCATTGGCTGGACAGATTTAACGTCTGTAACATCAGTGATTTAAGCACCGTGAAAAAGCTCTGCAACCGTTGCCGCTGGAAATAGGAGGCTGTCACTTGAGATGTTGGTCTTATCTCCGTTAGGGGCGATTTCTTCTTGTGGCTAAATGTCATCTCAAAGCCCACACCACCATCACTGCCTTTGTAACAAGTGCCCTGAAGCTCATTGAGTACTTAACTTTGTACGGTGCATCTGCCGACTGCCTGAACCGATGTGTGAGATCTCTTCTGAGGAACAAAATAATTCTCATTTAATAACTCATTTCTGGTACTTTTTACTAGTTCCATGTAATATTTAATACATTTGTTTTTCTGCAAAAAATAACGTATGCTGTAATGAACGATATCTTTTCAGTCGTCTAGAATTATGTATAATCAGTGACGCTTATGCAAACGACACATGGTAGCTTTGGTATGAATGAATGAATGAATGATGGATGATAAATTGTACTTCGCCTTTAAACAGGCAAACTGGAAACTTTCTAATAAGCAATGTTGAGGCTCAGTTAAATTATTACTTTTTCTTTTTTTTGTGGTGTGTAAAGCGTGTAACAGTTCTTGATGCTTCTCAGCTTTATACAGAAGGCGGCAGTCCTTGGTGTGTCTATCGGTACACTATGCTTAGTGGAGGCCTCATAATGAAGCTTTGGCAGTCTGACTGAATGACGTAGCCTCATGCTCTTCAATAAATGTATGACTGACGTTGACTTCACAAAACCAGCACATTCAACCGATAAATACTCAGGAATCGCTTCAGTGGATGTGTGGGGGGGAAAAAATCAAACACTAACTTCTCTTGTGATCCAACTGTGTGTCTCTTTTTTTTGTTTTTCCATCACAGAAGCTTCTTTATACAGTTTTGTCACGCGAGTTTCACAAACACATGGTATATTTGTGTGTTTAGATAGAACATAGAATATTTCCTAGAATAAAATCTAGTTTCTGAATTAACTTTAGCAATTTTCCAAAACGTGGCTTTGGAAAGAGGTGTGTGTGGGAATTGGTCCAGGTGTGTGCATGTTTTAATCCTATCACTTAAGACACGTACTCATTTACTTGGTATCTTAAACTTGAATATCCATGATAGCCTTTAGACATAATTTTCGAGACCGATGATTTAATACAATATCTAGATAATTGTTGATCATTGGAAAGGGTGTGAAATGTAGAAAGTTGAACCACACAAAGTTAAAGGAACAAGGGGCCCAGGTCACTGTAAATCTTAAAATGACAAGTGAAATTCAGAGTCTGGTTTGCTCACCGAGGGATTCAAGAGCTTCTCGGAAACTAAATAAATGCGAGAGCCAAATGTCTTTAAGTCATAATCCAAGGGGAAGGCTCTTTCATACAAGAGAATCTCCTTGGAAGGGAGACATAAATGTGTACAATATTCATCAGTGGTAAATTTTAATCTGTTTATATACTGATTTTATTTTTGTATTTAAATTATGTTGAAGCAGTCTGACCTGTTTTTTTTTTTGAGGATTCTGTGCAAATGTTTGTTCTTAATGCTTCAGAAATATACGGTACAATGATGCAAACCAATGACTGCAAAACACTAATAAAAACTTTGATAAAAATATGAAACCGACAGGCCGTGTCATTTCTGTTGTCTGAACTAGTGAATGTTTGGAGAATGAAATATGTGAGGCCAAGACTGAGGAAAAGAATGAAGAATGTCGCCTAGCTAGACTTTTGTTCATGCGGAAAAAATAATGAAGTTTATTATGATGGCACCAGATTTCAGGCACAATGAAAACTGCGGGTGAATCTCAATACCAAGAATGCAAAGACCATACTTGTGGTCTTTGCAAGACTGGACTTGCTAACTCGCCTTCCCAGAACGAACTTGGGGTGCAATGAATCATGGGATTGGTCCTGTTTGGCGAGGATGCAACTGAAGCAGCTTGATATTTGAGGCAGAGCAAAATCCAGGGATTTTTACCATCCTCATGTACTTGTGTACTTAGTATTCCAGCTAGTCTTTGGCAATGGAAGATGACGTAAAATGGGTACAGGAGAACACAAGTACGGTCATGAAAGCATATTGAGAAACACCCTTTGAAAAAATTGATATTTATCATTAAAATCCCCCTAAAAACCTACCCAGGCCAGATTTGCAGGGGGCTTAAAGTCAATTACAGGCATCATAGAACACCCGGGACGAGGTGATTTATTTTGTGAAAATAAAGTACAGGTTGATTATGGATGACAACGATGATGATGATATTACATGCAGAGGTACATAGGGATTCCTTAGTTTTCACATGCCACATTACTCTCCTAAGAGGCACACTCTTATGAGATGCCACAGCCTGGGGTTCGAGTGTCAGCCATAGTTCTAGTGCTCCTGCCCCAGTGTTTCCCAATCCAGTCTTCAGGGACCCCCATTCGGTTCACATTTTTGCTCCCTGCCAGCAAAAATGTGGACTGTCTGCGGGCCCCCTTCTACTGTATTGGGAAACACTTCCCTATCCAATTAAGGGCCTTGCTCAAGGGGCCAAATGTGATATGTGTCCTGTTCTTGCTATTTTGTTAACATGATATGTTAAATAGGCCATGAAAGACTTTAAAATTGACAGCCATAATTTTGGGATCTCTTCATTTCTTTTTTTTTTACATACTCTTTTACAGTAACTGGTACACGTAAGTCCGTACGTTGATAATCTTTGTTCTGTGACTTTTTTCTCTCAATAATTATGAAAATGACAAATACAACATTAAACATACCACCCGAAATCCAAAGAAAGTGCTCCCATTCTTCCTAGAGTTTAAAAATAACAGAATTTGAATGTCTACTTTAGATATTCCCTGTGATCCAATTAACATATGTCATAAGTTTGCAGGAAAATCTCCAGATCGATAGATAGACAGAGAGCGAAAAAGACATCTATCAGAGCAACCTATCCTCAATCATATATTTCATTTTTGGGTCATGTTTTCCCGTACATTGACTTTAAAAGTGATTTTGACGGTATAGCCCTATGGAAAACGAATGTATTGATAATAAAGTTGTTCATTAATTATGTATTGTCGTGATATCCGCGAGAGCTATAATTAGACAGTAAACAGATGTCAGGAGCGTTCGTATCGCTGGTAAGCAAGGGCGTACGCGTGGTTCTCACATTGCTAGAGTCCGCGACCAAACCAGACGCCCAAAACCATCTATGCCCAAAAGCTACGCCCTTGCTGATAAAACCAATATCGTAATATTATGAGCTCTTTTTCTTTCCCAATTAATTAATACTAGTACAGAAATTCATTATTATTAATATCATTATTACAATAAACAGCTTAATCAAAATAACAATATTTCAGTTGCTTATAGTTTTTCTTTCGCTTCCGTTTTTCATCTTTTTGGTAATGTGGACTCACATATGTAGCCTATAAGGACTGCAACTGTGGTTAGACTGCAAGTTAAAATGCATAATATAATTTAAACTTAATAAACGTTACATATGAAACATCAATTTCTCTAACAATTATTATTATTATTATTATTATTATTATTATTAATAATAATAATAATAATAATAATAATACTGATAGTAATAATAATAATAACTTTTACGATACCGACAACGCCTTTACAGCTGCCATGTTTGCCCTTCTGGGTATATATTTCTATGCTTTTCACACTGACGTTTTCCCCCTAAAGTTTCACGTGTTACGCGACGGAGGCGTGCGAGGTAGTTAGGTAAAAGCGGTCTGGATGAGAGATCGCTCTTCTCCTTGCGCAAATTAGCCTGTCGTATATGTGCATTTTGGAAGAGCAATAATTGCACTAAGCAGGATGTCGGCAAACGGGCTGTCTTCCAGAATCCAGCAGTTTTTAAATCCGGTGGAGCTCCAGACAGTGGGCGTGCAGGTAGCAGAGCACCGCGGCGAACTGGCGCTCTTTCGCCTTTTCATCCAAGCGAGGCAATGTGCGGCCTCGAAGCCTGCGTAAGGTTGTGTGGCTGGAAATAAAAATTGTGGCGTTCCGTTCATGTTGCAGAGTCCGTTTCAACGGCTAGCTCTGCAGATGCAAGATGTATCTGGGGATCGAGGAGTTTTGAAGGAGGTTATCCAAAATGGGGAGGGCCAATTAGTACCAATGGACGCCTCGGTGCTAAGTAACTCACGTCCCTAATGTTTTACACATTTATTCATATCTCAGAAGTGCCGTGTGCACGCTAACTTTTATTATCAGTTGTAATATGCACTCTAAAATGTGAGATGTTGACATTGAATGGTTTCTTCATTTTATATGTGCTATAGATTATTTTTGTGTTCCTAGCGTCTGCATGAAGATATGGCCTGTTGTTGGCACTGCACTGCCATCACGATTTGTTTTGTAGATTCACTGCATTAATCTGTATGTATGTAGTTCATTTTTCTGGGTACCTGGAGTATTCTGATCGGCCATTTGAATCTAACAACCGCTCAAAACATCCACCGATGATGAAGCTAGGAAGAGGTTTGTCTCCTGAAGGATCTTCTGTTATTTCTTTTCCCGAGTCTCATCTAGAGGCCCTGTAACTTTATGTATTCCTGATACTCCACAGACGTCACCTTGCTTGGTCTGGAGCTGGGGCTCCTGACGATGAAGAAGGGTGAATTCTCCCGCTTTCTTTTCCTGCCCAAATACGCCTACGGGGAGATGGGCTGCCCCCCGCTGATCCCCCCTTCTGCCACCGTGCTATATGAGGTGCAGGTCCTTGACTTTCTGGACTCTGCTGAAGCTGATGAATTTTTTGCACTTACCCCGGTGAGACACTAAACTCTCATTCATATTGGCCATTAAAAACACATTCATTAGTGTTCTTAAGGAAGAGGTTTCACACTTTCAAGGTCCATTTCATAATTAATAGCTTAATTGTACTTAAGCAACCAAGTAATACAGATTCATACCTATGAGGACCACATCTCCCAAGCCTTTGGACTTTATGTGGAGTGCAGGGCGGTAGAGTCACACACAAATTGGGGGGGGGGTCTGTTTATTTCAGTGGTGTTTGTGGTGATGCCGTGGGCTGCTCACGTTTCATTTTTGGCTGTTAAATCTCCCCCCCATCTCCAGGGGCAGCAGAACACCGCCGCTCTGTCCACGGTGCTCAAGGTCGCCGACACGGAGCTTGGCTTCGGAAATCGATGCTTCAACCAAAAGCGCTACGGGGATGCTAAGGAGCGCTACAAGAAGGTAGGAGAAGATAACCCAAAGTTTTTGGGTGCTTTGTTTATTAAATATTGCGATAGTTTAAGTACTGTTAGTGCGTAGGTGATACTCTTTTCCCTCAGGTTGCCATCTCACAGCCATTAGATGTACGATTCTGTTCTATTCTAGTCTATTATTACACTGTTCTAACACCACCTAAACTCGTGGCCTATGTTTACATATTCTGGCACTCGTCACTTTGCACAGTGAAATCCAGGTCTTACACTTTGTCTGCTATTTGGTTGTTTGTATATTTATTGTATTTATACCCTTTCATACTGTGCTTTGATGTGTGTACTGTCTGGTTTTTTAGCTGCTGCTGTAGCACTGGAAGTTTTCTTCCTGTGATTAATAGTTTAATCTAATCAAACCTAGTCTAATCCTTTTCCTTTTCTAATCTAATCTATTCTGCCTGTAACGTGACTTTGTGTGAGCGCTGAATGCCTCTGCTCACTAGATGGCGCTGCTTGTGTTATAAAGGCGGCCTCGATTCCTCCGCTGCTGCTGACGCCTGTCTCCTGTGTGTGGTGACGGGCAGGCACTGACTCTGCTGCTGAACCGTAAAGCTGCGGATCAGGGCGAGAGGGACAGCATCGCAGCCATGAAGCTGCCTACTTTTCTGAACCTGTCGCTCACGCTGCTGCGTCTGGAGAGGCCCGTCAAAGCCCTGAAGTACGGCCAAAAGGCTCTGGGCGTGGAGCCGCACAACGCCAAGGCCCTCTTCCGCTGCGGTCAGGTCAGGTCGTTTCTGAGCTAACATCCTCACCTTCCAGTATTGTATACTTCTTAGTGCTTTCAGCTGCTGTGGCCTCCCGATTAATAATTGTTGAAGCGACAGGAAAAAAACAAGAATGTCTCTGTTAATGAGGAGGATTACAGTCGCAGTGTCGACTTCCGTTCCTCTTTTAGCGTTGCTTTTTACCACAGGCCTGTCTGGAAATGGGCGATTACGAAAAGGCGCAAGATTTTCTTCTGATGGCTCAGGCACAGAAACCGTTTAACAGTGACATCAACAACCTGCTGAAGAAGCTTGCAGCGTAAGTTTTAGTTCACGCTAAGAGAAATAGCGTACAGGTGGGTACGAGTAATACTGCTCCTTGGTATTACTGCGAATAAATGGCTGCTTTTACGTTTTATAGCTGCCTCAAGGACTCTGCAGACAAGGAGAAGGAGATGTGCACCAGAATGTTCGCTAATTTCAATGCAGTATCAAAGAAGTGATGGCTGGCCCTCTGAAAGCTTGACATGCAAAGTCAGTCGTTCAAAAAGTATAAATTTACCAGCCAAAGACACTATATTTGCTGGTGTTGGTGCTACTGTAAAGGGCTCCTTTTCATTTTGAATAACTGTTAACTTTAATTTGTTCAAATGTAATCTGCAGTTTAAATTTATATTTCTTTTTCACTTTCCAAGTTTGTTCAATTGCAAATAAATTTTCATTGCCGTCACCAGAGGGCAGTGTGGTACAGACCCTAGGTGTCTTTGGTGAAGAGCTTCACTTAATCATGGGGGGTAATCTAACACACAAACTGAGGTATCCGCCGTATTTTCCATAAATAAAGTTATAGAGTAAATCCAGGTGCTGAATTTCAACCCTGAGTATATTCAGAATTGGTAAGTAAGGAGTTAGGAGTATTAAGGAGTAAGTCAACCTAAAGGAGTATTGCCTACAAGTTAAGTCTACCTTAAGTAAATAATCCACCTGTGCTTTATTCTACCTGTTCTTAAGTTTCAAACACACACACATGCATAAAGTACATGAAACATTCAGTATTTGTTCTCAGATCTGACCTACAGGGTTTTTTTTTTGTACAGTGTCATCAGTGTCAGATGAGATACGTGATACACCTTGTATTTTGATCATATCTCAACCATAAATATGCATGGATCCCACTTCCAACTGTCATATCACATTGTACCGTATCATTATTACAGAAGAACATCGATTATGTCATCAGTTCGACAAACACAGATAAAATGTCCCCAGTTGTGTGTGCATTAAATTTCGGGATTCAGTTGCTTGGATTAGGATCTGAGATGACTATTTCTGCTTCTCGTTGCTCTCCGAAGAGCTGCCAACGCGTGCGGCTATTTAATATGTACGGCGGTAATGCCAGTGCGGGCCTGGCTAATGGACTCTAAGGCGTGTGATGCCCGTGATAGCTTGCTATGAGCTTAGAGGGCATTTAAGTGGAAACGTAAGACGTGGCACGGTCCCGCTCCCCCTGTGCGTGTAAGGAGATGAGGAGACCTCCCTGCCCTCCTGATGACAGGAAGCTGTTTGAATGTGATTTTCTTGCACCTTTTTTTGACCCCCCGTATGAGGATCAGAGCATGGCCGCCGCCTTTTTGACGCACAGTGCCAGGTACAGCGACACGAAGCCCCTCTACTCACGCCCCCGGCCTGTCCCTCGCCCCCCCTCTCCTAGAAGTGATGACACTTCGGCAGATCAAAGCACCCAAAGTCATCTTATTGACATGCACTGGGGGCAGTTTGAGGCCCCCAGGCACCCCTGCTTAGGCTCTCACCGTGTCGTCTGTCCCTCCTGTGCCACCACAAGTGTGTGTGTGTGTGTGTGTGTGTGTGTGTGTGTGTGTGTGTGTTCGTTCTGTATATATTACAGAATGGAGACCAAATGTCCTCACAGTGTTTAAAAAAAAAAAACTCATTTTGATGTTGTGTGGACCATCTCCACAAGATGAAGCTCAATTGAATAAAAATCTGTGACTGCAATCAAAAAATAAAAAATGCAAGAAGTCATATTTTGTTTGTTACTTCTGATTAAGGTTAGGGCTGGGTAGATGTTAAGGTCGCCATTGCTGAGATAAGGATTTTTCCCATAAAAATTAATGATGGTTCCCATAAATATATATGAATACAAATGTGTCTGTGTGAATGGGAGTGTGTGTCTCTGTGAGTGAGTATGTGTGTATGAATGAGTAAGTGAGGTAGGTATGTGTGTGGATTTGCATTTGGGAAAAGGTTTAAGACTTAATAATTTAACGGCGGGGACAGAGGCCGTTTTGTCCGGCCGCAGGGAGGCTGCCGCGCTCCAGACCCACCAGCTGGTTTGTGTTGCTTCGTGTCAGGATCTTGGTGGTGTTTAGATTGGCACCTAAGAATTGTTTTCTTCTTATTTAATTAATGTTTCTGTACATCTTGTAATTCCGTGTGAACACAAAAACATGTACAGTTTGTTGATAATTTTATAATTTCTTCTGTAATTCATTCCTTTATATTCCCGTTGTTGGGCACCAACGCTGATTGCCGTATGTTTCATTTCCAATATAAAACTTAATTCCCGTAAGGTAAAATACAGTTGTGTCACGGGGCTGTTTTTGTTTAGCCTTTTATTCTTTCTGAATACCCCCCTCTCATAACTGTACTGTCGAGTTTCCTGCACCCAGGAAGACATTTCTTGTGTGAGGATGGTGACTCCGGTGTTTCTGATCAATCCTGCCCTTTCATTTTTGAGCAGCAGTCACTTTTACCCAAAGCAACACATAATTAAGTGTTATAAAGGGGGGGTCCACTGGTCCACATGGGCCCAGCAGTGAAATCACTCTACGAAACACTGGATTTAAACCTTTGGACCTCAGTCCGCACCTGATGCCATCAGTACCATGGTATGTCCATCCATCCATCCATTTCCCAACCCGCTTTATCCTAATGGGTCACGGGGGGTCCGGAGCCTATCCCAGAAGCAACGGGCACAAGGCAGGGAACAACCCTGGACAGGGGGCCAGCCCATCGCAGGGCACATTCACACCTATGGGCAATTTAGCAACTCCAATTAGCCTCAGCGTGAAGGAAAACCCCACAAAGACACGGGGAGAACATGCAAACTCCACACGCTAACCACTGCACCACCATGCCGCCCCGTGGTATGTCCACAAAACGTTATTGTGACACAGTCCTTTAAATGTTCTCTCATTTACTTATTTCTATTAATTACCATCAGCACCATCCATAGTTCATTAATTAGTATTCTGTAGCATTCCATCATTACCAGTGTTGATCTAGATTACAATAGGAACACTCCTTGTCCAATTACATCTAGAGCTTTCTTAATGCCGGATCTGTCCACACATCTTATTGGACGCTGACCATTCTTGGGTTTTTAATGCAGAAAACACTGGTGCATACAGAATAAGGGCACAATGAATATGTACAATGACAGCTGTACCCTTAGCTCCTGTTCTCTTCCTGTTTAAATGTGCCTGTAGCCTTGCTTGCACAGTGCTCCCATTATGCACTGTGGTTTTGACCTGATTTTCTGGATAGGTACTTCATGTGCCAGGAAACTTGCACTGACCTTCACACATAAAAAGGCTTTAATCATTTCATAATTAGGTCCACCATCATTCAATTTTATGGTGTGTTCTACTGCAAATTTTTCATGTGCAGACAACTGAATTCACTTTTTCATTACTAATATTTCCTCAGTTTTGTCATTCCAGTGTTTATATGTAGCGTGATGCATTAGAACTTTCTAACGTAAATCAGAAGATCGTTTTTCGTTTGCAGCTGGGTTGTGTCACGTTAGCATCTCACAACAAACATAATGCGTTTTGCCTTGTTTACAGTATTAATGGGATACAAAAGCTGCTTCCACAAGAAACTTTTCGGAGGGAATATTGCACTTTATTTTTGAGCGGATATATTGACGTCACGTACATCAAACAGCTAGAAAAAAAACGTAAGTGCTACAGTTAATGGTTAGCGATTTTATTTTTTATCTATTAATTCTTTAGAAAGGAGCCAAGAAAATTTCATCAAACAGCAGTTAGACTGTTTTTGATCTTTTCATACTCCCCATCGGGCAGAGTCGGGGGGGGTGGTTTGATGGTCTTGTGTTACTAACGACTCCTTTTGTTCAGCAACACATATTAAAAGTGAGGAAAAGCCTGCGTTTTACGGCAGCGTAGGGCGGAGTCATTCGGCAGCTGACAGGAGTTTATGAGCTTGGATGAGGGGCGATGACACCGGATGGATATTTGTTCAGTAGAAAAGGCAGGGAAAGCCCCTTTGAACTGCTCATAAATCAGCCGCGATACTGGCAAATATCTCCTGTTTTGAAGTTTTCGCGATGTGCGCCCGCAGCCTCATTCTTTGGCCACGAATGTGCACTGGCAGCCTCTTTTGTAACTACACTAAAATGTTATTGTAGCTAAAGATATATTGTTTTTTTTTCTTTTATTACCAAAAAGTAAAAACATCCATCCGTCTTCTACCTGCTTATCTTGGTCTGGGTCACAGAGGTCCTGGAGTCTATCCCAGGCAGCACATGGTACCAGGCTGGGGTTGCCCTGGGCAGGATGCCAGTCCATCACAGGGCACACACACACATTCACATTTTACAGGCAATCTGGAGATGCCAGTTAGCCTAACCGCATGTTTTTGGACCGCAGGAGGAAACCCGCAACTCAGGGAGAGCATGCAAATGCCAGACACACACACACATGCACGCAGGGGACGTGGTTTTCACACACCCAGCCCTGATGGTGGAAGGCACCAGAGCCTAAACACTGTGCCACCAGGAAACAAGGAATTTGCGATGAGAAGACAGATTTTTCTGCTCTTTGCATTGCAGCATGCACAGCTCTGGGAAAAATTAAGACCACAGCAACATTTTTTTTGTTTTACTCATTTCTCAGTTTATAAGCATGCGACTGAATAATATATATTTTTTTGCAAACTCTAACCTGGCTCTTCCCTGGTTCTCATTAATGAAGGGCTTCTTCCTTGCTTTATGAAACTTCAGACCTGCTTTTAGGAGCCTGATACAAACTATCCTAGCAGTGCACTTCACACCTGCACTTAATGTTCCCCATTCTTTCTGAAGGTCACTTGAGGTCATCCTCTAATTTATGAGACACTGACGGATAGGTTGACAGTCAACTATGGCACTAGAAAGCTGCTTCTTCCCTGTACCTGGTTGGTTTCTGGTTGTTCCCAGTGTCTCCTGCTTCACCTTATTCTTGTGTCCTGCTGTCTTAGAAACTTTCGCCTATTTTTACTGTTTGGGGCCAGCATTTGAGTCTCTGGCCCCGCCTCCCCATCTGTGGGGTTTGCATGTTCTCCCTCTGTCGCTCACTCCTGAAACATACCTAAGCCACTTGGAGTTGCTTGTCAGTGTGAATGGTGCCCCATACTGGGTTGTTCCCTGCTTTGCTCCAATATCTTCTGGGATGGACTCTGCAACCCTACATAGGACAGTGGGTATAGAAAATGGATTAATAGATTATCTATGCTTTCTATCGTCTATGTGTATGGGATTTTAGTATATTCCATGTAAGCCGCCAAGAAGTGGAGTTCATGTACTGTACAGTACCCTGCAGAATTACTGACACTCTTATTAATAAAAAGGCTATAAAAACCACGACACACTATTGGATAAATAGTTGGAAAATGAATATGTACAGTGCATTCAGAAAGTATTCAGACCAAATGGTTTTCAACCATTTGTAATGTTGTAGCTTCATGCTAAAATGACCTAAATTAATTTCTCTTTTTCATGAATCTACGCTCAGTACCCCATAATGACAGCACAAACATGGAATTATAGAATTTTTTGCAAATTTATCAAAAAAGAAAAACTGAAATATCAAATGGACGTAAGTATTCAGACCATTTGCTCAGTACTTAGTAGAAGCACCTTTTTGAGCGAATACAGCCATGAGTCTTCTTGGGAATAATGCAACAAGTTTTTCACACCTGTATTTGGGATTTTCTGCCACTCTTCTGTGCAAATCCTCTGCAGCTCCGTCAAATTTGATGGGGAATGTTGGTGGACAGCCATTTTCAGGTGTCTCCAGAGATGTTCAATTGGGTTTCAGTCAGGGCTCCAGCTGGGCCATTGAAGTACATTCACAGGGTTGTTCCTAAACCACTCCTGTGTTGTTTTGGCTGTGTGCTTAGTCATTGTCATGTTGGAAGGTGAACCTTTGGCCCAGTCCGAGGTCCTGAGCACTCTGGACTAGGTTTTCATCCAGGATCTCTCTGTACTTTGCCGTGTTCATTTTTCCTTCAACTACGACCAGTCACCCAGTTGCTGCAGCTGAAAAACACCCCCACAGCATGATGCTGCCACCTCCATGCTTCACTGTGGGGATGGTATTGGGCAGGTGATGAGCAGGGCCTGGTTTCCTCCACACATACCGCTTAGAATTACGGCCAAAGAGTTCAATGTTGGTTTAGTCAGACCAGAGAATCTTGTTTCTCAGTCTGGGAGTACTTTTGGAGTTTTTTTTGCAAACTCTATGTGGGCTTTCATGTGTCTTCCGTCGGGCCACTCTGCCCAGATTGGTGAAGGGTTGCAATGATGGTTGTCCTTCTGGAACTTTCTCCCATTTCCACCAAGGATCTCTGGAGCTCAGCCAGAGTGATCTTTGGGTTCTTGGTTACCTCCCACACCAAGATTGCTCAGTTTGGCCGGGGCGGCCAGCTCAAGGAAGAGTCCTGGTTGTCCCAAACAAACTTCTTCCATTTAAGGATTATGGAGGCCACTGTGCTCTTGGGAAAATTAACTGCAGCAGAAATTTTTTGTAGCCTTGTCCAGATCTGTGCCTTGCCACAATCCTGTCGCTGAGCTCTTTGGGCAGTTCCTTCGACCTCATGGCTTAGTTTGTGCTCTGATATGCACTGTGAGCTGTGAGGCCTTTTATAAATAGGTGTGTGTCTTTGCAAATCACATCCAATCAATTTCATTTAACACAGCTGGACTCCAAGTGTAAAACCATCTCAAAGATGATGAAGAGAAATGGACAGCACTTGAGTTTCAGTGTCAGTCTCACAGCAAAGGTGTGAATACTTATGTCCATTTGATATTTCAGTTTTTCTTTTTAAAAAAATCTATAATCCCATGTTTATGAGTTACTGAGTGTAGATTCATGAGGAACAAAAATGAATTTACATAATTTTAGCCTGACGCTAGAACATGACTAATGGATGAAAATTTAAAGGGGTCTGAATACTCTAAGAATGCACTGTACAGTAGGTGTTGGTGTGTGTATGCACATATATGTAGTTATAATAGTCTGTATGATTCTGTGTAAATATATTTCTTTATTTATGTTAAAAATAAGCTTGACGTAGCCGGGGATGTTTTGGCATATGATCAGTTTATAGACTGCACTGAATGTCTGACGGGTTCTGACACGTTACATCTCACAGCTCACAGATATTTTTGGAAAACTAGCAGAGACCAGCACGGAAGACATTGAACCAGATCCCTTAGTGAAACTAAGCTGTACACGGTATTCTGTCATGGAAACGATCTCTCAGGAGTCCACTTACAGGCTTCCCCAAAGTCGTGAGTGGTGGTCATTATTATGGTATGGAATGCTATTGGTGGCGTCACACAAAGGATTTGTCACCAAAATATCAGTTTTATTTAAAAGTGTGTGAGGCCATTTAGATCTTCTGTCTAAATGATGGTCTCATCCTGGCTGTCAGATCTGAAGAGCATCCCTTACATAGATAATGGAGTTAAACAGGAGAAGGAGGGCGTGATGCATGAAGCCTTTGTCTTAAATATATCAGAATGTTGCTATATTTGTTTTTATTTTAATATATTCGTGCCTGACAAATTTTTGTTTTTATTGTGACTTAGTGAGCTGTACGATGCCCATGCATTACTGCTGGCTGCACATTGTCATATTATACAAGTCATATTATAATAGGTGTTGTATTAGGGGTGGCAGTGTGTGACTGAATGGGTCATGGAACTGTGCCTATGATCAGAAGGTCATTGGTTCACATCCTGGGATCAGCTGGGTGATTTCACTTGTTGGACACCGAATGACGTCCTTTGTTAGAAACACTATTCTAATACTGGGCAGGAGCTCCCTTTCTTCCCAAAACAGCTTTGATTCTTCACGGAATGGATTCTACGAGATGTTGGAAACATTCCTTGGAGATTCTGATCCATGTTGAAATGATTGCTTTATGCAATTTCGCCAGATTTTTCAGCTGCATGTCCATGTTGCAAATCGCTTGTTCTTCCACATCCCAAAAGTGTGGTATTGGATAGTGATGGCTAAATGAAGCTTCCTGAACCATTTGCTGTATTTTTTGGCCACACTAGATGGCGCTCTTGGTTTGCTTTGGGCCATATTTTTTGCACAGAGAGCACCATCTGGTGGTGTCAGAAAATATACCAACTGGTTCATGAAGCTTCATTTGGCCATCACTATTATTGAATTCAGATTTGTTGACTGAGTATGCCACTGAAGAACACTGAACTCATTGTGGTATCATGCTGGATGTAGCCTTTACAAAATGGGCAAATTGTGGCCATGGAGGGATGCAGATGGTCAGTAACAACACCCTGATAAGCTGTGGCATTCAAGCGATGATCGATTGCTATTAACAGGCCCAAAGTGTGCCAAGAAAACATTCCCCTCACAATTTCAGCACAACCACCAGCCTCCACCTCTGATCTCTCTCATCAACAAAGTGTTTTAGTCCATATGACTCCTACTTACAGGATGATTTTTGTTTTTTTTATTTTTGCATCGTTCTAAGTAAACTCTCGAGACTGTTGTGTATCAAAATCCCACAATTCAAGAAATACTCAAACCACTCCGTCTGACACCAATGATGATGCCACTGTGAAGATTAACTGAAGCTCCTGACCTGTATCTGCATGGTATCTGCTGTCACATAATTAGCTGGTTATATAATTGTATGAATAAGCAAGTGTACCTGATAAAATGCTTCTCAAACCTCAAGGGCTCCTGAAGTCCAACAAGAACTTACATTTTATGACCTATCCACCGAAAAATGATGCTGTTTGAACACGTTGATGAGCCGCTAATGTAGCCTTGTTCATTACTGATGTCCAACCAACATTTAGCTGTTCCCAAGAGTGTCCGAGTGAATGATCGACAGCACTCTCTGTCTCTGGGGCGCTGTGCCACAGCCTGTGGGAGCTGCTTCATCACAGCCATGCTCTGCTCACCCTGCTATGGCAGCGTCAAGAGCTGGACCAGCAACCTCATCTCTTCCACTAGGTGACTAGGATGCTGTCTAATATCAAGGATATTACCTTCACTCTCTATTGCACTACTAGAGGGGTGGGGAACCTGATCCACAGAGTGCCAGTATGGGTGCAGGTATTTGGAATGACCTCACAAGACTTTCACTCACTAGTTCACTCATTCTAGTGATGTGACAATAAAAGTGATTTGATTCGATTTCTGGCAGCCTCACTGTGAATGCTCGTCTCAAGCACGGTGAATGAACACCATTTAGGGTCTGATTACAGATCTTTGTAGCATTAGGTGAGCAGAGGCTATTGGAATGGGGAGATTTGAATTCCGGAGTGTTCTCTGCACATCCTGGCTGTTGAGCTTGAAACCGAATTGTGTTGGAAGGGTGCAGACAGATTGGTGACTGAGGTTTCCCCCCAAGATCTCCTCTTTTCACCTAAAGCCATCGCCTGGATCTGGCGCCGGTTAAAGGAGTCCTTTGATGGCGCTCTCTTCCTGCGGAGCCGTTTGGCTTGGCAGGGACGGCCCGGTCCCGTGTGGGCGCGGTGGCTGCCGTGCCCGGCACCAAAAGATTAATGGAGCCCGAAGGCATTCTGGCACTTTCTGCTGTTGTGTCTGGCTACTTGCAGGGAGATAATTACCGCTCTCTTGACAATGCGCCTTTCTCCAAACAGTGCACGTTGGGGACTGTGTCCTTCAGCTCAACCCACTGAAAAAAATGAGTCCCTTGGCAGCTCATGTGAAGTGTTCTACCGTCAATCAATCTCCAGTGCCTCCTACAATGCCATCACCCATCGTAACGGGAACTCGGAGGGTGCTGATTTCAAAATGACTATGTTTACATTGCTGTTCCGCATGCAATGTCACATTTCGCCTGTGTGAAACTGATGTTGTGGACAGCTCATGGAAGCCTGACATGACAATCGAGTAAACATGCTGCTTCTAGCTAGTTTGAGTTTTCGACCTAGACGTTCTCCCCAGAGATAGCATTCTCCCTCCCTAGTGTTTGCCAGTGTTTTTCTTCTGAAATATGAAATGAGGAGTAGTTTTTTTTGTAGGCCTTAGTTTCTCTGGGAGTCCCGGACCAAGGCCGCCTATCTTCGCGCTGGGGAATCTGACTGCACAGGTCAGCCTTTGTCACTGAGCGTGTCTGATCTGTTTCTTGTTCCGCCCCCAGGTGTGCCGTAGGCCTGGTGCCTTGGAGGATATCCGCTTTTTTGTAGTTTCGAGAAATAACATGTTTTTCCCATTTGCTTAATTACTGCTTTTTTCAGTCTGTTAAATTCAGCAAATAAATAGCAATTGTGCCTTACTTGTCCTTCAGCTTGTATATATGTTTTTTCACTTAGAGATTGGTATAATATGCTACGAGATTAATTTTTCTATGCAACTTGAACTGCTGTTTCAAGTAAGGCAGCCTTTACACATTTTCTGTTTTCGTTTGGCAATAAACAAAATTTGCTGGACTAGGGTTGCTGCTGCGTGGCTTGTAGGCTTTCTGGAGCAGTTCAGTGACTTTCAGCATCTCATGGTGCAGAACCATCAGTGCGAATTCCTGACATGGAGGTTGTGTTTGACGGAACCTCCACCTTTACCGAAACAAAGGTCAAAGCTGTGCTACGCGCACATAATATAGCCTTTATGAGGCAAGAGCGGGAAGGGGGGGTGGGCAAAATCTGGGGAAACATACAGGAGACCCTTTTTAAATCCTTGAGGTGCCCCAAAGCTGCAAAGCCAGTTGAAGGAAACAATTGTCCTGCTCAGGACAGGAAGTGAGCTTGAGCCAGTTTCTCTGTTTTTTTTTTCCTGCGATAATTACGATCGATTTAAAATAAATAGCAGGTATTTCTGGATAACTCTATGAATGTTGTGAGTTTTCCCACCCCATACAAAATGGAAAAATAACAGTTCTCCACGGTTCTCCGCTCGACCCCTCCCCTCCTAATTCAACACGTTAACTTCAACATAACTTCAGCATTTTTTTCGGGTCAGACTAGGGCTGGAAGATAAGTCAGCTCTTCAGGCCTATGCAGGACGTAATATATACAGCAAAGAATTTGTATTTAATCTTGAGAAAACATTTGTCCTTCTTTGGTTGTCTTACGCCAGAGGCATTACTTAACATGCATGCACAAAGGTATAATTTACGGTGACTTTTTATTTAGATATATATAAACAGTAAAACAAAAGTCAAAAGGTAATGAGATAGATACTTATCAAAAATTCAAACAGATTATGAGCAGATTTGGCTTTGCGGTGTGTTACAGCGATTTATTACTTCTTTATACACAAGGATGAAAATGTCTTTAGGAATATTTATGTTTTTTCCAGCTTTTTTATGTTCACTGAACATAAGAAAAAATTTTAAATGAAGGCATATCTGTACCGACATAAAGGCACATTTCCAGGTGCTGTGCTATTTGGGTCTAACAGAGCTGTCACAAGTTATGAATCAGAATAAAAGTGGAGGGAAAGCACCTTTGTTGACAAGTAGAGCTTTCGTGTGATGAAATGATGCTTTATTTGCCATTTGTACCCAGACAGCTACTTTGAATGCTTTTATTTTGACGTTTCCCATCCATACGGAGGTGAGAGTGAAGCTTGGGTTCTGAGCATAAACTCAGCCTTTTATCCAGTGTCCCTAGAGCAGCATCAAGGGGGAGGGAGTTAAGGCCCCATTGGTGTGTGACCTTCTGCGGAGCGTGGGATTTGAACCTGCAACCTTCTGATCACAGGCCAAGATGTCCAGCCCACTGAGAAAAACACCATAATCCCCAAACACTAGAAATACCTCTGAGATTCAGAGCCATGAGCTTCTGTTTATCAAACAGGTGTTTTAACCAACTAAGCTACTGCACCTCTGTGTTCCTCCAGCCTCTGCATATTATAATTTCTTTTTAATTAACAAAAGCTGCACTTTCTAGTTTATTATAGATTGAATTATATCACACGTTGGCAAAGTTCAAGGTAAACATGTTTTTTGGTCTTCTGGCATTCAATCATGAAATCCATGTTTGCTTACCTGTAAATGACTTGCTCCAACTCAGTGCTGTTTTTAGCATCAATGTTTGCAGCAGAGTTATGTTGCTGCAAGAGAATGCAGTGGGTTAAATTTAATTTGTTAAAATTAGTAAAGTTAATTTATGAGTTGTGACCTGGAAGCCACTTCATCTGTCAGTCTGCAAATTCCAGTCCTGAGTGGAGACTGCCATCAGCCACTGCCTTCAAATAACATTTTTAAATATTCTGCCGACAGAAACATTTGTAGGCAATGAACCGAGGTGATTAAGCCATAAAAAAACGAAATCACTATTTGAAATGTGAACACGAATGACGCAAATGGACTTATTGCAGCAGTTGTATAAACTGCACAATGTTTGTATTTTTACATGACAAGCATGCCGGGAGATCAGGATGATTAGGGTGAATAAAGCCGGAGTAGGATTATTAAAAAAAAAGAGAAAAGCTAAGAAGTGCACTGCAGACAGGACGTCAAGCACCTGAGCTTAACACAATACTTTCATCGCTCTCTGTTTTGTGTTTTCACGGTAATTTATAAATGACACCCCCGAGAGTTTGCAGCGTAAATGTCAGCCTGGTGTTAAGTGTTCTGCGTTTTATGTTTAACCATAAACGTCATTCGCAAAGTGACATTATTAGTTTCGGTCGCTTCGTTAGGGCGTCCCTAAAGAGACCTTCAGCTGAAAGTGAGTAGTGATGAAAGCCAGGGAATGACATCACTTCATGCATTCATATAAGGCCCGTCTCCCTGCTTGTAGCTGAAAATAAAGCTATGGACGCTCTCACGTGGCGTAGGTACGCTGTGGTACACCGTAATCCCTTTATGTGCTCTGCCTCATGCTCTTTTTCAGTCACAGTGGGCTATTTACACAAGTCAGAGTTCACCCACAAGCACACTACTGGCCATTCCTCATTGGCTGCTCCACATTGGGCTCTCCTCATTGGCCGCTTCTCATTAGTAGCTCCTAATTGATTGCTGCTCAATGGCTACTCCTCATTGGCTGCTCCTCATCGGTTGATACTCATTGGCCGCTCCTCATTGGCCGCTCCTCATTGGCCGCTCCTCATTGGC
>JAODKF010000044.1:8891072-8903802 GCA_026779585.1 Mormyrus proboscirostris
CCCCCACCGGAAGGCGGGGGTGGTGTGATATTAAGTCCGACGCCCACCCCCAGTAGGCTGCTCTGATGGACCCGAATCGAGAACCTACATCCACACGGACATTTTTACGACATATCATTACAGCTCATTCATCAGAATCAGAATTCACTTCATTGACTAGGGGGTGTTTCACAAAGAAGGATTTCTTGCTTAGCTAGATAACTTGCAGGATTTAAGGTAGCCTGAGCTAAATGTAAGAGAACAAAGATATAAGTCCATAACTTGTCTGATTTAAGGTAGTCTGGCCTTTATCTTTGTTCAGTCATATTTAGCTCAGGCAACCTTAAATCCAACAATTTATCATGCGAAGCAAGAACCCTGCTTCATGGAACACCCCCCCCACACACACACACACACCTGAATGTGCTAGGCATGTGTTTTAGCAGTATTGGTGTACACTTGCACAAATAATGTGGAATATAAATAAAGAAAATAATAGAAAAAAATAACTAGAAAAAATAGATTTGAGCATGAGAAATTTGAGCAATGGCACGGGAAGCCTTTGCCAGCATATCACAGACTGCCCTATAAAGGTAAAACACCGTATTTCACTTTGGTTTTCATGTTGGTTTTCGTATTTACTGTCATTTTCACACTCTGCTTTCTTCAAAGCTGAGCATAGTTGAACTAAGATAAAACGGAGCCTAAGAGACCCGATTTCGGTCATGACTCGATTTTGAAAAAATATGTAGTTATGTTACAGTGGTTCACCTTTGTGGGGCAGTACAGTTGTACGCCTAACAAAATGGCAGCCATTCTCATGGCGTCACATGCGCTCGCATACGGTATGTATAATTATGCCATATTTTGGTACTTGGCTATGCTGCTGAAAAGCAACAGATGGTCAGCATTTGTCCCGATCAGATAAATGCTTGTCACGATGTCATTCGATTCCAGAGTCATCATCCCAGAAACTCCATAAGGTCCATAAGCTGACACCCCTGGATCATTTCATATAGCCCCCCCCCCCCCCTTGTCCCCCAACTCGTTCTGTATTTCTGTGCAACAGCGCAGAATCCTCACAGATCTACAACCTCTCCATTCAAAAACCAGACAGAAGGTCAGTGTATTGTATGGCATGTAATGAGAAGGGTTCATAATGCAACGCTTCACAAGGCAAATACATTCCCTGTGTGCCAATGACCCAGCCATATGGTGCCGCCTCTGGCAGTAAAGAGTGGAGCGGTCCACGTGCTTTTGTGAATTCCCAAGCCTGTCACTGGCGCACTCTGCTACTGGCGATTTACGTGTGTTTGAGCCGAGTGTTTGGGAGAGTGTATGAGTTCCATTGGGAGAAGGTCATGTGACCACTGTTGATTCTAAAGGAAAAATACGAAACATTTTTTTAATCAACATCTGTGTTCCGAACCAATCTGCACTAGGGCTGGTATGTGTGGGCAGACTAGCAAACTTCATGCTGAGGTTGGCCTCCTGAAGTGGCCAGGGTCACAGGCCATAATAAGCAGAAGAGTAATTACACCAAATTAGACAATGGGCATGGTTACTTGTATCCCCCTTAAAAATGTAAAAATGCTCATAATGTCCTAGGTTTGGTAATTGGAAATAGCATTATGTACGCCTTGGGTCCCATATTTATTTCTGAGATCTGCCCTGCTCTTACATACACGCCTGTTGTGCCGTTCATTACAATTATGGCAGAAATTGTAGCATTAAGTGTATCCTGGCTTGGTAGCGACACAAAAGTCGAGTGAGTCCAGGCCCTTTAATGACACACGCGGTCATGATTAATGCAGCGTTGCACTTTAGCAGTTTACTGGTCAGGACATTCACATAAAAAGTCAGGATAATGTACACAATATGATTCATTCCCCCTCAAGGGGACACAAAAAGTCCGATTTGGCTCCTTTAGTATTACAGAGAATCACACAAAGAACCGGTCATTCTCTTATTTTGCCTTAATGGTTTCACTCTTACGCACGGAGGATTGTTTTCTTGTTTATGGGTGATGTAACACCGTGTGCTTTTCTCTGATGGGTTGTAAATGTATGGAAGTAAGCAGATTTCCCAGTGATTCGATGTCAATGTCTACCCTGGGATTTAAGCCCCCGACATACTGGTTAAATCTTTAACCGCTGTGACTAATGCTGCCTCTGCTGCAAGCTTTTGATTCTGTTGCCTGGGCTGTCTGTCAGTCCAGCAGAGTCCCAGAGGAGTTTAGGAGGGACATGCCATCTCCACTGCCATCGGATAGCTGGCTGTTATGGCAGCCAATCTCTATTGTTACCAGTCTGGCAAGGCTGTCTTCATACTGGAAGTTCTCATACAATTATCTGGCCTGGGTTCAATGCAGGGTCAAAAGAGCCCCAAACAAGGAAGAGTTTGTCATTCTCTTTGAGAGTTTGATAAAAGACATGCAAAACTACTAACAGCTTTATGTCACTGAATGCGAGTGAGTCTTGAAGGCTGTTCCATAAAGCACGAGTTCTACTTAGCCAGGTTAACTTAAGTTGGAAATCATGACTGTCCAATAGGAATGCTCCTTACTTAAACCCTTATTGGACAATCATGATTTCTAGCTTAAATGGAACACCCCCAGAGCAATGTTTGTTTCTTGTCCCAGAGGAACCTCAGGGCACACCTGGCCTTTAGTTTCAAGTGATTCCTTAGACGTTCGATAATGATTTGTTTCTAAGAGCTTTTCCCATTTGAGTCATACCAAAGCATTTGATAGTTTATTATTTAAGGTGCTCATATGAGCCTAGTTTCCAGACATTTCACTTTGAGATACTAAGTTCAAAAGAGGATATGGTTTGGTAGTAGTGACTGTATATAGAATTGTTTCAGGACTCAAAACTGCCCCTCAACGTGCTTTTTGGACAGTTTGGAAACAGTAAAAACCTCACAAGTTTGAAAGAATAGGAAGTATGTCTGGGACACTTCATCCAGCTGTGATACAGAAACCTAAAACATCAGAACGGAGAATCACGAACAAAACAAGGCGATGTTCTGTTTGTTACATATCCTCCTTTTGACAACTGACCTTCAAAAGTTTATTTATGGACGAGTCCGTCGTATTGAACCAAAACCTTGATTTCTAAAAGCTTTTTGCTGTAGAAGAAACAGCATATTTTACATACTGGTCCATTTTTTACATCCTGGTGTTCATATTCACAGTAAATTGCATATCTTATTTTACTTTTAATCTCATCATATAGTTACATGTAATAAATTTTTAATAAAATACACAATAACCTTCAAAAACCTGCTATATGTAATAAATTCTTGTTTGGAACATCGAGTACAGTGAAAAAGTCTTAGGCCCTCAAAGAAAACTATGCTTAAAGTTATTTATCTGGGCAGTAAGGACATATTTTGTCACAATTTAATATTAGAGTATATATAATTAAATAATAATACAACAAAAGGTAACAAGAATTTCTTCTGTTCTCTATAAATCTTTTTTTTCTTAATCGTTAGATGAACACAGCTTCAGTGCTCAAACCTCTCCTCAGGGGCACCTCAGCTGTTCCATGTGTTTGTTACATTTCACCACCAGCTCATTTAATTTATTAACGTAATTTGTGAACTTCATGGGGCAGTGATTGGCCAGACAGGATGTACTGTTGGCCCAACAAATATTTGAGTATATTCAGGAATATCTCCAGAGATTTCCAAAAAGGGGGGCTTGAGATTTTATTAGGGGGGAAAATGAACACTCTAATTAAGCTAATTACTGTACATTTATTTGGAGTGGGGTGGGGGTGCTAAAGAACATTCTAGGAAGGCAAAAGTCTACGTAAAACAGCGGTAGCAATACCCCCGGGGTATGATGGACGATAACTACAAGTATTGGGTTGACTTGAGGAGAGGTTTTGAAATGGCTAAGCTGTCACATTTTGACAGACATAAAACCATAGTTTAATACCAGCATAAACATAATTTAAATGACATTTTCTTTGGCAACCTAAGACTTTTGCACAGTACAACAGCAATCCAGTGCAAAGTGTGATGCAGAAAGCACTGCAAGGCAGGGCCTACAGCTGTAGTACTGCTAAGCAGTAGTTAGCATAACAACAAACGTATCACACTCGGTGAATGTAGTGCCAGTTTCATCTGCTGTTATACAGCCACAAACATGGGAAATTAACTTCACATGGTCTGCAGCCCCTGTCCTGCCCAGCCAGTGCAGGTGGCGGCCACATTCGGCAGGAATTAAGACGTTCTACCAGCGAACTGAGAAGCGTTTTTGTAAGTTTCTCAAAATACGTGTTTTCGCTTTCAGTTGGAACCTTATCGTTCCGTCAGCTTTAAGATTATTTAAAAATCGGGACTTTATTTGACATTGAATTTCTTAGAAAGGCAAACCAGCAATTTTAAAGAACAAGGGAAAACATTGTCGGGACCCATTGACTGGTGCCAAAAATTACCATACATGTTTTCTTTTTCATTTTTTTCCCCCCTTTTCGAACGCAAGGGAAAAGAATCGAGGCTTTATATGAGCGTAGGCCTTATGTTTATGTTAGCGTGCCAGCGGAGGGAAGCGGGGACGAGCCAGATTGGAGCGCTCGCGGGGAAGGAAGGTGAGAAGGAGGGATGTCTCACGCCGGAGAAGGAGAAGTGGGGAAAAAGGGGCTCTTTGAGTGACAGTAAATGGGGAACCTGGAGCTGCTTACCGGACTCCTGCTCCAAGGAAAACACGCAGTGTACCAGGGACGGCGCCGGGGCAGAATCAAACGGGTCTTTCAGTGCTGGCCACGCGGGCAGGCGGGCGGGAGGGGAGCAGAGCGCCTGGTGTGTGTCTGCGCCGCGACGCTGGAGAGTTTGACGCAGCAGATCGGACTCACCGATACGCCGCCCCCCCCCGGGGGCGTCACGGGAGGTGGAACAGCGAGCTAGGCTTCTGTACCTCTGATCGGAAGATTGCTAATTCAAAATATACTTTTAGCAGGATGGTTACATGTCTGTTAGGATCTTGAGCAAGGACCCCAAATGCCATAGAGGCACCAGATAAATGGCTGTCCCTGGACCCCGAGCTATTCTGCACATGTAGTGTGTGTATGTCTCAAAGCAGAGCATGATGGGATATGTGAAAAGATGCATTCCATTATACCTCCATCCATGCATTTCCTATAACCATTTGTCTATGCAGGGGGGCGCTGGAGCCTAGGGGATCACAAGACACACTGACACACCTTCAGGCAATTTGATGACTGCAAAAATTCCATGTTTTTGGAAAGCAGAGTATCCAAAGGAAACCTCACAATGACACGGGGAGAATATGCAAATTCCACACACAGGGCCATTGCGGAGACTCGGACCCGAGTCCCAGAGCCGGGCACCACCATGCCACCCCTCACAATGTACCTGCACATGGCAAATAAGGCATCATTCTCTGATTCTTCCGGTCCTTTCCACGGTGTTGTGGGATCGTCACTACGCTCTACAAAGATGTCGCTCGGCACGTCAGCAGCGTTTGCATCGGAGTTCAAGCCGGCTGCCTGAAGTGTCCTGCCTTATTTGACCCCGACGCTCAGTGGATCTCCAGAAACTGGCCGACATGCAGCTGTTGCTGTGCTATTATTTGTTGTTTGTTTTCGGAATCCCATCCAGGCAGATGACATCACGTGTCACTAGTGTGAGGATCATGACCAGGTATAGGGTACAGTCGCTTCCAGATGCTGTTTTTGTTATAGATTTTAGTTATCGGTTTCATGATTGAATTTTATTGTCGGTTAATTCTGCTAATTTTGCTTGGCCCAAACTAGCCCAGCCGTCATTGACACTTAACGTGGGGTCACCAACTTCGGTCAGCTGGCTGGAGTGAGATTTTCAATTTGAGACAAGTCTGGACACACATACACACGCATTTACACGTATGTAACATGTTTAGTAGTAGTAGTAGTAGTAGTAGTAGAGATTTGGCGTAAGATTTACTGCGCAATCGTGAAAGTCTGAAAGTGTGAGTGTCACGCCAGATGTGTGAGAGTTACCGGCGCTGTTAACACCCTGGTCTTCCTTCACAGATGAGGGCCCACCAGAACTCCACCACACCAGAACTCCCAGTTACTTTCTGCAGGATACACATTCAAAGTTCTGCATTTCAGTGCTCGGTTATATAATTCCTACATCTCTTCATCAGACTCCCATAGTGTTTTTTTTTTCTCATACCATTAACACAGGAATGTTCTCCCACCAGCGATTATCATACGGTATTCAACATCGTTTTGACTATCTCTTGCAGTTCTTATTAAGTCTTTGTCAAAAGCTTTGGAGGAAGCGTGTTGAAAAGGGCGTTACGTAAAAATAAACTGAGAGATCTGTCGATATGTGTTTCCATTTTGATTGGACGTGTGTGCAGTTGCAGCGCCGCAGACCTCGTGCCTGGTCACAGCATCTGGTCCTGGTGAAGTGGAAGCTGGACACCATGCGCGTTTGTGAAAGCAGAGACTGAACAAATTCACAGCAGTCTGAAGGTCGCCTTGCTCCCCAGTGATTTAATAAAGCGAAAATACTCCGCCGCTTTCAAACCAATTTTTGTCAGGCCGTCCGTGTCAGGTAGGCCAGAACGCAGCCAAGCGGAGTTAGCCGCGTCCGCGTAGCGTGAGTCGGGGCGAAAATGGATGCTGATGGTGGATGAGAGCCGGCTGGCCAACGCGACGGCCTCGGCCGGCTGGAGTCTCCCCCGGAAAGCGGCGAGGTCGCGTGAGCTGTTAGTGCTGACACGCCGGACCGTGGGCTAGCGAGCGGTAGCGGTTATTAGTCTGGCCTTATCGCTTTGCTTTCTTAGCGCTAAATAGAGGCTGCTTATGTTACCGTGAACTGAGAATTATTGCCCTTTGTGGTTCGGCTGTTTGTAAAAGAGACACGATTCCAAGCCTGGAAGATGTGCTTCGAAGCAGATCGTTCTGTGTTTATTTTGTTCTGCTGGTGACCCCTGGTCTGCTTAAGGCTTCATTTCCTCTTGTCAGATTTTTTGAATTATCAGCGAGCTCTTTTTTTTTTCGCACTTCGACTGCAGAGCGCATCCCGGCCAGCGGGTCCTGTGCTTCATTGCCCAAGCTTACAAGGATAAGGTTCAGGATCTTCATGGGCCAGCACTGGATAAGTGGCTCTGGAAGATGGATGTATGGATGGATGGATGGGTCACAGAGCAGGAGAAAAAATGTTTTAGTTGTTATAGGCGCAGTCACTTAGTAGGTCATTCTGTCAACCAGTCAGCCATGTTGAAAAACATCCCTTTTCAATTTGTCCTGTGATTGGTGGCTCAGACTCATACTGAGAGGGATGCACACTCTTTCTTTTTAATTCCATGAACAGATGCAGCAAAGCAGACGGAGTCTGACTGACTGCCACTTACTCAAGCACCTTGTATGCCTCCCCCCCCCGCCCCCTCCCCCCCCGCCCCTTACTCCCTCTCCCTGCTTCGCTCCGGGAAATGTCAGGGTCTCAAGGCGAGTTGGGCCTGTCCGACACATTAGCAGAGCTGTATCTGGCTGTTTGTCACCATCTGTCTGGCTGTAACCCTGCACCATAGCGGGTCACTGCCAAAGGGGGCCTTCTGCCTGCTCCGTCCATCCACACTGTATTAATAGGACTTGTTTGGCTTCCTGGCCTCACTGGTAATCCAAGCCGGGAACAATGTATTTTAATCTGCCAGCAAAAGATAGCAGCCCCCCCGTCCCTACCCTGTCATCCCGCCGCCCTGTGTTCACCCCTGGCGGCGACCGCACTCTGCCCCTCCAGCCTCACGCCACCTTCCCGTCACCATCACCTAAATTAGCCTCATCTTCCCCGACGCCGCCAGCCCCATGTCACCGAATTACCGACGCCGATTTTCAAGCGCTGCGTAGATTTGCTGGCCGCGGGTGTGTGTGTGTGTGTGTGTGTGTGTGTGTGTGTGTGTGTGTTTGCATGTATTTTTAGCCGAGGGGATGCATTCTGTGACTGTTTTATAGCTGTCAGAGACACGGAGTTAATGCTGGGCTCCGACGGCGAGGACAGCGGCGCGTGGCGCGTGAGCGGAGAGGGGCTGCACTGGATACAGGCCACGCCGTCGCGGTACCTGTCATCGTCCCGCCAAATGGGTCACCATGTTAATGTCACATCTGATAAACCTTTAACACAGACAATAACGCAGAGGGAAAGGGGACTTACTTTGCAAACAGGGGCATCAGAGGGTCATGGACGGCAGATTCGGGGGCGCAGCATTGCATGGGGGCCCCGAAATATACAATCTATATATCAACTGGTAACAGTCACTGCAAAAGTAAGTGATTAATTAGTCAGACTTTTGTTCTTTAACTGATTTTTCTATTGAAATTCAGGTATCTGAAATGCCCCTCAGTGCACATCTATAGCAGGGCCTTGTGAGACTCCTCAATACACACAAGTCCCACTGTGGTAATATAAATAACTCACATGCGCATGAGCGCCGCCCTTGTGCAGAGATTGGAGGGGCTGCTGGTGCGGTGGTGACGGCTGGCTCGAGCGAACGAATCCTAAGTATTTTGGTGCTAATTGGACTGATGTGTCAGCTATGTGCGGTTCTGACAGGGTGCGTTAAGGGATTTAAAGAGACAGACCATGCGTAAAAAGGGGTCTCACACTGGATCGTGGTCTGCTTCACATTTGTGTCTTTCCCTGGCCTAGTCACGCATGATTAGCACACGCAGCTAGCTGACATTGCACTGTGTCCGTTTATCCTAGACCTGCTTAGTCAGACTGAAATGTTTGTTATATCAGGTTTTGAAGTATATCAAACATGTCCTGCTGTATATTTGTAGTAGCTGGAATAGTGAGCAGCATTACAAATGCATAGAATTCCTCTGTTGTTTGTTCTAGGTTGGTCTGAAATGAAACTAAAGGGCAATATATAGCAGGGGGGTGTACTGGTGCAGTGGGGGGAGCCTTGAATGTTCTTTCTGGTGTCTCAAGTCCAAAGACGTGGAGTTAAGGGACCTGGCGCCTCTAAGTGTGTGTGTGTCTATCCTGTAATGCAATGACACTCCATTAATACTGTCCTTATACTATACTGTCTGGATAGATGAAACTTTATGACAAGGCAGACTATGCACTTTATACTGTATTTTGTTTGTATTCTAAAAAATAACTCTGTAAGAAGTACTGTACACAGCATGATGCTCATCAGAATCAAACCCAGACCACTTACCCAGACAGTAACAACCTGATCCTGGGGCAGCAGTCAGACTAAGATGCCTTGGCATGCACAGGGGGGAATTCAGCATCCTCCTCTCCTCTGCAGACCAGGCGACTTCCCACACGCTGTCTATTCACAGTGACACAGAGTAATGTGCAGTCCCCTTAAAGAGACAGGTACCTTGGAGATCCGTCCACCACATTAGAAATGACACTCCAGAAGTTTCTCCTGTGGGGTTCCCTGATGGTAAAATGAGCTGTCAAACTCCGTCTGGTCATCAGACTCCCTCTCCACCTTCAAGAAACACCTCTAGACTCAACTGTTCCAGGAATTCCTCTACAGGCCTGATACCTCTCTATGTTACCCGTATGACCGTGATGTTACACTTTCTGCTCATTGTACGGTTTTCTTATTAGTTTCTTATTATGTTTGAAAGCTGTTCTGTAGCTCCTGTTCCAATCCTGCTTACACTTAGACCTGGGCATTCATTGGAAGCTCAGCTTAGATGTACTTTTGCAAAGTCAACTTCTCAACAGCATGTATGTTTTTAATGTGCAATTTGCATCACTTGTATGTCACTTAAGATGAAAGCATTTGTTAGGTCAAAATTACACCCCCACAAAAAAAATACATACATACCACTGATAGTCTTCCTCGATGGCTCCTAAGGTTAGCAGCACCTTTTGCTGTTTCCTGGGTGACAGACAGATCGCGGTGTTGAACGGGAGCTTGCATTTACCCACAATTCCCTGCTTCCACAGTAAAATGAGCTGCCATACACCAGCCACTGCCTCTCTTGTGAAAGGCACATGGTGCCACGGGCGGGGATATCAGGAATGGGATGTCTGTTAAGGTCCCCGCATTGCAGCCTCATTCACATTTTTAATGCTCAACCACCCCCCCCCCCCCTCCACGGGATCTGATACAGTTGAGGGAGGAAACATTTCGGCAGCAGCCGTGCAGCAAGGCCCGAAACCCATCCCGGTTTCTGTGTAGGTCCCTAAAAATATTTGCTTTCCTTGGCATTGCGCATTCTGCACATAGTTTGGAAGGAGGCTGTCTTGGCCTGCGCTGCCAGAGCCTGCTCCTCGGAAGACTGCTGCACACGAGCCAGTCAACCTCATTAGGTCTGGTCTAAATCCTCCAGGCTAAAAGTGGAAACTGGCATACAGCACCCATTAAATCCACCGCCCCCCCCCCCCCCCACCCCGGGCCTGCTGTTGGACCCGTAAAAGTGCATTGTCGAATCACATCCGCTTCGAGCTGGAACTGCAGGGTTCGATCGGGGGAGGGATGGGTGTCTCTATTGCCCGGCCTCGTTAACCCTCGCAGAGGTAATCAGTTTCGCAGTGATTAACGAGTGTTACACAATGACGCAACCGAGGGCTGCACACGTGCTGTAAACCCCCGATATTTTTTATCGTATTCATTAATGCGTACACAGAATGACTCGGTAGATAAATTAACTGAACACTCTACAATAATAAAAAATCATTACAACACTCAATGCCAAGGCATCTCATCCGTCAACTTTACTTTCTTTATTCTAGGAGGCCAAAAGTTCTGTGCTTCTAAATTACTTTGCCCTGTATTTTCTGGGCTGATGAAATATAATTATAAAATGAAATACTATTATATATAATCACAGGATATTTCAATCAAAACCTTTTTTAACTTGGACTTACAAAAAAAAAAAAAAAGTTTCTCCTGAAAAAAAAACATTCATTTTGACCAGTTCCAGAATTCCATACATCCAAAATCATTTTCCATGGGTTGTTTTTGGCCATGGATGCCATAAGAATAACTCACTGTGCTTTCAGTGAAGTCATCAGTGGCGTGTTAATTACCGCTGAGATGTCCCCTCGAAGGGAATAGAGACTGTCATCCAAAGACATCAGCAGTGTTCCACAAAGCAGTCAGACGAATATATTTTTGTGTCTCTCCTGTAGATCCAGTGGCACATTTTATGTGCGAGAAAATTAACTGCCCCAGTCAAAATGCAGTTCATGCAGGAGTCCTGGAATGTGATTAATGACAACAGACCTCTTATATTTTACATACCTGGATTTTTTTCTTTTTTTCAATAGAAAGTACCTGATTTTAACCTGGTTTTGTTTTCTGTTATTCAGTTGCAATGTAAAAATCACACCAGTGGGTATTACCTTTCCTGTGCACAGTCCTTGCTAAGTTTATTATTTACTAAGTGTGGTGGACAGTGTGCAAGTTGCTGAGGGAGCTGGTTATGCAGTATGTGGAGCACAATCTTTCCGAAGATATGTTCTGTAAAACGTCAGTGGGTCTGTCATGATTTGATGACTCTATATATTTTTCCATAATCTTCTGCGTTCTGTCCTCCTCTACTGCTTAAAACACTGCTTACTGGTAAAATACTACTCCAGTAGTTCCACTGGAATGAGGCTCCGTGTGGCTGGTCCCTTACTCCAGAGTAAAGGCATCTCAGGCACGGAGGGGCTGCATACGATCCACTTCGAACAGGAATCAGAAGTGCAATTCTCTGCTCCCGTTCTTTTTTTGTTATTGCCAAAAATACAAATTATTTTTGAAGTGAGAAGTGGAATAACTCAATTCGTTTTCCACTCGCAAAACACTGACATCCATAAAACGTGTTTGTTTGTACACATTTTATTGCGAGTTTGTTTAGTTCTTTTTTTTTGCCTCTCCTTAAGCCCATTTGATACTTGAGTTCAAAGGAAGCCCGAAGCTCTGATTTTGGGAGGATGGCTGCGAGAATGTCAGCCAATTTAAGGCGGATGTTAGCTGAGATGACAAGAAGCAGTCAGAAATTTAATTAAAAAAAAAAAAATTAAAAACACGCCCTGGGCTTTAGGGTGTTAAACAAACAAATATCGGCTCCTGGGCTCATGTGGTGGTACATCAATGAACGGCCTTCGCAAAGAGGCCTAAATATCCTGACTGCTGAAATCGGGCTGGACGTCAGGAAAACAGACTCCCAGGTCGCATCCCTCTCACAACTCCCCCTGGATCCATCCACATGACGCGTCGTTGACAGAAACACGCTACACGCCATCCGCTGGCGCAGACGGAACGCGGCCGGCCTGACGTCACCTTGTTCCATGAATCATTGGCACGTCTTGTCTAAACGTTTGCTTTATAAGTAAACCAAGGTGAAGGGGCTGGACATTTATCTGCGGGAATCTGACTGTGTGAAACACGCAGGCCTTGGTATGGGGCCAGTTCGCCGGCATCTAACACACAGCGGAGTCCCAGGGTGCAGAACGCAGACAGGACGCTCTGAATCATTCGCGGAGGGGAGCCAAGATGGCACAGAACTCCGACCTCATTCATGTGCCAACGAGGCAAGGAATGCAAACACACTTTTAGCACATAATCTGGCTTTAGCGCTGTGTTTTACAACAAGTATTAAAGTCTCTTCTTTCATTGGTCTTGCGCTGTTACATGCGAGCCCCCTTAGACAAAGTGTCAGGTCGGCGGAGACTGGCTGCAGTTGGTGGAAAAGCTCCTAGCCATCCCTATGCCCGCATTGTAGCTCTGACTGATCGCCCCCGAAGCTGCGGTTTCTCTTTCTTTATC
>JAODKF010000044.1:8903808-8915443 GCA_026779585.1 Mormyrus proboscirostris
CCCCTTCATTCAGCAACAGCGAAGAATAGGTCCCTTCATAACAGGGCTGAAGGAGACTTGTGGAAGAATATGTGAAAAGAGCTGCTGAAACAGCTCTCGGCCAAAGCAAAAACAATCGCCAAAGGGAGTCTCATTTCATTTATATGGGCAGGAAATTGACCCGCTGGAAAATAGGAGAACTGATCCGACAGCGTGTGGGAACGTGACGAGTGGGCCCGTTTCCTGAGCGCTGGCCAGAGAGGCAAGCCTGGAGATTGGAGCATCCCCACTGGGGGTCAGGGCTGCTTTGCATGAAAATGCAGGACAGGGTGGCCTCAGGGGGAACAGGAGCTGTTCTGGGCCTGGGAGTCGAGAACAATTCACAGGGGTGAAGAGGAACCTGCCGCAAGCTTACAGCGAACCGGCACACCCAAGGTGGGGAAACGTGTATGGTTTTCACGTGGAAAATCCATCGGCGTGTTGTCATGGCATGGACACAAGTCAGGGGCCAGCGATGGAGCAAATGAGGAGTAGCAGCCACCCTTCCCCCCCCAGACCCTAGCCGTGACTCCATCGTTCTCTCTCACTTCACAGAATGCACACTTTACAGGGGTCAGCTAATCCTCTCCTCATATCCAGCCTTTGTTTAGTTTTCTTTGGATGCGCCGGACGGTTATTCCAAGGTCGTTCTGTATGCGCATGCTGGAACGCTGAGGTCTTTAGAAGTGTGAGTGAAGGATCCGTCCGACAAATGTCAGCGTTCCAGACCATCTTAAAAGCATATTGGATTATATTTGGAAAAATACAACATATGAAACGTAACACCAGTTAAACTCCTTTTAATTTAATTTAATATATTGAATTTGCATTGCATATGCTTATTTACAAGCATCACGGACTCTACTTATTTTCAAAATAGAATAAATGTTCTTCCAACGATGTAAATAAATGTTTATATTACTTGCATAATATTAGAATGTTTCACCTCTTCAACCTTCACATATTGCTGTTTTTTTCTGTATTAGAAATAGAAAAACCTCTATGGCCACGAAACTTTATTGTATTGTCTTTATTTAGCAACATTTGATGGAATTCAAAACACTGATTGTTCACAGAAAAGCTTTACATTCCCACGGTATGTAGTTTGAAATGATGAATTGTATGACATTGGATTTATGCTGATATGCATATATATGCATCTTTGCCTGTTCTGTTCCATGCAACTTAATTATCCCTCTACATGCATTAGCATATAATTAACAAAATAGTGTATTTGAATTTGATTAATTAGATATCGCATGTAAAATATCTGCGCTGACTTTTTCATATGTTAAAATCCTATTTTTTAAATAACTGCTTTATAAATGCCACAGAAGTGTAATATTGGTGGAACGACACTAACAGCCTTATCGTTGTTTATTGGGTTTAAACTGAATGTGAATTTTGCTCTTCAGGCTGGATTGCGTTTTGTAGGGACATATTCACCAGAGTCACGCCCTGAATCTCTTTTACTGTCTCAAATGGTAAACTTTCACGCATGACTATAAATGAGACGGCAAAAGTACGGAGTGCTGTGTTTGTGAGGGGGTGTTGTATATCCGAAAGCTAAACCACTGTGAAAGACTTTAGCTATTCATAAAGTACTTTGTCACCCATTATCATCAAAGAGAATAAAAGTTGTAAACAGATGTTGCAGACATTTTTAATTAGAGGCTTATTGTGGGAAAGTTTTATTTTAATGGTTTAAAGTATTTTGGGACAAAATCAATCAATTTGGTCTCTAAATGTAAAGAATAAATACCATAAAAATTATTCTTTTCCATTTAATAATAAATTTTGCCTTTCGATAAATTAATTAATTGAACTACTTCTTGGAACATTCACTCAAAAGTTTCATTTGACATGAAATATAATACTAAACAGCTGATGAAGTATCATTATTTTCAGGAAAATAAAAACAAATGTTCTACTAACTAATTTGTGTTGGCGGGTAATATTTTGCGGTCCAGTAAAGCCAAGACTGGGATATGCCTGCAAGGCTGAACAAATAATGGCATTTGTAAAACGCATTGAGTTGTTTTTATGTATACATATCAATCCATGTTTTGCAGGAAATCAGAAACTGGGCGGGAAAAGTCATTTTTATAACGCGTGGGCAAAATGTAACTGTAATGACTTTTGGGTAAAATATGCGTGAAAAAACATCCAGCATACTTCCCATATCCTTTTCCAGAATTTCTAATGGTCGAAGCCATTCGGCTGATTCACTGAATGACTTATTCCCACAAATCAATAACTAAAACAAAAATAGTAAAGACGGTTTTAAGTTTTTAAAGGCGAAAATTTGATTTAGACTCGGAACATCTGAGCTGTTCTTCTGAATATGACCACTAGATGGGTACAATTGGCCTCGCTTATGTTCCTCAGAGAATCCGTGTGCTCTTGGAGAGTGGATTTCCTAAAATGTTTCAAACCAAATGCCACCATGTCGATGTTGTAACGGACAGATATTAATTTCCAATATCAGATGCCTAATGATCTATTATTAATTGTGAATACCTCTGATGTATCGCAAATGACTGGTGGCATGAAATTGGGTTTTTGTGTCCGTCTGCTTAGAGGGCAATGTGATATAAGACCCAGAAAACTAGATTCCGTCTTTTTAGTAGATAGATAGATAGATAGATAGATAGATAGATATGTCTTGGCAGGCTTTAAGAAGGCACTGAGCACTCGCATTCCATAAGGCTGCCTGAGTCTCAGCATGCGCTATATATGCCAGCTGCCGCGTAGCTTTGATGAACTGGAATGGAAATGGCTGCTTTGTATCAGCTGAGATCTCTATCTGCGCCGTCCACTGGGCACGACGCTCGAAAAATAAAACTGGGCCGCTCTCCACACAAACACTTGCGACTAAAAATGCCAGCTTTCCTGTCCAGTATCATTCCCTTCTTATAAAACGTTGCTCCTCTGACGAATACATTTATATCCTGGAAGCAATTTATGTGTGATAGTCCAGCACTAGTTAGTAAATGCTATTGGTACTGCGACTGAAATGCTGCACTACGTATAAAACTGCAAACCACCTTTCGTACAACTTCCGTGCAATTTTGGAAAAGTTTTGAAGTAAGGGCTTTCGATGAAATGCAGACGGTCCCTTACGGACGGCCAGCTTTTCGGACGGACAAGCGGGTCTGGTGTGTGTGTGGGCGGGGTCGTTTTGTGACGTCCCAAATCCCCGCCCCCTATTTGAGAGGAGTCGCTGAAGGCGGTGAGGAAAGTTTAGTGTTCCCTGGCAATGGAAGGTGGGAGTATAAAACAGAGCAAAACGGTCCGGCTGCCTTCACACGGCTGCGTATATCCCGCGCACTTTACCTAATCAGTGTAAACAGTAGCTGATATCGGCACGGTTAAATAAATAGTGTGAATCTACCCGCGGGGATTAAGGACGTCTGGCAGTATAACGGTAAATAACTGTGTAGACACTTGGCTGCAGTTATTTGCGCGTGCTTTACCGGTACGTTAATATGTTTTTGTGCATCTAATGCCTACTAGTTGATCGTTTAAACATAATTTGCGTTCACTTGGCTTTTTCAAATATCGCCTCTAAAATTAGACTTGCGTTTGAAAATGTATTAAATCGTACTTTCTTTGTTTTTTGACCACCATCGAATATCACGTCCGACTTGGAATGCTGGAAGTATAACGCTTTTTTTCTGGAGGAGTACTGAAGAGAAGAACTGTTAAAGAATTTATTGTGGACTCTTTTATTAACTCGTATGGTTTTTTTTAACGTGGAGCAGGCTGATGTTCGTCCATATTTTGTTCCTCACTGAAAGTGAAAAACGTGAAGTTTATTTGGAAGCGTGCAGGCCCTTTTGGGAAAAGATTTTCTTTAATTTACAGTTTCCCACGGAATATTTTATTTCCAGCTAATTTTTCGCACCATCATTAAAGCATCTCTTCGTATTTGAAACATGAGCATGGAAGCGTTTCAGTTAAAGATCGTGATTTCCCTTTGGTGTCAGCTTATGATTGCTGGATTCAGCCAGGAGATTGGAGCTTATGACATAGAGAGGGGAAGGCAAGCGAAATGCGAAATAATTACGATTCCCATGTGTCAGGACATCGGCTACAACTTGACTAGGATGCCCAACTACATGAACCATGAGAGCCAAGTGGAGGCTAGTATTAAGCTGAATGAGTTTTCTCCTCTGGTGGAATATGGCTGTGATGTGCACTTGCGCTTTTTCCTGTGCTCTCTGTACGCTCCGATGTGCACCGACAAAGTGTCCACCTCCATCCCAGCCTGTCGGCCGATGTGTGAGCAAGCACGCCAGAAATGCTCTCCCATCATGGAGAAGTTCAACTTTAGGTGGCCCGACTCGCTGGATTGCTCCCGGTTGCCGACCAAGAATGACCCCCATGCCCTGTGCATGGAGGCACCGGAGAATGACACCAGGACAGAAACCAAAAAGGGTGAAGGCATGTTACCTGTTCCACCCAGGCCGCGACAGCCAGGTGCTGGGAACAGCCCATCTCCTGGGAGCCCAGGCTCCTGTGAAAACCCAGAGAAGTTTCAGTACGTGGAGAAGAGCCAGAGTTGTGCTCCCAGGTGTTCCTCGGCTGTGGACGTCTTCTGGTCCAGACAGGACAAGGACTTTGCCTTTATCTGGATGGCTGTGTGGTCGACATTCTGCTTCGTCTCCACTGCCTTCACCGTTCTTACTTTCCTCCTGGACCCACACCGCTTCCAGTACCCCGAGAGACCCATTATCTTCCTCTCTATGTGCTACAATGTCTACTCTGTGGCCTTCATCATCCGCTCTGTGGCTGGTGCGGAGAACATCGCCTGCGACCGGGAGAACGGCGAGTTGTACATCATCCAGGAGGGATTGGAAAGTACGGGCTGCACTATCGTTTTTCTCATCCTCTACTACTTTGGCATGGCCAGCTCCATCTGGTGGGTTATCCTCACGCTCACGTGGTTCCTAGCAGCCGGTAAGAAGTGGGGGCACGAGGCCATCGAGGCCCACAGCAGCTATTTCCACATGGCCGCTTGGGGCATCCCCGCCATGAAGACTATCGTCATCCTTACCATGCGGAGAGTGGCAGGAGATGAACTGACGGGCCTTTGCTACGTGGGCAGCATGGACATGAATGCACTGACCGGCTTTGTGCTGGTCCCCCTCTCCTGCTATCTCATTATTGGCACGTCGTTCATTCTGACAGGCTTTGTTGCCCTTTTCCACATCCGTAAGATCATGAAGACTGGTGGCACCAACACAGAGAAGCTGGAAAAACTCATGGTTAAGATAGGTGTTTTTTCCATCCTCTACACAGTCCCGGCCACCTGTGTCATCATCTGCTACTTTTATGAAAGACTCAACATGGATTACTGGAAGTTCAGGGCTCTCGAGAGCAAGTGCGTTGTATCCCCAGGGCGCCGGAATGAGGATTGTTCCCTGGACCACTCGGTGCCAACGGTGGCGGTCTTCATGCTCAAGATATTCATGTCCCTGGTGGTGGGCATCACCAGCGGGGTGTGGGTTTGGAGCTCAAAGACTCTGCAGACCTGGCAGGGCTTGTGCAACAGGAAGCTGGCTGTCAGGACTAGCAGGAAGCCCTGCAATGGCGTCAGCTGCAGCAGTACGCACTGCCATTACAAAGCACCCGCAGTGGTCCTACACATCGCCAAAACAGACCCCTATTTAGATAGTCCTGCTCATGTCTGAATCTTCCATTCAGCTCCCAAAGCCTTATGAATGGAGCCAAAGGGAGGGAGGAAAGACTCGATTCTGTAGAGTATAGGTTGGACTACACTCTGTGCTTTGTAGCCATGCCTGGCAGGGAACTGACTTTGTGTGTTGACCCGAGGGGCAACATTTATCGTCATTTTGCAGACCTTCAAAAAAGCTAATTGAATTCACCACAGAACTGGAGAAAAGCCAGTTGTCCACTAAAACCACATTCGTACGATAGATTAAAGGGAAAATGCCCAGTACATCATATGGTAGCAATTGTGTAAATTTGTATAATCACTGGCGCACTGTGTACAAACAAAATATAATTTCAAAAGAAAATAGACTTGCATGGATGTGTTGAAATGGTTGTATTTTCTCCTCATATAATAGTGTAAAGATATTTATTGTATTGAGTATTTAATTTCAGTTCTCAGTGGTGTTTAATATGTTCCTATGTATATAAGCACACATAGCAAGGCCTTAAGTGAGAGATATACATTTAAGATCAAGGGATTTCAGTGCCTTTATGGAAACAATATTGTCAGTAAAATGAAATGTTAATAAAAACATGTTTATATATTTTCAACTCTGGTGTTATGTTTATTAATTTGCTGGGGTTATTTTGGAGTGGAGAGGTGTTAAAGTTCAAAATTTAAAAACAGTTATGTGATGTTAAGAAAATATTAAGACGTGTGTCTTCGTGACAGACTTGTTTGGGTTTTTCAGAGTGACCTTAAAGCATATCCTTTGTATTCTGAGTATTACCAGCTTGTCAGAGTATGTAGGCACAGAAATGTGCCTCTTGCAGAGTGCCATATACCTGTCTTTAGGCTTTTCTGAAATACTCCATTTTTATATTAGCACTTGGAAATCCATACTTTGGATACAGGAGTATATTTTTTGACTAGAGCTAAATGTGTTATCTTGCATACTCCCAGACATTTAACGAGTGTTTAATTTTTAGCATAGACATAACTCTTGCCTACATTTTCACTGTGAGTTTCACACAAATTGGTCAATATTACATGTGTGAATGTGGGATTTATAATCTGCTGATTCAGACATATTTACCGTTCGTGATTTGGAAGGTTTTAATATTTTCTTCACGTTAAGTGTCTTGACCAAAATGTATGAATAATTCTCGGAAATGTAGGTCTTGATAAAGACTAGAAATTCCTCTAATTTTAGATGCAATATGAAGTCTAACGTTATGCCAGATATGAATAATGAAGCACAGAGGTTCATTTATTTGTGTTATCAGAGTGCTCATTTTTAAGGCATGTATCATGGAACCTGTTTAAAAGATTGTTCTTGTGGGTGTCGAAAATTCCTTTGCGTTTTAAAAAACCATTAACCCTTTATTTGGTTCTCCTCTTCTTTTTTTATCCGACACACAGCTGGAGGTGTTTATGCTCCCTAGTGTCTCCGGAGAAGTTTCATAACGGTCCTCAGAGAAGTGGCCTGTATCTATGGAAATAAGACGGATCTTTCATAGGCATTCTTAATGTTACTCTCGGAGTGCGGATTAGTGAAATGAGAGCTAGTTAGCTGTCTGCATTTATTCCTCTGTGAAGTGTAGCACTTTGCTATATAGTAGGAACTGGAGACTGTTGCTTCAATTTAAGTTGGCCGTAGTAATGTCAGGCTTTAATCAATACATGTTGTTTAGCAGTTTTTAGAATAGCTACTCTAATGAGCCTTATTGTAGATTGCCTTCCATGCGCATGCGTATGCCTTTAAATGTGCCTGTTCTCTCACAACATATATTATTAATTTGTCCCTTAATCCTCCGCTGATCCATCTTTTGTGCCGCGTGCTTTCTCGCTCCTCCCTCCGCTCTTTGAAGTAGGGATGCAGAGATGGTCTGGGGGCCCCCATTTCGCCCGTACTCTCTGAATCATCTGCGTTCCTGCTAAATCATGCAGAAAAACGCGGTCCGATATCTCTGCCTCCGCGCATGAAATTGAATTTGAAACTTGCAAATGTGCACTCCGCTATTTCGGACCACATTAGGAAGAATAATGAAATGCGCTTTACTAAAATCATTCATGCCATCGTCTTAAATTCAGGCTATTTATTCGAATCGAATTATGTGCCTTAAAAGATAATCTCAAAATATTTTGTACGTAGGCTCAAATCCAGCGTGGTACTCCTTTCCCTATATGGCGAATTTGACAGCTGCTCTTATTCTGTCATTTACTTTACCGGTGCGCCGATTATAAATCTCCCTAGGATATGCATAAAAACTGAAAAAGATTATTAAAATGAGTGGAATAAGTCGAATTGTTCCTTCTGCTTGCGTCTGATTACATTCGTTCTGTGATCATACTTCGTACGGCTGTGTCTGTCGATGGGCTCAGTTGGTGCTCGCACGATGCGTATCAACTCTGCAACATTAATAACTGGGGGAAGACGCCACTGTTGCATATCTTAGTTTTCCGTTTTTACCAATAAACAGAACACAGCTCCCTCGGGCTGTTTTGAAATATCGTCTTTCCATGTGTTTTCATATTTTTTTTCTGGGATTAATTACGGGGAAAAGCATGATGCCACTTAGCAGAACATAGTGCTGCGAATGCAAAGAAATCAGGGAGGTTTGAAATTGATAGCATATGAAAACGTTATCTTGTTTTCGTCCAGCAATCGTACTGCTGTCTAAATATTTTTATCATACGGCTGCAGATCCGTAATCTCACTTGTTACTGTTATGGGTCAGTGAAAAGTCTTTGATTGAACGCCACAGGCTGCTTGCCGCAAGATATCAAATTTCCCCTTCTTGGATTTTTGTCGCATGTGTCTGATTCGTGGCATAATATGTCACATTACCCGACATTTGCGTGCAATTCTCAAGCGTATTAAGTCACCGCGGTTGAATGTGTGTTTGCTTCTAGGGTATCCGCAGTCACAACGCCTACAGTTTTATTTATATTTTGCACCCTAAATAAATGCTCTTTTCCGTAGCGACCTATTCAGCCAAAAGCAGGAAAATCTTTTACTTCTATGCCTGTGTTCTAAGTGTTAATGATTGGCCATCAACCTATTCATTCATCGTTGAATTGCTTTTCGAGTGTAGTCACGGCAAACAATGTGAATTACATCAAACTGTGTCAGTGATGAACTGCTGCATCTCATTACTTATGAGCCATATAAACATAGAAATAACATTTCTCCATACTAGACTATGATTCGTGTCTCCCTAAATCTGGGTGCAGTCTAATCTTTGATATGATTTTTGTTTTTCAACCTGGCTTTTCGCGATGACTCAGCACCCCTTTCCATCCTCTGTTTCAGGCACGCTTAAGGGTTTGTTTCTTCCCCGAAGGACGAAACTGCAGTACCAAGTCTGAAAAGTGCGGCTTTTCCACCTGCGACGCTGAGGGGTTCCTCACGAGGGAGGAAGCGGCATTAACAGCCGGATTGCTGGGATATTAATTAAATAGGAGGTTTGCGTTGAGTGGTTTGATGCCTGGTTACTTGTATCTTAACTGATATGGCCGCGCCAGCTCCATTACACGCCGTATTGTTGTTTTACGCGAAGTTGTAAATATGGCTGTAATTCTGTCAGGTACTTTTGAGTATTCCATAAATCTAACTGTCTCCTTCCCACAGATTTTCCCACTTTCTGCGTCGCTACACGCCCCTTTCCCCCTGCTTTCGCAGACATTGCCCATGGCTTGGCAGAGGTACTTCCTTGGGCTGTAACACCGCCATTACATTAGGCTCTATTAAAAAGGCGGTGTTGGTTTTGGCGCTTGATCCGGCAGCATGTCGCGAGATACACGCGCTTTGTCGGTAAACAAAAAGAGCTCAAATGACATCATTTTCAGACAGGTTTATTTAAAGGACGCAAAAGGTACGGTAACATCAGCGGGTGTCAATGGACACGTGTGTTATACCTTAAGAGAAACAAAAAAATCATCACAACTTTTTTTCACCCCTTCCTGTGAAACTTCTTCATATTTTTTTGTTTCATGTTAACCTTAGTTTTCTAAGGACAGTTTAAAAGGCTATGGGGATGTTGAAAATCATTTAGATGTGATCGAATCGCCAGATTTTCCAGATACATTGTTATACAATGCTAGGTTTGTCCGAAAAACCTAGATAATGAAAGTTATTCTTTCCAACATCTGAGATTTTTCTCCGTCCAGATCAATAGTGGGAGTCTGTCCAAGCAAAGTTTCATTAAGTTCGTTACGTTTAATATTTGCCTGGTTGCACAAGTATAAGGAGATGGAAATAATTAACTGTTAGTATTTTCAGCCATGGGAAAAGAAACTTTTCGTCACTAGTTTTTAGTCACAAATTTTCACATATACCCTGGAAACATCTCATTTTTACCGCGGTAGCTTCTATTTGTCGGTCCCTCCCAGAATCCTAGGCTTTGGGTGTCGTGGTGTGTTTAAGGTGAATGCTTGTGGCTCACTATGGAGGACAAGATACAGTAGCAGACTAAAAGTGTAATTGTCTGGTGGTTCGCATAAAAGGTCTCTGTCTGACCATATGTTTGATTAAAGGGGATCATTATAACATCGCCTGCCAATCCCACCCCCCAGAAAAAAGACAGAAAAAGCGAGAAGGCAGGAAGAAAAAAAAAGAGTTCCTCATTACCCCCCACCCCCGGGCACTATCCCTTTCCTGGGCTTGTTTGATGTGGAAATGAGGCCATTGAAGGCAGGCCATTGAAAAGGCTGCAAGCCCAAATAGGTTTCTCCACTAAAGTACGTCTGCTGGGGCAATCCACACGGCCTCTCCCCACCTGGTGGGCTCACGGTCTGTCACATACATCCCCCTCCCTCCCAAACAAGGAAACCCGAAACGCCAGTAACACCCGTAACGCATATGCATAAGTACCAAAGGGATAATTGTCACCCGCCTACCCTCCCCCACGCCAAGCACTCGGCTGGACCCTGGCAGATCTGCCATTTCCAGCGAGGTCCGGCAATCCACCAGTCACCGCCGAGATCCCATACAGCGTGGCCGATTTCAGCCGACAGGCACCTTACGCTTGAATTGCTTTTGCAGCAGAGGAGGTATCAAGAGGGAAAGGTGGGTTCGCTCAGAAGGCAGACTAACTTTTGAGAGACTGTTTGCGCACATTCAGAAATCTTTGGGGGGGAAACGAGAAGCAGTAGGATTGGGTGCTTCCAGTGAAGTTGCGCAGCACTGCTTTTAACTTTGTCCCCCAGCCCATCCTTCAACGTTTCTGCCTCCTACTCTTTACCTGCATCCAAGAGCCTGCTGTTCCCCTCTTTCGGATGTTGCCCCGAGATATATTATTTATACCTACCTGTCTCATGCAGGGTATGATATGTCTCGCATATGCTCCACCTTGTTCTTTGCGTTCAATGACACCTCGATGTTTTGAACCACCGAGAGAAGCTGCTCTTCCCCGACACGTGGCCATCTGACACAACTTCAAGCGTGTCATTTGGCCCACCATATTCCAGATCCATTTAATGCTGCCGCAACTCATGAAAACACCAAGCGTTTTTTTTTTTTCTTATATAGTCTCAAGTAGATTTATGCAACTGTATGTTACATGCTGTTAAAAGAATCGGTTGCGCTATTATCGTTTGGGGCTGTTACATTTGCATTCGGTGACTGCTCAGTGAAGGCTTGACTTACAACTTTGCAAGGCCTGTTGTCATTTTTTTTTTCTTCCTCCACCAAATGTTTATGACTGGAGAGACAGTGACAACAAGTAAACATGCGAAAGGAGTGACAAACTTGCATCACCTCACTCATCACTTAAGCAGACTAAACGATCAAAGGCTGCGCATTATGTAGGTCAGATGTTTGGGAGCTTGCCCCTTTCAAGTTGCCATTTTGATTCAGTTGCTAGGCAGCTCCCCGTTCGACGCCGAGATAACAAAGCCCCTCTAGAGAGGGGGATCTACAGAAGATGGTGCAGA
>JAODKF010000044.1:8915451-8926057 GCA_026779585.1 Mormyrus proboscirostris
TGGGGGGTGGAGGGGGTGGATTGGGTGGGGGGGGGTGGACGCAAAGCGATGCAGCATTCATGACCTGCTTTTAAAGATTTCTAAAAGCAGAAGAGAGGCAGCAGACAGTGATTCCATGCGCCACCCACCCAGCAGGCCTTCTGGGGCGTGATACGCCTGCATCTTCAGGTTCTGTCTTTGGACTTCTGTAGTCTTTGTCTCTCTCAGACTATACACACACACTCATGTAAAATCTTCTGGGCAGGGAGAGGATGTTTGCTCGTGTCGGGTCAAAGCATTTTTTTTTTTTAAGTGCTCTGTGGGTGGTGTTTGTCATCCGGCGCCGTTGTGTGACTGAGAGCACCATTGGGGAGTTGTGTGCATCTCAGGCACTCTGCCTGCGACACTCCAGCACCATCACGCTGTTCCACTACCAAAGATTCCCCATTTCATTCTCCGGTATCAAACACTAACCCCGCAAGGGTCTCTGTCTGCCAAACACTTGGCTTCCTTCAAAGTATGTTTACTGTAGACTTATTTCTTTATTGCATTTTTGATTTAGGGAAAATTCGTTGATCTGATAGTGTCTGATATTACATTTTACTCATATACGATACAAGTATTGGGACAGGTTACAATCAATATGTGTTCAGTGGGATTCAAACCCACAACCTTTGCATTGTTAGCACAATGCTATACTTGTTGAGCTACTGTCCATAAGTATAGTTGCACTTTTTCTTTGTTTTTTGTATAAAAGAATTGGTTGACCTGATAAAATTGTGTTTATTAGCTTCCCAATATTCTTTAATGTTACATTGCTAAAATAGACTTAAGCGTATATATTTTCAGCTACTAGCAAGTAACAAATGTTTAAAATAATTCACTGAATTGATTCACAAATTTTAATAAACTCATTTCAGATATGAAATATTAATATTTCCTGGAATGTCATACTGTCCATGAAGAAACTGGCCCTGAATTTTTTTGCTGTTACATGTTTGCCTGACTTTATCTCTTCGTGTTTTGGCTGAGATAATGCTGAATTCCCCGGCTGAGTATAAGCAAGCGGCGAGAGCAAATGCAGTGTTGCGTTAAGTCAGTAAAAGTCCCTCCTGTAGGACTGGGAGTTTTCCCTCCATTGTGTCACGTGACCTGTAGTATGCAGAGCAAGTGGATATGCTTGACAGATACTGTATGAGTGGAAAGCACACCCAGTCTTCAGTGCACCCAGGCCGTTACGAGTTATATGCTTGACGGACACTATATTAGTGGAGAGCATAACATGTTTTGAGTGCACCAAGGTTGGGATGGGGGACTTTTAAACTGGGTTTAAAATAACAGGGAAAAAAACACCAGCCCAAGAATACAAGGTGTTTTTGCTATAGTTCTAGGTTTTAAGTGTTGTCCAGATCAGAGTGCTCCCCTTTTAGTCTTAATAAATCAAAAATAACACGTTTGTATACTCACTGCTATATCAGAAGCCACGAAGACTCCCCCGTAATATGTGTCTGACCTCAGTCCCCGATTCCTGTGACCCTCTGCAGGTTACAACTACCAGAGTTGACCGATGCTTCCTGAATGAGAGGTTTCACTTCTGCCTGCGTTTTGACAGAACACCCAAAGTGGTGGGGTGCTTAAGTTTGTTTCAGGAGGTGATTTTTCCAAGGAGTGTATTTCTGGTCTGTGGGCGCTGAACTGCTTTTCATATATGCAGGCTGAAAATATCTGGCTGTGCTTGATAACTTGCCAGAAGGGTGACTGTGATTTTAGGGTGAGATATAATCGAGATCTCAGCACAAAACCGCAGGACGAGACCCTCTGACAAAGAGTCTTTGGTTTGACCCAACCAAGGGATGCTGGATAGAGGTGGCTTTGTGCTAAGGATGGACTCCAGGTGGGAGAGAATCAACGATGGCTGCTCTCTTGACAGCCAGACAAGGCCAGGTCTGTCCCCTGCCAACACTTACCTGCACTTTCATTATTCGGCATGGCGAAAACACAGGGTTCCTTGTTACTTGACCCCAGCCAAAACATTGAGGCAAATATATCTCCAGCACCCGCTCTCCTTCATAGCTCATGTGGACAATGGCCACTCAAATGGCTGGTTTCATTTTAAAAGACCAGCTCTGGTCAGGCCATTGGTTCAGGATTTGCCCTAGGGTCCAAACAGAGTGCAGCTGAAGTGACTCTTTAGCATCTGAGACCTGCTAATGTCAGGGGCTTGTAGAGGGATTGTTTTAAGGGAAACAACAGCCAAAAACGTGCTCTTTTCCAGACAGTGTCCCATGTATCCAAAATAAAGAGTGTTTCAATAAAAATCGCCTTTGTGATGTGACTGGTAAACATTAGAGTGATTTGCATTGCCTACGAAGAATAAAGAGGTCTGCACAAATCACCAATGGGTGTTTTTATCTTGGAACTGTCATGCAACTTGTGTGTTGCATATTGTTTTCGTTGTTTTTTTAGTATCCCACATACAAGGAAAAAAAAAAAATCTGTCTTTGCACCTTCCTGTTCTTGGTCAATACCCCAAACCTGACCCTAACTTCACCAAAAGAAGCAGTCCCATCCCTTGCCAATGAACGCATTTGAAGGACCCTTCGAAATTGGACAGCCTTGTCGCCTCGCTGTGACGTGTTCGGTCTTCGAATGCAGCCTTACAAAGATGCAGCCCCTGAATTCAGACACAGCCATGGATACAGTCATGTTTGTGGAGCTGTTTGGAAAGGGGGACGTGTTTCACTGATGAAGTCCTCTGCGGGACAGACCCCCCCGCCTGCATCCTGTGCCCTCCATACAGGAAGCAACAGCTCCGTTACAGTGATTACCGGCATTGTGTTCCTGCATTTGGGCCTGTTTACAGAAAAACACACGACCCATAAACGGGAGGCCCCGTGGCGGCCATGCCAGCAGGCTGCCCGTTATTCAGGCGAGACGCACCGGCCTGCTTGTAAAGGCCCCAGCTGGCCCATATGCAGCTAGTTAGTCTCCTTCACGCTGCCCGTTTCATTGTTGCGGAGCCCTGCCAACGCCCCCCCAGGTGTAATACATAGCTGGCGTCGCCGCTGCGGGCAGTGATTGGCGCGGTTATAAAAACGGGCCGGAGGGGCTCGGCATCAGCAGAACCGAGGCTTGGCCAGACATTTTGTTAGCCATTCGCTCAAGCTGTTTGCCGGAACATCCGTTAAATAGAATAGAAGATGTCTTAAAATGAGCCGTCTGGGGTTTTTTTTCAAAGAGGACTGTGAGAAGGTATCAGCAAATGGCTCATCTGGGGCACAGTTATATTTTACTAGGACATCTTACACAACAAACAGTGGTCCAGAGAGTCAGTTAAATAAAGACTAAGTTCCCTGGTCGCTGCTTAATTACTGAATGGTCAACAAATATGAATTTTTGTGCATTATAAAGTAAACAGTTGACTGGAATGTTGACTAATTATTGTAACGTCGGTGGGATTTGAATATCCCAGCATGCTCATGAGCGCTTGTAAATAGCCCCAGTGTGTGCTTGTTAACACAGACACTTCTCGTGCCGTGTATCCGGCTGATGCTTGTACCCTTACGCGTGTTTGTACTCTGCCATTGCCTGATCGTAACACGTCTGAGTCGATGTGTAAATACCCACCGTGCGCGTGCCTCCCTGTGCTCAGTCTAACTTTCCCGTGTTTCTCTGCCGCTCTGTCATTGTGTTGTTGCCTGGGCACGGTCCCGCCTTAAAAGGGCGACTTTGTGAAAGTCCGTGCCGCGTCGTGTTTACGCTGCCTCGGTCTCCCCGGCACCGCAGTATGTTTGACTTTAGGGAAATCACGGTTCATGTTCTGCTTGACTGCTTGCGGAGTGCGAAACAACTGTAAGTCATGTCTACACTGCAGCGTCTCCTTTAAAAACCGTGTTTTCAACAAAAACAATCATCCACACAGACATTTTTGCATAGCTTACAGAAATATTTTGATCTGGATTGACATAAGAAAAAATGTATATAACATAGCGGCTATTGACTTACATTGGTCATGCGCATATAGACAGTGACAGGTAAATTAGTGTCTTTTTGCACATATATGCTACATTCACACTGTGTGATGTGATAGTTAGCTGCGTACTGGTCAGCAACGGGAAGCACCAACGAAAGCAGCTCTTTCAAATCCACCATGTTGGAATACTGATTACGTCTATGAAGGGTGATAATGTGACCAATCAGATGATGCGAGGGATGGGTCATGTGATGAGTAGGGACCAATTAGGACACTTTCAGAATGTTCACTTCTCTTCACTTTCTTTCTTAAGTCTCCATTTTCGCTCCACACTGCATTGCTAAAACAAAGTTTTCAGAAGTAAGTGGCTCTGAGAGCATTGTCTGAAGTCTCCCATTTCGGAAGCTGAATACTCTAAGGTATACATTTTAAACAAAACTCTACATTTTAACCTTATATCATAAATTAGTAGATTCATAGTCATTTTGTCTGACATTTTTCCCATTCACTGGCAAAAGGTGGAACTTTTTTGGTCATGTTAGGGTTAGGCTTGGGTTATTGAAATCGAGCCGATGTTCGGCACCATCTGCCATGGAGAAACATGGGGGAGCAAAAGCACTGAACGTTCAGACACTCCTGTTAACGTTTGTTTTTCTTTTCTTGCCCATTTCCCAGATTAAAAAAAAAAGTGTCCGTTGTTTCCCTGGCCTTGTGTGCTTAGAAAGCCTCCAAAGATTGTAGGCCCCGTCCCTCCTGCCACGAGATGTGTCAGTCTGAGAGATCCTCATGCCAGGGGCTGGCGGGCATTCCGGCGGTGGCCCTTCATGGTTCTCTGGACAGCAGACAGGCCCCTTAGCCTGGGGCAGCGCTAGCAAAGCAGCGCTTCGCTTGGCTCGCTTCCCAGGCCTGATCGTCGTTGGGGATGCCCTAACTTTCTCACTGCATGGGACCCGGACCCTTTGGGGGCCCCTGCAATGCAACAAGTTGCCCAATGGGCACCAAAAGAACTTCCACTGACACTAAATAGTTGGTGGACAACAGAAAAGAAACTACAAAAAAGTTAGTTAATCTGGGTGTAGCATGTTGTTTAAAACTGCACAGTCTGGTACAGGGACTGCAGATAAAATTTTAATAAAAAGTCTTTTAGCAAACTCTGGGACAGTTACTAATTGTCCACTGTCCCTGTTAAAGAAAACAAACAAATACATAAACAAACCAATAAATAAATAGTACTTCTTTGTGTATTGTGTATGGATATGTCTATCCATAGGTTTTTCTCCTTGTCTGCATATTGTATATGCTGTACTATAAGCTGCAGTGCCACTAAATGATATTTTATTGGTCTGTGCAGTGACGGTAAAGATTTTTATTATTATTTCTCTTATTTAGCTGCTGTGGAATGATTTTATGCTTCCAGTATTTGCCCATGCAGTTCTTTATAGAACCATCAACGCAGCAACTGATACCAGATATGTCGGCCTACAGAGGGGTGTTTCACGTGAGAAAACTTCTTCTCTTTCTGCATCATTCGACATGCCTAAGGGGCAGAGATTAACGAGCCCTGTTTGTTTTTAATTAACTCTGCGGCTGTTTTGAGACGTGCGGGTGGCGGGGTGAAGGTGTGTACGGGTGGGAGGTGGAGTCTGCACATCGGACATCCTTCCCGTGTCGCTTTGCTTGCTGGCCACCTCCTCCTGGAGGGAAGGAAGCCTTCGGCACAGTCGCGGAGATCGGGCGTGGCACACCGCTTTGTCCCTTATTGCTCCCTGACGCACACTCCCCGTACCGTCGAGCGGGGCGGTGCCAAAACTGAGAACCGGTTTGGCAGATCAAGGATCCAGGTCGCCAGGGGGACGCGAATTGGGTCAGTGGTGTGTGAGTGCGTGGGTTATGTATATATTACATTGTAGGGACCAAATGACCCAACATGTCAAAAACCTGTTATTTTGACATTGTTGCTTATGATTTTTTTATTTGGTTGCTTATGATAAAGGTTAGGGGTTATGCTTGTCATTGTTCGGATTACAATTTTTCCCATAGAAATGAATGGAGAGTCCCCACAAAGATACAAAAATAAACATGGATATGTCTGTCTGTATGTCTGCAGTGTGTGTATGCGTGTGTGTGTGAGTGCGGTGCTGTTTTAATGTCTGACTCTCTTGCTGGTGTCGGATCCTGGTCATATCGCGCCACCATCATATGGTTCTCCCTCCTGCCATGCGGTGGCAAATGGAAAATCATGGATTTGCTGGGGAAGGAGAAGTGCAGGATTGGTGGTTGTGGGTAAGGATGGCAGTGGGGGGGGGGTCCCGTTGACCACCACTAAATGTGATGCGTACGGATGGCATTTCACGCTGGGTTTGCAGCTGCCGCTTCCTCATCTGCGTTTATAGCTCTGTCACGATCGCTGGCGTCGACCACGCTGACAAACCCTCCCTGCGGAGCCCTTACTTGATAAAGTCTCGAAAACGTCTGGATCCCAAGCATCAGAGCAACTCTTAAACTAACCGGATGAGCATCAGCGAGGGACGAGCTACAATTAAACTTCGGTTTAGTTTCACTGTCCGCTACAGAGTCTCACCTCCCGGGGGTCCGTTGAGTTACATGACTACCTTAAATCGTAAATCCAGAAGCCTTCATTTTCAAATCAATCCCAATATAAATGACTGAAACCATTTTCTTTCAAGTTAACTTCACATTCATCAGAATCATTTTCAACCGCTTATTCTAGTCAGGGTCATGGAGGGGTGGCTGTCCCAGGGAAAACCAGGCAGAAAGCAGGGGCTGCATAGCTATAATCGGATGGTACTCATTAACTTGAAATCATTATATAACTAACTTTGACAACAGGCTTGGAAATTCTGACACATTGTTTCCAGGACGTGACACTCCTTCAAGCAAGTACACATTTTACTATGGGCACAGTTGTTTGCCTGTGTGAACTCACAATGGGTTTCTTAACTGTCATTTTGACTGTCTCCCCCCCCCCTCCTACTTATGAACCATGACCAAAATGCATTTTGTGGTAGTTAATATTTTGGTTGACACTGGTGTCACGGGACTTGATGGTCTTCAACTGCAAACACATTTATTAAAACTTACGGTTTTGCTCTCAACAGAGAGTCTACAAATCGCTTTGTTGTTTAAAATCTACATCTACACAAAATATTCATGGAGTCTGCGCATACGCAAGCTGGATGCTGTAAAACCAGTCACGGACAGCAGACTGCGGCACTTCTCTGATCCCAAAGCAGATCCGGGCCGACATGCCAAACGATCGGACCTCGCGGGAGGGCTTGTCGTCCGAGGCCCGTCTTCAGGTATGGATCTTTGCAGGTGCGCCGCTGCTGCGTTCTTTCTGCAGGGAGGAGAGAGCCGCTGCCTGGGACGAGAGGGGCATTGGGTTACCGGCATCATAACCCGGGTACGAAGACTACAGAGAACAGGAAAGGCGTCTTCCAGCACGGTCTGTGTCACCCTGTCTTCCTGTCATCCTCGTGTTTAACACTCTCCTCCAGTGCTCTTAGTGAGCGCGCCCCTCTGTTATAGACACGGCCTAAAACCAGGAGGATGCGGCCTGGGAGCGTGAAATTGCCACAGCGGGAGTGGAAGTGGGTGTCAGCTGAAATGGAAACACAACAAAGTTCAAGAAGTCCCAGTGTGCCTCAGCAAGGAGAGAGAGAGAGAGAAAACAGGGGCTGCATCATCTTTAAAATATCTGCTGGAAATAACATTATTTGAGCAAAGTAGATTTTGTGTGGGAAAGTTGATGTCCCGCCAGGCCAGCACTGTTTTTGAGCTGACAGGATACAAATACAACTGCTGTTTTACAGCTAAATAAACCAGATTATGTCACATTTCCTGCTTTAACGATCGCTAATTACCAGTGTGATGGCTATATAAAATCCACAGCTATGGGAGATGGCTCTCAAAATGTTGACGGTTGTGCATTGTCTTGTAAAACCTGAATTATATTTGTCTCTTGCTTTGTTCTCATTTCCCATCCATATCTGTTTGTCTTACGCAGGATCACAGGGGTCCAGAGCCAATCCCGGAAACAAGAGGCACAAGGTAGGGAACAACCCAGGATGGGGCGTCAACCCGTCACAGGGCAGGCACACACACAACTATGGACAATTTGGTAACTCCAATTCACTTAGCATGTTTTTGGACTGGGGGGGCGACTGGAGAACTCAGAAGAGATATGAAGTCCCCCTGCCAAGCACCCTGTCCCCCTAGACAAAGTGATGAATTTAAAGGAACGTGATGAGTAGCCATCAGAAATAGACAGCGTGGCGGCGCTGGAACAGCGTGGGCTTGCGAGTGTTTTTATCCCTGTCCGCGGGTGTGTGGGAAGCCCGTCCACTCTGCAAGCTGAAACGCTGGCCCCGGTCGGCGGCCCGTCCCACCACGGCCATTTTTAGCCCAGTGGTGATGTAAGAGGCCGCCCCCAAGAGCGAGGCGCGGGGGTGCAGCGGCCAAAAGGAGCTGGCGACTTCAGCGTCCTCCCGGTCAGGAGGCACAAGACGGATGAGGAGGCTCAACCTCACCCCAGTGACCTCCTTCTGAATTGTCACTATACACGGGGGGTTCAAAAATACAACCCCCACCCCCCCCCCACAGACACACACACACACACACACATGCAGCATAAGGGCCAACCAGAGAAAGAGTAACATCTTTATCAGCTTTAAAAAACCAAGGGCATTGTGGGTAACTTGGTAAAACCAGCTGCTGCGAGACTTGCAGGGAAGAGGCGGAGGGGCCGGGTGCAAGATCGGCTGCTCGGCGCCCCCTGTGGGAGCACGGAGGCTGCAGCTGCGGAGCCGAGAGCTGCTTCCCTGGAAAGCAGAGCCTGGAAGGGGTCCACTGATATTTCCGAAGGTCAAATGACAGGAAAAGAGGGATGTTCTAGTGGCACATAGGCACAAACACACAGTCGGCGTGTGCACACGTGCACCACAGGGCTCTGGTCCTGTGAGAGTCAGCCTTGGACGCGCGCTCGTCCTAAAGTGGATGTGAGGCCTTGCAGCATCTGTTGCCAGTGTCAAGGGGATTTGGTGGGGGGGGTTGTGTTGATACAAGCTTGCATCAGCAAGAAGGAAGATTCCAGCGAAATACCCCTGGTTTGAAATAGTCAGTCTAAATTGAGATCATTCAGGCTGACTGAGGACGGGACCATTTAGTACATGACGGAAACGTAGATGTGGAGGGTGGCAATGCTGGGTTGAGTGCAGATTGGACCCCTCTCCCACACCCCACCTCCCAGTCCGGTCCAGTTCACCGAGCCCCCTTGCTCAGCAGGCGGCCTGCCGTGCGCGTCACACACGCCCACCTTCCAGAGGTGATTATGAGCACGAGCAACAGGCAGTAAAAGAGCCTGGCGCCAGAGTGCGCCCACAACGTCACGTTATCACATCTGTCAGCAGGAAACAGGGAAGGATTAAGGGTGGGGGTGGGGGCTTGTGGATCCCACCCCCCCACCCTAAACCCATCAGCTGTCATGGTTACTTCGGGCGCTAAACACCGCCGTTGTTGTTGTCATCGCCGCTGAAAGGAGCTGTTCTTCTTGTCCCGGAAATAGACGTCCATCCGTGAGGAGCTTGCTTGCCGTAAGGTGGCCCTCCCTGATGTTCTTAAGGGATTTAGCTCATCGTAACACCTGTCAGGTATCCAGGAGACACCAGGAGGCTCATGAGCAGAAGGCGCGGATGTCGGCGTGCGGCGTGGCGCCGCTTCTGTTACATTTTCAGTGGAGGAAGTCATTCAGCTTTAATGATTCGACTTTTTTTAAATCCCCCACTGGCGCTGTTTGAGTTCCAGATAAATCAGGTGGACAGATCGAGTTTCAGTGGGTATCTGTGGGTTTCTGTGGGTATCTGTGCTTGTGGGTGAGAAGTGACCCCCCTCCGCGCTTAGAGACCCAGGTCGCTCCGGGCTCTGCACAGGCACAAAGAGGCCCCCCCCAGACCATTGTTCACAGACTGTGGGAGCAGTGTGATACGGGGCAGTAGGCGGGGGCTGTGAGAGCCATGAGTGATGGGGGACATTGACGGTCACAAGAGGCACAAGGCTATAGTCCCCCCCACCCCCATGCCTGATAAATTCTGCTGAAAAATTGGTGCGAGAATTCTTAACATTAAGTATAAAAGTGTCTAACAAAGCTAACCTGCAGAAGAGTTTCTGGGTTTATACAGACATCCTGACACACGTAGATCCTGGCTTTCTGCCCTGCCTGCTTGTCCTCAGCAGTGTTGGAGAAGCTACTCGCAGAAGCAATCAATGACAGAAAGTTCAGGTCCAGAATGTTCAAATCCAGACCAAGGTTTCGTTTCAACCAACCAGTGGAGTATAAAGAGTCGCAGACACTCAGCTGGTTGGCTGGAACAAAACCTTGGTTTGGATTTGTATCTACCTCTGTCTTTAATGGATTACTTTTGCGAGTAACCTTCTCCCCACTAATTCTCACCCCTAATACTTCCTGAGGTTCACTTTCTCTCTCTCTCTCCTTTCTCTCCAGCTCCACTGGCTTTGCTTTCAGCCCAGTCGTCCCACATCACCCTGACATCACAGTGAGACTGTGAGGTTCCTGTTAACTGCCTTCGTCCTCCTGGAGACATGGAGGTCAGTCCTGAATGCCTCCCCCACTCCCCC